>LR738716.1:119154176-119191114 GCA_902687465.1 Secale cereale | reverse complement strand
GTGTGTGTGTGTGTGTGACGATGGGGCCCAGAGCGTCCAGGCTATATGTGCGTGTATGGCCACAGAGTGGAGTCGGCCTTGTAATAGAATTACTTCGAATCTCTCTATCGACCTCCTCTATTCCAGCTCTCACCTACTCTTTCTCCTTCCCCGAGCTCATCAGAATTCTCTCGATCCCCTCTCCCTCTTGCTCCGATCTGGCAGGGTCATTACAACTTGGTATAAGAGACTGGTTCGATCCTCCTTCGTGACTCACTCCCTCGATCTGGCCGTAAGATCCACCGTGAAAGGTGTTCAGTTTCTCCGGCAATCCAACGCAAAATACTGAGCCTAGTAGTAGCACTGACATCGTCTTCCACTATGTCCGCACATACCAAAATTGGTGCTCCTGGTCATGGAGGGATTGGAAAAGTTTGAAGAGACAGAAGAAGAATGGTATTTTTTTCGTTTACGACCATTAGCTATTTTGTGAAAGTAGTCTGTATTGCGGTCTCCTCTCAAGAGCCAGCATTCATGGGACTGTTGTAACCAGTAAATCTCCTCCGTAGCTAATAACTCATAAACTTCAATACAAACATCAACCTTTCTGTGATAGAGCTCAGGCGGCAGGGGGGCTTCCTCCTCTGCCTCTTCGAGCATTTCTAATTCCATCCTCAGATCTTCTTTACATCTCTTGGCATGCCCAAATTTATCTGAACCACATCCCTTGAAGTAAGATTTAAATCTCTTGAGCTTAATATTTAGAATGTCGATGGGATCAGAGGCTGCAACTTTCCTATTCCAAGTTTTAGCTTCCAGGGCAAGGAATCTATCATCTTTCACCCATGAGAGCTCAAAACAAAACAATCGGGGTCTGGAGGATTCTCTTTTCTCATCATCAGTGTACAGAAGGAGTGGGTTATGGTCAGATAATTCTCACACCAATTTCTTCATGGAAGCCATGGGGAATAGTTGCTCCCAGGAGTCAGACATAAGCACCCTATCTATTTTTTCTAGCATTGGATGAGCCTGACTATTAGTCCAGGTATACTTGCCCCCACTCATATAGATTTCCCGAAGGCCGAGGGTATTAATAATGGAGTTGAAAAGGTCTGCAGATTTGGAGTGCTGCATCTTTTGTTCTTTTCACCATTTTCTCCAAAAAGTTAAAGTCCCCTCCCACTATATAAGGTAAATATGTGTTGTGGCAAAAGGAAGCCAATTCCATCAGGAAATCCTCCCTATGCTTCTCATGAGCAGAGCCATATACCACTAAAAGGCTCCAGACATTTTCTGCTTTAGGGTCTTTAATGTTCATCTACAGAATATACTTGCCCTTGTTGCAGCTTAACATCTCCAGTGTGTTATTTCGAATACCACAAAGGATGCCACCAGATCTGCCTATAGCAGGCACCCATTCCCAGTGGAAACTATTAAAGGGGTCGAGTCACCTAATAAGTTTGGGAGATAAATCTTTCTTCAAAGTCTCTTGTAAACCTATGAAGTCAAAGGAATGGTCACTAATAAGATCAGAGAGGCAGGAGGCCATTCCCTTCTTGCCCACCCCTCTGCAGTTCCAAATGAGACCTTTGGAACGGTTGGTTTGTTTCCTTGCTCTGGTGGCCCTACCAAGAAGCAGGGTAGAGCCACTTGACTCAGCAACAATGTCATTCTTATTTTTCTGACTCCTAGTCACAGGTCTAGGAAGTCTGACATCAACTTTCTTTCTATTCTTTTTTGCAGATATAGATTTTACTAGCTTATCATTGATAGTCTCATCCTCATCTAACCAGGTTAGGTTCAAGGGAGTATCCTTACCCAACCCAATAGTGATAAACATATCATCATCACCCTGATCATCATGGTAGTTGATGTTTTTTCTACCAAATTAACCCTAACAGTTCTAGTTCCCTCAAGATATCAACACATGTAAAGTCATTATTAGGAATTAACACCCCTATCTTAGATGCACGACTGATAATCTCAGAATCAGCCAAAGCAGCAAATTGTAACGACCACGATCCGAATGGACCGAAGCCTCTGTGCTCTGTGTCATCCCTGGATCGGTAATGCTGACACACATAGTACTTTGAAGGATTTATAACAGAGTGGCAATCACACACTTATTACATCGAATGTATCAAAAGAGAACTTATTACAAAAGTTTTTGGCATAAGGCCATCTAACACAATAACATTGGAAGGCTTGGAAGATAAGTGAGTCCATCAACTCCAATGGCATAGCTGAGTGCATGACAAATGACCTAGCGCACCTTACTCTTCTTCTGAAAAGTCTGCAATGTAACATGTTGCAGCCCGAAACGGGTCATCGCATGGAATGTGCTGGCAAGATAACACAGTAGAGAAAGTAACAGAATAAAGGATAACACTATATGCATATTTGGCTGGTGGAGGCTCTAAGGTTAATTTTTTGCATAAAGCCAATTTCTCCCTATAACAAAGGAATAACTTTTATTTTAACTATCATGGTAGTTGAAACATCATTGAGAAGGTACCTCCAACTCAATCCCAATTAAAGTAGTCATCATTAACCCAGCAAATTAGTTTTAGAGTGATGAGATCAACCAATAATTCAAGTACCAGATACTCAAGATGTCCATAACCGAGGACACGGCTAATCATGATTAGTTTGTACACTCTGCAGAGGTTTGCGGACTTTTCCCCACAAGACTCGATCTCCTCCGTTGGATTTCTCGCACTACACGGTGTTTGAGAAACGGATGACCGAGACACAGTCTTTCAGAAGCATTTACTCTTTACCACAAGTGGACCGGTACACCTACTTTCCCCTGCATCTGCTAGTCCACCATGAAAGAGCTCACACAACTTACTCATACTATGCCAGAGCCCATATTGGCATTGTGGCTGCACACGGAAGTTTCTAGCATAAATAGTTTTATGATCCCTTTGAGCCTGGGTGGCATTCCATAGGAAAAATCACACGGTAACCCCGGGATTTCCTAGGACAACAATGGATTCTCCATGTGCCCTGCAACCAATCCACCCAGATGTGTATTAAAGTAGCCACCTTAAGTTGAACCATTAGTTAACAATCTCACATCTGTCATGGATACTCTCAAACCCAATCCACATCTACGAGCATAGCATGGCAACCTAAGCATAACATAGAAGTAACTCCCAAAGGTTTGAAAATAATGCAGGTAATAGGTTCTACCTCAATCTACTTCCCATACCCACAAGTTAAGAGATCCTACTCATGCAAAGTGTGAGGGTTCTATCTAATGCATAAAAACTGGGTAATAAAGGGGTATGATCAAAGTGGTACTTGCCTTGCTGATGATTGGCAAAACCTAGGGACTCGTAGTAGCACGCTTCGCACTCCGGGAATTCTATCGCAAGCAAACAATAGCATGCATAAGCAAATAAGCAAAGATGCACAGGTAAAAATCCAAATAAGAAGATCTAACCAGAAAGTTCATCTTAAGAACTCCGGTTTGCAAAAAGAATCAAATCAAACGGAGCAACGAAACTCAAACTACGAAAGAAACAACATCCGTTTACTAGATTGATCTAAAGTCAAAACAATTACAGTAGCAAAACCTTGTTCAGGTTGGTTAAACGGAAAGAGGGCTTCGAGACGAAGATCTAGGCGCTTGAATCGCCTGATTCCGACTTAAGAGCGAAAAGAAAAACTAAAAAGAAGATCAGGGCAGAAATCACGATCGAAAATAATCGTGAAAAACCCTGAAAAGGAAAAGCGGACGAACAGGCTAACGAACGAACGTTCACTGTCTGTAACTAAAAGATGAAAATCATTCGTTAAAATGAGTGAACGTTTGCTAGATAACTAAACCGGCGGAAAACCGAACCGATCTAAAAAAACAGATCTAGGGTTCAAAAAAAATGATCGTTTTTTTAAATAAAATCGGCGGCGGCGAGTTCGGCGGCGGCAGCTACCTCATCGGCGGCGGCTCCGGCGGCGGCTGCGCGGGGCGGCGAGTGCAGCGGCGGGGCAGGGCAGTGACGGGCTCCGGCGCGGCGGCGGTGGGCTGCAGCGGCGGCGGCGGCAGCTTGCTGCGGCCGCGGCGGTGTGGCGCGGCGTAGGCGGCGTTGTGGCGCGGCATAGGCGGCGGCAGTGGTGTGGGCGACGGGGGGGCTGGCGGCGCTTATAAAGGCCAAGGGGGCTCGACTTGGCCGAGGGGCCAAGGCGGCGGCGGCGGCTGCAGCTCGGACTCTGGCGGGAGTCCGGCTCGGCCACGGGCGGGAGGCGGCGGCGCGGCGGGCCGGATGGGACTTCGGCCCAGTTCGGTCTGAAACCTTTTTTTAACGGTTCTGAAGCAGAAAACAACAAACAAAAATACTAAACAGAGACGAAAAATTCCGAAATAAATTTTCACCGTCCTCTAATAATAATTAGGACAAAGTGAACATTTTTCCCGGACCTAAATGCAATTTTGAAAACGCGTATTTTTCCTATGCAAATAAAATTGCAAATAAATCCGAATAAAATACCAAAAATGATTTTAATATTTTTCCTTCAATATTTCTTTTATTTTGGAGAAGTCATATTATCTCCGCTCATATATATTATTAAGAAATATTTTTCGAAGAGAAATAATTAAAACCAAAGTGATCCTTGTACCGGTATTTGAGAAAACTCAAATACGAAAAACGGTAAAATCCCCAACTCTCTCCGTGGGTCCTTGAGTTGCTTAGAATTTTGAGGATCGCAATACGAAGAATGCAATAAAACATGATATGCAATATGATCTATGTATAATATTCCAAATTAAAAAAATTGGATGTTACACAAATGCATTGTGATTAACAGGATTGGTGTTACCTTTCATATTTTTGGCATTGGTCCGGTGAGTGGCTCTTGTCTCCATATCCATGTGCTGAAGGTGTGTGTTATGCTGGCTAAACCGAAGATGCAGCTCACGTGCAAGTGGTGGTGTAGGAATAATCTCCTTGCAGTCAGGATGAGCAAGTTGTATCGTCTACTCCTTGGAGATCTTCATGTCTACATCTACCTCCCCCACCACCTCAGAAATCTGATCATGGTTAGACTGTGCAATAGTAGCAGGATCATAGGAAGATGTAGCGGATACGGAAGTCATCTTCAGTGCTTGGTCATATTTAGACCCATGATCATCAGGATCATGATTGCAAACATCTTTATTAGAGACCACCAGAGAATCAGCTTGCTATGTATAAGTGGCAGCAAGATCCAGTGCAATCTCCTCGATCAGCAAAGGACCATTCCAACTGATCTCACTCTTCGAGGTGTTGCTATCCTCGAGGATCTGTTTTTTGCTCCTTTGGTGATGACATGCAACAGGCTTTGCCGCCACGATAAGAAGAAGTGTTAACAGTGTCATTCTTCTCAGAGGAATTGTTTTTCTCATTAGGTGGTGTATCATCACGTTTGCGCTTGGGTGTCATAACTCTTTACCCAGCATAGCGCGAGATCTGAACAGGTTCTTCTTCCTGGACCACATTCCTCACTAGGACCTCCTCTACTTCATAATGAAAGCGATAGAAGTGCCCCTCCAAACACCCCTCAGCAGAGGCAGGGAGCTTTTCAATGTTACGACACCCCAGCTTAGCACGAACAGAGGAAGGACGATGAAGAGTTGACATATCAATGTCCAGAGTCACCCCAACTAAGCCTCCAGCAAAAGCAACAATTTTATCACATCGCTTGTTAGGGGGGTCTTACTAATCTTAACCCATCCAATCTCCAGCAGACCCTCCGATTCCACATCCTCTGACCAAGGAGTGATACGAACAACTACCCCTAAAGATTTGAGAGTAATGTATTCAACAAAAAGAGCTCTTTCCACCTCTATCTGGTTCGGGAACCACATCACATACTAGTTAGGAGCAATCAGGTGAGCTGAGCAGCGCCATCCCTTCCCAATATACTATTCAAACGCATCTACCAGCTACTTGGTGGTAATGTCCCCCTCCACTATAGTAATAATGACCTTAACAATCTTATCATTGATTTGATTACTAATAGAGTAATCATGAAAGTAATGAAATCCTTGCCCCTTGGCTTGGAAAGTGCACATCGCAGGTATGCACTCCCAGGGAAGAAAATCAGTAGAGATCACAGAGAGATGACATTTGTTCTTGCATCTAACGCACAAAGCTTGTGGGCAATTGGCAGTGTAATGCCCCATGAGATTACAGATTTTGATAGGATTCAGATAAAGTAGCCAGGGGATCAGGATTAGAAAGGATCTCACGCAGCTTAACAGGAGGAGCGGATTTGTCGATGTTGTGGAGTGTTTTGTCGCCCCCTTCAGCTTCTGAGCGATCCTGATGAGCTAGGGCTTCATGGTTAGCCCCCACAGCCTTCTCCCATCGATTGAACCCTGTCTTGGCAGATCCCGATGGGGGGTTGGAAAAGGAAGCCACGGGCGTCATCTTGCGAGTCCAGACATGGCTCTCCCGGCCACGCCCTCTCCCACCGCCGCCACCTCATGTGCGACCGCGGCCGCCTTCATCACCATGAACGCGCCCCTCGTCGCAATTGAAACGGCCCGCACCGCGGCCATGGTGGCCGGCACCGAACCCCACTTCCCTCATCTTAGATGGCTCATTGCTGGGATTGGCAACAGATTTGGTAGGAGGAGACGAAACAACTTGAGCAAATGATCTAGGAACCCCACAGATTTTCCCTTCCCACCATGAGAAGGAGGGACAAACCCTAGGTTTCTCTCTCGCAGGCGACTCCCAAAAGTGGGGCAAGCAATCTTCCAGATCTAAAATGGGGGGTGAGGGATTCCAGTGCCCGGGTTTATACCAGGGGACGGGACCGAAACCCTAGCCGCGGCCTGGCCATGGCGGTTGGATGTATCACGCCCCACGTGTCGCAGATCCGGGCAGGTGGTGCGGTTTTCTACCGGTCGGCGCCCAAGGATCCCCGGTTCGGCGGAGGGGAGGAAACTGAGCCGCTCCCCGTGAACCGTCCCCAAACCCCGGGTCTCCTCATTAGAAATGAAAATACGTGTCACACCCCCGCGTGACGGCTCGCCGGCGTATCGCTTCTCCGACGGCCAACCCGAAGACGTACTAGGTGGAAGGCGATCCCAAACCCTAGAGAAATGGCATGTGAAAGGAATGATGTACCCGATGTCAATCACCTCGTCGACGCGCAAGGATCAGGCATCAATGGTGTCGCCCCGATCATTGAGCAGGACGATGTGCAGTGCATCCCATCGTAGGAGGAGCTCGCCGGTGTTGAAAGTGATGGATCATGCCGCCATGAGGTTCGGGGTGAACGTGACCCGCCATCGCGTGTTCGTCACACCCGCCATCTAGTGAGTTCTACTTGTGTACAACCACAAGGGTTTCTCTAGAAAACGCTAGAGGAGTTAGTGAAAAAATTTGCATCCCCGTCCACCAAGGTGCGACACTTGAGCACCCAGGTGACCGAATTCGGCGACGGCTTTGATGTGGTCAAGTGCTACTTCTCGAGCTTGCATTGTATTTCCTCGAAGAGGAAAGGGTGATGCAACACAATAGCGTCAGTATTTCCCTCAGTTTTTGAGAACCAAGTTATCAATCCAGTAGGAGACCACGCGTGAGTCCCTCGCACCTGCACAAACAAATAAGAACTTCGTATCCAACGCGATAAGGGGTTGTCAATCCCTTCACGGTCACTTACGAAAGTGAGATCTGATAGATATGATAAGATAGTATTTTTGGTATTTTTGGTATAGAAACAAAAAATAAATAAGGCAAAGTAAAGTAGATGGAAGATTAATATGATGAAGATAGACCCGGGGGCCATAGGTTTCACTAGTGGCTTCTCTCATGATAGCAGAACTCTACGATGGGTGAGCAAATTATTGTCGAGCAATTGATAGAAAAGCGCATAGTTCTGAGAGTATCTAGGCATGATCATTATATATAGGCATCACGTCCGTAACAAGTAGACCGAAGCGATTCTGCATCTACTACTATTACTCCACACATCGACCTCTATCTAGCATGCATCTAGAGTATTAAGTTCATAAGAACAGAGTAACGCCTTAAGCAAGATGACATGATGTAGAGGGATAAACTCAAGCAATATTATATAAAGCCCATCCTTGTATCCTTGATGGCAACAATACAATACGTGCCTTGCTGCCCCTACTGTCACTGGGAAAGGACATCGCAAGATTGAACCCAAAGCCAAGCACTTCTCCCATTGCAAGAACTATAGATCTAGTAGGCCAAACCAAACCAATAATTCGAAGAGACTTGCAAGGATATTATAATCATACATAAAAGATTTCAGAAAAGAATCAAATATTGTTCATAGATAATCTTGATTATAAACCCACAATTCGTAGGATCTCGACAAACACACCGCAAAAAGATTACATCAAATAGATCTCCTCGAAGATCGAGGAGAACTTTGTATTGAGATCAAAAGAGAGAGAAGAAGCCATCTACTCCCTTTGTCCCATAATATAAGAACGTTTTTCACACTAGTGTAGTGTGAAAAACGTTCTTATATTATGGGACGGAGGGTGTAGCTAATAACTATGGACCCGAAGGTCTGTGGTAAACTACTCACAACTCATTGGTGAGGCTATGGTGTTGATGTACAAGCACTCCGTGATCGATCCCCCCTCCAGCGGAGCTCCGAAACAGGCCCCAAGATGGGATCTCATGGGAATAGAAGGTTGCGGCGGTGGAATTAGGGTTTCGTCTATTGCCTCGATTTTTTCAGGGTACAAGGATATATATATAGGAGGAAGAGGGGCACCGGGGGAGCCAGAGGGGGCCCACGAGGGTGGGGGGCGCCCCCTGCCCTCGTGGTCGCCTCTCTCGTTCCCTCGCGTGTAATCCAAGTCTTATGTGTAGATACGGTTCCAAAAATAACTTTCTCGAAGGTTTCATTCCATTTGGACTCCGTTTGATATTCCTTTTCTGCGAAACTCTGAAATAGGAAAAAAAACAGCAATTTGCACTCGGCCTTGGGTTAGTAGGTTAGTCCCCAAAATAATATAGAAGTGTATAATAAATCCGATTAAGCATCCAAAACAGAATATATAATAGCATGGAACAATCAAAAATTATAGATACGTTGGAGACGTATCAAGCATCCCCAAGCTTAATTCATGCTCGTCCTCGAGTAGGTAAATAATAAAAACAGAATTTTTGATGTGGAATGCTAACCAACATAATTCTCAATGTATTTCTCTTTATTGCGGCATGAATTTTCAGATCCAAAAGATTCAAGACAAAAGTCTATATTGACATAAGAATAGTAATACTTCAAGCATACTAACAAAGCAATCGTCTCTTCTCAAAATAACATAGCCAAAGAAAGTTATCCCTACAAAATCATATAGTCTAACTATGCTCCCTCTTCATCACACAAAATATTTAAATCATGCACAACCCCGGTTTCAGCCAGGAAATTGTTTCATACTCAAAAAAATTCAAACCTTTCAACTTTCACGCAATACATGAGCGTGAGCCATGGATATATCACTATAGGTGGAATAGAGTGGTGGTTGTGGAGAAGACAAAAGAAGAAGATAGTCTCACATCAACTAGGCGTATTAATGGACTATGGAGTTGCCCATGAATAGATATCAATGTGAGTGAGTAGGGATTACCATGCAACGGATGCACTAGAGCTATAAGTGTATGAAAGCTCATCAAAAGAAACTAAGTGGGTGTGCATCCAACTTGCTTGCTCATGAAGACCTAGGGCATTTGAGGAAGCCCATCGTTGGAATATACAAGCCAAGTTCTATAATGAAAATTCCCACTAGTATATGAGAGTGACAAAACGAGAGACTCTCTATCATGAAGATCATGGTGCTACTTTGAAGCACAAGTGTGGAAAAGAATAGTAGCATTGTCCCTTCTCTCTTTTCTCTCATTTGGGGGGGGGGCTTTCTCTTCTTCTTTTTTGTTAGCCCCCCTATCTCTTTTTTGGGCCATCTCTTTTTTTGGCCTTTCTCTTTTTTTTTCCACACACGGGACAATGCTCTAATAATGAAGATCATCACACTTTTATTTACTTACAACTCAAAGATTACAACTCGAAGCTAGAACAAAATATGACTCTATGTGAATGCCTCCAGCGGTGTACCGGGATGTGCAATGAATCAAGAGTGACATGTATGAATGAATTGTGAATGGTGCCTTGCCACAAATACGATGTCCACTACATGATCATGCATGGCAATATGACAATATGAAGCGTGTCATATGAACGGAACGGTGGGAAGTTGCATGGAAATATATCTTGGAAGGCTATGGAAATGCCATGATAGGTAAGTATGTTGGCTTTTTTGAGGAAGGTATATGGTGGGCGTATGGTACCGGTGAAAGTTGCGCGGTATAAGAGAGGCTAGCAGTGGTGGAAGGGTGAGAGTGCGTATAATCCATGGACTCAACTTTAGTCATAAAGAACTCATATACTTATTGCAAAAATCTACGAGTTATCAAAACAAAGTATTCAACGCATGCTCCTAGGGGAAGGGTTGGTAGGAGTTAACCATTACGCGATCCCGACCTCCACACAAAGGATGACACATAATAAATAAATCATGCTCCAACTTCTTCACATAACGGTTCACCATACGTGCATGCTACGAGAATCACAAACTTTAACACAAGTGTTTCTCAAATTCACAATTACTCCATTAGCATGACTCTAATATCATCATCCTCATATCTCAAAACAATCATCAAGTATCAAACTTCTCCTATCATTCATTACACTTGTATGAAAGTTTTTACTATACTCATCTTGGATGCCTATCATATTAGGACTAGTTTTATAACCAAAGCACATTACCATGCTGTTCTAAAATACTCTCAAATAGATATAAGTGAAGCATGAGAGATCAATAATTTCTACAAAGTAAAACCACCACCGTTCTCTAAAAGATATAAGTGAAGCACTAGAGCAAAACTATCTAGCTCAAAAAGATATAAGTGAAGCACATAGAGTAATCTAATAAATTCTAAACCATAATTATCTCTCTCAAATGGTGTGTCCAGCAAGGATGATTGTGGCAAACTGAAAAGCAAAGACTCAAATCAAACAAGACGCTGCAAGCGAAACACATATCATGTGCTGAATAAAAATATTGTCTCGAGTAAAGTTACCGATGATTGAAGATGAAAGAGGGGATGCCTTCCCGGGCATCCCCAAGCTTAGGCTTTTGGTTGTCCTTGAATTTTACCTTGGGGTGACATGGGCATCTCCAAGCTTAGGCTCTTGCCACTCTTTGTTCCATAGTCCATCAAAGCCATACTCAAAACTTGAAAACTTCACAACACAAAACTTAGCCAAAAATCTTGTGAGCTCCGTTAGTATAAGAAAACAAACCACCACTCAAAGGTACTGTAATGAACTCATTATTTGTTTATATTGGTGTTAATCTTACTGTATTCCAACTTCTCCATGATTCATACCCCCCGATACTACTCATAGATTCATCAAAATAAGCAAACAACAAACGAAAAACAGAATGTGTCAAAAACAGAACAGCCTGTAGTAATCTGTAACTTTAGAATACTTCTGTAACTCTAAAAAAATGAAATAAATTGGTGGATGTGAGGAATTTGTCTATTAATCATCTGCAAAAAGAATCAACTAAAAAGCACTCTCCGGTAAAAAATGACAGCCAATCTCGTGAGCGCTAAAGTTTTTGTTTTTTACAGCGTGATCATATAAACTTCACACAAGTCTTCCCAAAGGTTCTACTTGGCACAAACACTAATTAAAACACAAAACCACATCTAAACAGAAGCTAGATGCAATATTTATTCCTAAACAGAAGCAAAAACAAAGAAAATAAAATTGGGTTGCCTCCCAACAAGCACTATCGTTTAACGCCCCTAGCTAGGCACGATACAAGAATAGATCTAGGTATTGCCATCTTTGGTAGGCAAGCCATAAGTGGCTCTCATAATAGATCCATAAGGTAATTTGATTTTATTTCTAGCAATGTGTTCCATGCCTTTCCTTAACGGAAATTCCAATCTAATATTTCCTTCCTTCATATCAATAATTGCACCAATCGTTCTAAGGAAAGGTCTACCAAGAATAATAGGACATGAAGCATTGCAATCTATATCAAGAACAATGAAATATACGGGAACATAATTCTTATTGGCAACAATAAGAACATCATTAATCCTTCCCATAGGTTTATTAATGGTAGAATCCGCAAGATGCAAATTTAAAGAACAATCATCAAGCTCATGGAAACCTAACATATCACACAAAGTTTTTGGAATTGTAGAAAGACTTGCACCCAAATCACACAAAGAAAAGCATTCATGATCTTTAATCTTAATTTTAATAGTAGGTTCCCACTCATCATAAAGCTTTCTAGGGATAGAAACTTCTAATTCAAGTTTTTCTTCATAAGATTGCATTAAAGCCTCAACTGTGTGTTTCGTAAAAGCCTTATTTTGACGATAAGCATGCGGAGAATTTAGCACGGAGTGCAACAAGGAAATACAATCTAGTAAAGAGCAATTATCATAATTAAATCCCTTGAAATCCAATGGGTTCATCGCTATGTAAAGTTTTGATCTCTTCAACCCCACTTTTAACAATTTTAGCATCAAGATCTAAAAACTTCGAATCATTGGGACGCCTTTTAACTAAAGTAGACTCATCTCCAGTCCCATCTTTATCAAGATTCATACTAGAAAATAAGGATTTAATAGGAGACACATCAATCACTTTCAGATCTTCATCTTTATTATCATGATAATTAGAAGAACACACTTTCATAAAGAATCTCTTTTAGCACACATCCTAGCGGTTCTTTCTTTGCACTCATCAATGGAAATTCTCATGGCTTTGAAAGACTCATTGATATCATGCTTAGGTGGAATAGATCTAAGTTTCAAAGAATTAACAACAAGAGCAATTCAATCCATGTTTCTAGCCAACTCATCAATCTTAAGCAATGTTTCTTCAAGCAAGGCATTGAAATTCTTTTGCGAATTCATAAACTCTTTAACACTAGTCTCAAATTCAGAGGGCATCTTACCAAAATTTCCATAAGAGCTATTGTAGGAATTACCATAATTATTAGAGGAATTACTAGGAAAATGCCTAGGATTAAAGTTTCCTCTATAAGCATTGTTCCCAAAATTCTTCCTACCAACAAAATTCACATCCAAATATTCATTATTATTTTCAATCAACGTGGATAAAGGCATATCATTAGGATCAGAAGAAGCACTCTTAGCAGCAATTAGACCCTAACTAGATAGGATTGTAAAACAAATGGGGCTCAGAGATTCTGGGAGAAGCTGGGTAGGGGTCGGATTCTGGGAGAATCCCAAAATTCTGGCAAAAGAACTGGCCCTTATATTAGTTCGCTAGGGCCGCCGCTGTCTTGCCTGTCGCCACTTGCAAGGGAGGGAAACTACCGCCTGAATTGATCGGTTTTTGGTTATTTGCAGTCTGAAACCTGAAGGTATGACATAGACATGATCTGAATCCTGGAAGGCTAGAAGGCAGTCTAATGCATCGATCTTCGTGGCCCTCTAGCTTCAAGGATGATGGTTGTCGTGCTAGATTTCATACATACTGACTGGATTGCTGGCGCTCTTGAAGCAACGCACTGCCACCCCATCGTTGCATCTGGGAATCCGATTGCCGATTGGTTGTTTGTTAATTATGTCTACTCATCTTGACCTAATATACAAGCTCTACTCTTAAAAATTAAGGTTTGTTACTTTATTTACATTTTTATGATAAGCTATACAATTTACTTACGTAGACGACAAAGATCATATATTTATCAAATGTCGTAAGGTTATTAACTAATTATCCTTTTATCTCGATGATTTTAGCTGCAATAACAAAGTTTTCATGAGCCTTAGACACTCTTCTTCATGTCATCTTTGCTTTTATTCTACTTCCTTTAAAGACGTTATTGCTAGTTAAAATAATATATCATGTCTCCTTCGCCACCCCACCCCCACTTCCCACACCTCTATGTCGAAATCCTGACTCCGCCCCTGCCTCCACTGCTCCACCTACCACCCGACCACCGCCCCCTCCACCACGTCGAGAGGAACACTAGGAGCGCTAGGCTTCACCACCACAGTCCCCGCACAACAACTACAGACACAAGTCGTCAAAGCATTATTTTCCTCATTTCAGTGGCGATGCACCAGGGTTATGGTTCGATCTCTGCCACACTTACTTCGAGCTCTACCAGACGTCACCGAAGCAGTGGGTGTCCACGGCGGTGCTGCGCATGGAGGTGCACGCCGCGCTCTGTTGCCCCACAAGTGCGTCCGTGGCCTTGGTGATTGGTCCACGTTCACTACACCAGTCAAGACGGAGTTTGGTCAGGATGAGTTTGACGCCCTTCTGCATCGTCTTCATCACCTAAAGTGGACGGGCACAGTAATAGAGTACCACCTCGCCTTTGAGGCCATTATGTAATACCAGGTCTCCTTGTATCCCTCATTCAATGAATGTTATCAGTTCTGGTACGTAGACCAAATAATACAATGCAAGCAAAAGTTCCTAGATTCATGGAGATATAGAACAGCATATAATTTATCATGCTTGCATATCAGAAGTTTTTGGAGTCCCAATTCGCCATCGACCTTCGTAATGACGTTCGCACTGGCTGTCGGGGAAACTGATCGCCAACGAACACCTATGGGACCGGAGCCCCTTCTACGGTACGGCAAGGGTGCGGAGGGAGCACAAGGAGCAGATCGAGGGGCACACGCAGGCAGTTTACCCAGGTTCGGGCCGCGCGGACGCGTAAAACCCTACTCCTGCTTTGGTTGTATTGAGTTCTCGAGCTCGGGAGCTTGAAGATCTACAGTACTAGCTACACTGAGCGTGGGAGTGTTTAAGTTTGTGGAATCGAACCCCCTCTACGTTGTGCACGGGCCACCTTTTATAGCTCAAAGGGGTCACCGACAGGTGTCAACGTAGAGGAGGGTAAAAGTGTAAAATCGGTGGTAGTTGTAACAGTGCATGAACAGTGTATGCACAGTGGTCTATACCTAACCCTGACGGTGGGGGACAAGGGCATTGAATGCCCGTTG
The DNA here is from genome assembly GCA_902687465.1 of Secale cereale. NCBI lineage: Eukaryota > Viridiplantae > Streptophyta > Magnoliopsida > Poales > Poaceae > Secale > Secale cereale. The sequence continues at coordinate 119,176,082 of LR738716.1, read as the reverse complement.
CCGTCACCCCAAAAGCGTCCGTCCATGCGTCTCCGTTCGCCACGGCGATAGCCTCGTCACCGCGGCTCGCCACCGTGTACCCCAGACTGCACAGCCATCTGCCACGTGCCCCTGGAAGGGCCCCAGGGCGACGCGTGGCCAGATGAGCTGGAGTGCAGGCACACAGCGTAAACTTCCCCCGGCAACCACCTTGCCGGGGTCGGTATCTTGCCGGGCCTGGAAGCTTGTCGCTCTCCGGGTCTGGTCGGGGCGCATGATGCGCCACGATGTATCTCCTGAGGTGCTGTTCTTTGGCCTTCCTGGCAAGCTCCTCTTGCCAGGGTCTTGTGCTGGAACGATAGCCTTGAGCCTGGTGCGGCCTTCCCGGCAAGCTCCTCTTGCCGGGGTCTTGTCTCTTAACTTGAATACTTTGTTCTTGAATGTCTCTAAAGGATCCAGAGCGGGCCTTGGCGGGCGCGTGGTAAGCCCGACCGCGGGACGCTGCTACTGCCCGTGCACAAGTCGGGATACTAAGGTACCCCTACTTTAGTACACCGACAGGAGCCCCCGGGCCTGGGCCACACACGGTGCCGAGCGCTGTTGGGCCAGGCCCAAAACAGTGCACGGGCACACGCGGCCCACGGCGCGCCGTATCCCTCTCCGTATCCGCCGCATCCCTCCCTAACGGTACGCGTCGATTGCGGCGTCGTGGGAGAGATCGTGGCATGTTTCTTTAATGGGGAAATGCGGAACCTCCCCCACTTCCCCCTTAAAAGCAGAGGGAACAGGGGCAGTTTCCCCCCATTGCCTTCATTGTGTCCTCAATCTCCAGAAACCCCCGTCGCCCTCTGCCTCCCCAAAGGTTGACAGAGAGCCGAGCTCCACCCTTCCTCCGCCGTCTCCAGCATCCGCAACGCCGTCGACCTCCCTCGCCGTCCCCGCCATGGCCCCGAAGAGCGACAAGGCGAAGAGCGACAAAGCGAAGAAAGAGAAGTCCGACAAGGCGGCGAAGCTGGCAGCCATGCGGAGGAGGATGGTGGTCTTCCCGCCGAGGCTCGGCGCGAGGGAGCTGCGGGACAAGTATTACCTGTTCTGTGCGAGGGAGACGAAAGCTCACCCACGCACCAGGGTCCTCCCCGCCGAAGCCGTCGACCTGTACCCGGGAGGTTACCACTACTTCGCTTTGTTCTTCCATTGCGGTCTCTGTCCTCTGTATTCAGAGTTTTTCTGCGATGTGATGAACACATATGGATTCCACCTTTTAGATTTTACCCCGAATGCCGTCCTCACTTTGGCCATTTTCGCACATCTGTGCGAAAACTATGTCGGGGTCCACCCAAACGTAGCTCTCTTCCGCCACTTCTTCACACCTAGAGTAGAGTCCGGATCTCCACTTTCCGGCGGTATCTCTTGGATCTTCAGGCTCGGCAAGAAAGAGGCGTACTTGATCGGAGAGCTCCGCGGCAAGTGGGAAGAGTGGAGGGCTGATTGGTGCTGGGTCATGGAAGACGAACCCGAGCAGTTTACCTCGCCGCGCCGGACTACAATAGTGTGCGGCAAGGATTGGAGTGACTTGGCCCCGGAGGACGACAAGCTGCAGATTGCCCTCACTAGGATCCTTCACCTCCGGGCCGCCAACCTTACTGTAGGTGAAGTTGGGGCTGATTTCCTCCGCCGCCGCATTGCTCCTTTGCAGGAAAGGAAGAGGCCTGCCTGGGAGTTCGCAACGCTGCAGACCGCATGAGGCTGCGCCCCGGACTGAATTATAACTTCACCGTCTTGGAACTCAAGGGGATGGTCCGGGAGCTGTTCAAACACGACCCCAAGCACAAGGAGTGGTTCACCCCGTCCCGGGGAGTAGTTCCGTTGTGCAACAATACTGCTCTTAGTGCCATCCGTGCGGCAATGCCTGAGTGTGACTCCCACGGGGTTGTTCCTACTTGGCTGACGCCTTCAGAGGAGACCGTGCAGACCTTCTTCGACAGCCTGGTTGAACGGCCACGCAACCCCGAGGAGAAAAAGGGCCTCACCCGGGCGACCACCGACCGGGATGTGGCATATATAGCCAACGGGATGGAGGAGGCCGCCACAGCGGCGGCCGCGGGTGAGTTTGGGTACACCGTGGAGGAAGCGGAAGCGGCGGACGCGGTGAGCCAAGCCGAGGAGGAAGAGATTCTCAAGCTGTTAAAGATTGCGCCCGAGGAGTTCGCCGGGGAGCCTGCCGGGGAGCCTGCCGGGGCGAGCGAGGCTGCCGGGCAAGGCACTGAGTCCAGTGAGCCCGCCGAGGAGGACGCCGAATCGGGCGATTCCGACGAAGACTCGGGCGGGTCACTGAACCTCGACGACGCCTCCTCATCCTCGGAAAACTCTCCGCCACCACCGAGTCCTCCACCGCCGCAGAAGAAGCGCCTCCGCAAGACCACTGAGACGGCGAGGCCACCGGCACCCCGACAGCAGCCGAGGCGTCGTGCGACGCGTGCCACCACGACAAGCAAGGTCGTCAAGGAGGCGCCCCGTGTCCCAGCGGCAAGCGGAGGGGGGTCTTCCCGGAGCGGTTCTGGTGTTCCTTCCGTCCCTCGGTCCTCGGGGACGACCGGAGCGGGGTCTTCACAACCCACGGCTCCGGAGCCCGCCAAGCGCCCGAGGGAGCCTTCTCCTACAGCTCCTTGCGCTGGAGCACGCGAGGCGGAGTTTGACTTCTCCGCCCTCAGCTCCGATGAAGAGGAGGAAGAGTAAGCACTTGCAATTTCTATTTCCTTTGATTTTTATTGCTTTTGTCTTGATTTCTCTTTGCCTAACTCTGATCTTGTTTGGCTTCCAGGACCTTGACCCAGAGGATGGCGAAGAGGGCCAAGATCCCCGTGGTTGACCTCGAGGACGACGAGCCCGTCGCGGCGGCGGGTGACGCGCCAGCGACAAGCTTGCCGAACCAGCCTGCTGCTCCGGAGAGCAGCCCCCAGCGCAGACCCCAGCGTAAGTCCTTTGTTCACTTTTCTGCTTGATGGGCGCGCTTGAGCTTGTCCTTGCTAACGTCTCGTTTGCTTGTTGTCTTGTGCAGAAATGGAGCCGTAGCCGCAGGAGCACCAAGAGGCCGCCCCCGACGAGCCGCTTGTTCCACCTTCCCCGCCAAGGAGGAGCTCCCCAGCGAGGGACGGCGCTCCGCCAAGGATGGGTACTCCGCCAAGGGCGAGTACCCCGCCAAGGGTGAGCACCCCGCCAAGGGAAGGTGCCAGCGGCCCTCCGCCGGCGGGGGCTTCTACTACGCCGCCAAGGGAGAACTCCCCGGCGAGGGACCCCGTTACGGAAGAGGCCCGCGCAGGTAACCCTTGTAATTTCTTCTTTTTAGATTCTTCTTTTTGGATATTTGCTTGACGATCTTCACTTTCTTTTTCTTCTGTCAGATTCGTCCGCCCCGGAGCCGATGGAAACGGAGACCATCGCCGAGGAGGACGTGCGTGACAACGCTGGCGACGCCGCCGCCACCGAAGGAATGGCTGGTGTTGACGAGCCAGCAGCCGAGGAGACTGCCCCGACCGCTGACGCGGCAGCTGGGGAAGGGACCGGCGACCGCACTGCTGGCCCTGAGGCCACAGGAGCGCCGGACGCTGCGCCGGCCGCCGACCCCTCCGCCCCCGCTGCTGGGTCGGGCGTCTATCTGGAGGCCGCCAACGGGGTCTTTATTCAAGTCCCGTGGGCGTCCTCATCAAGGGCACCCGCGGAGGGGGAGACCTTCGACGGAGAAGTTCTCGCCTCCGCCGGGCTGAGGATTGTCGACGCGCCCGGCAGCAGCGACGAGCCCGAAGAGGAGCAACTCCTACGCCGGCTTCTGGCCTTGTACCGGGCCAAGCAGGCTAAGTTGGAGTCCCGGGAGGCTCTGGCTGCCAAGGCTGGTGCTGATCTGGAGAAGCGTGCCGCGGAGCTCCGTGCCGCCAACCAGGCGGCCCTCCGGAACTTGGCGGAGGAGCGCGAAGAGCTTGCCGGAGCACACCAAGCGTTCCTCCTCGAGAAGGCCGAGGTGGAGGAGTAGCAGCGACTGGCCGCCGAGGATCTGTCTCGGCGGGAGGGAGAGCTCAACCAGCGGAAGGTCGACCTCGATAGCCACGAGGACGACCTCACCGCTCGTGAGCAGGCCATTGGCGGGGCTCTGCAGGAGGCGAGGGATGCCGCTGCTGCCGCAGAGACCGCCAAGAGGGATCTGGAGGCCAGGGTGGCGCAGTTGGAGACGGGCTTGAAGGCGAGCGAGGACAGGGTTGCCGCGCTCAACGTGGCGCGGGAGAAGGACGCCCACACCAATTCGGAGCTGCAAGTCCGTCTCTCCGAGAAGGGCAAAGAGCTCAAGGACGCCAAGGACTCCATTGCAGACTTGGAGCTGAAGGTTTCCACCCTCACCGACTCGCTTGACGCCGCCCGGGACCGCGAGACGAAGCTGAAGGACGATCTCCGTGCTGAGAGGGCCTTGCTAGACAGCGCCGCCGTCTCGCAAAACAACTTCCAGCGGACGGTGGAGCAGTGGACCGAGGAGCTTGTCGCCTCCGCCGCCAACATCGACAGGGAGATGGTGGCGCTAAGGGCGGAGCACCTCGTGTACTCCCCCGACGAGAGCCTCCCCCACAGCGCCAAGCTGAGCCTGTTCTTCAGAGGAGTGGCGCCGGCTCTCGCGCAGCTACGGGAGAAGATCCCCACGCAGCTGGCTGACGAGGCGCGCCGGCTTTGCATGGGTACTATGGAGCGGGTGTTGTCGAAGATTGTCTACCGCAACCCCGGGATCAATCTCAACAACGTCCTCCGGACCCTGCCGCCCGAAGCTGACCAGGAGGCGTTGAAGGCACAAGTTGCCCATATCATGGCCAAGGCGGGCAAGATCAAGAGGGTTGACGGAGACCGTGTAGACTAGGCTCCTTTCTTCCTGCTTTCCTTGCCGCTGTCGATTAAGTCATGGATAGTAGTTGGTTAGAACAGCAGCGAGTTATCTTGTAATATAACTTTATTTTGGATAGTCAATGCAGTATTATCTCCCTTGCTTTGTTCCTTCACTTTGTATGCTTCTTACCCTATGCTTTTAGGGAACTTGCCGGCAAATAGGCCCTTGTCGCGAGCGCTGAGTACGAGACTCTTAGCAGCCTGCTGGCAATGCTCTTGCCGGCAAGAAACCTTGCCGTAGCTAGTCGCAGCACACTTAGATTGTTGAGTGAACTCGAAAATGAAGTAAGGGCGCGACACTTGTCGCAGCTCACTTAAGCCGTTGAGCGTGCTCGAAACAAAGTAAGGGTGCGGCTAGCCACGGGTAGGTTCCTCCGCGCACAGGTTTTCCATACAAAGTGTGGTGGTTCAAGGAAGACAACTAAGAATTTGAAATTTTGAATGTTCAAACTTTGTCAACTTATCTTACGTATTTTGTTTGCTTCTCGGCAAGGCTTTCCTTCCTTGAGCAGCACTTGGTCCATACCACTATCTCCTTCCCCCCGGCAAACTTGTGCGCGAGGAACACTTTTTCTGTTTAAGAGAGAAAGGGAAAGAGGAGGAAACACAAGTATGGAGCCTTGTGGCTTGTTACTGCTTACCGGGGATGTGCGCTGCACAAAGTGTCAGATGATACATGCAAGTAAAAGGAAAGGCATGAAATGACAAATGGTGCGAAGCACAAAAGTTTTACTGATGCACGGGGTCTGCGCCCGGCTCTGTACAAAGGTTTACATGCAACAGCGGCAAGACTTGTACAAAAGGTGGTTGCCGGAGCGGATCACGGCAACCGCGCCTCATGGCTGAAACTTGCGAAGATGCTCAATGTTCCAGGAGTTGCTCACCGGTAAGCCTTCTTCGGTCTCAAGGCGGACAGCGCCAGGCCATGTGACTTGTCTCACACGATAAGGGCCTTCCCACTTCGGCGTCAACTTGTTGGAATTCTTGGCGGACTGAACGCGCCGAAGAACAAGGTCGCCTTCCTCGAGACTCCTGGCCTTGACTTTGCGGCTATGATAGCGACGCAAAGCTTGCTGATATCGAGCAGCTCGTACAGCAGCCTGGAGACGGTCCTCCTCGAGGAGCAGTGCGTCATCTTGTTGCAGTTGCTCTTGCTCGAGCTCGTCGTAAGCGAGTACTCGAGGAGACCCGTATACGAGTTCCGTGGGGAGAACTGCCTCTGCTCCATAGACAAGAGCAAAGGGTGTCTGTCCGGTGGCTCGATTTGGTGTCGTCCTGATTGACCAAAGAGCCGCCGGCAACTCCTCTATCCAGTTTCTTCCACACTTGTGCAGCCTGGCGAAGGTTCTTGTCTTGAGCCCGCGCAGCACTTCAGCATTGGCCCTCTCCGCTTGACCATTGCTCCTCGGGTGAGCAACAGAAGCGAAGCAGACCCTGGCGCCAAGGTCTTGGACGTACTGCATGAAGGTGCGACTTGTGAACTATGTGCCGTTGTCGGTGATGATCCGGTTAGGGATTCCGAAATGGCAAACGATCGATCTGAAGAACCTGACTGCCGACTGTGCGGTCACCTTCCTTACTGGTTCCACTTCTGGCCACTTTGTGAACTTGTCGATTGCAACGTACAAGTATTCAAAGCCCCCGACAGCACGGGGAAAGGGGCCGAGAATGTCGAGCCCCCAGACCGAGAAGGGCCAGGACAAAGGGATCGTCTGGAGAGCTTGAGCTGGCTGGTGTATTTGCTTGGCATGGAACTAGCACGCTTCACACTTGGTTACTTGTGCAGTTGCATCTTGGAGGGCTTCTGGCCAAAAGAAACCTTGCCGGAACGCCTTCCCGGCAAGTGCTCTTGCGCCAATGTGGTGGCCACATATGCCTCCATGTATCTCTGCCAACAGCTTCTGTCCATCTTCCCGAGAAATGCATTTCAATCTGACACCATTGAGTCTTCTTCTGTATAGCTCGTTGTCGACGAACTGATACATACTTGACTGCCTGGTAATCCTCTCTATCTCTTCTGGTTCTTCGGGAAGTTCCCCAGTTTGAAGAAAGCGGACGATTTGATGTGCCCATGCTGGAGCCTGAGGCTCAACAACAAGGACTAAAGGCATCAGTGCTGCTGTGGGAACGTCGGCTTCTACGGCAAAGGCTTGCGGCTCTGCCGGAGCTGAACGTCCCCCGGCAAGCCTGCCGGGGCGAGACTTGTCGAGAACGCCTGCTTCAACTGTACAGGCCCTTGGGTCTGCAGGAGCAGACTGTTCCTCAGCAACTCGATCGTTGATCTTGGGGACCTTGGCGGCGGCTTCAGGAAGGTCCGCCGGCAAGTAGTCACCGGAGACCAACTTCCTCTTCTTGCTTGGCCCAATTGATGGTGTAACGGATGGTTGAGTTAGCTTGAGTATGAAGGTCCCTGGTTCCACAGGTAACTTCATTGCAGCACACTTTGAGAGACCATCTGCGATATCATTTTGAGCTCTTGGAACGTGCTCCATCTGCAGCCCCTCAAAGTGTTCTTCAAGCTTCCTCACTTCATCGACATAGGCTTCCATCAAAGGACTCTGGTAGCTCTTGTTTACTTGTCGGACCACCAACTGTGAATCTCCCCGCATGATCAGCTTCTTGATCCCAAGTTCGGCCGCAATTCTGAGGCCGACAAGCAAACCTTCGTACTCAGCAGTATTGTTTGTCGCTTGCTCCTTGGGAAAGTGCATTTGGACAACATACTTGAGGTGTTCTCCGGTGGGCGCGACAAGCAGCACACCAGCACCGGCGCCTTGCAGCGAGAAGGCACCATCGAAGTACATTATCCATTCCTTGCTTGTTTCTTCGACGGGGATGCTTGTCTCTGGGACCTCTTCGTCTGGTGTCGGGGTCCATTCTGCTATGAATTCTGCCAATGCTCGGCTCTGTATAGTTGAAGTACTCTCGAACTTGAGACCAAAGCTTGACAGCTCTAGTGCCCACTCGACGATTCTGCCTGTCGCTTCTGGATTTTGCAATATCCTCTTCAACGGAAAGCGAGTGACCACCGTTATCTCGTGTGCTTGGAAGTAATGGCGCAGCTTCCTTGAGGCCATGAGGAGGCCGAAAAGCAACTTGTGCACCCCAGAGTATCTTGATCTAGCCCCCTGCAAGAGGGAACTTACCAAATAAACCGGGCGCTGCACCATCTTCTTTCGCACTTCTCCTTGTTCCTGCGCAGACTTGTCCTTGTCGGGGCCAGAGCTTGTTGGGGAAGCCCCTTGCTTGTCGTTGGATGCGCTTGTCGGGCCTGTGGGTTCCTCATCCGCCTCCCTCACAGCTACCAACGCAGCACTAACCACTTGATTGGTTGCTGCTAAATATAGCAGCAACTTCTCTTGTGGCCTAGGTGCGACAAGTATTGGAGTAGAGGACAGGTATCCTTTCAAGTCATGCAGCGCTGCCTCCGCTTCTGGAGTCCATTTCATAGGACCCGCCTTTTTCAAGATTTTGAAGAAAGGCAGGGCGCGTTCTGCAGACTTTGAAATGAACCTGCTGAGGGCAGCCACACAACCAGCAAGTCTCCGTACATCCTTGACGCTCTTTGGGGCTTCGATCTGCTCGATGGCCTTGATCTTGTCGGGATTGGCGTCAATCCCCCTCTGGGACACAAAGAAACCGAGAAGCTTGCCGGAGGGGACTCCGAAGACGCACTTCTCGGGGTTCAGCTTGAGTTGTATCTTGCGCAGGTTTGCAAAAGTCTCATCCAGGTCTTGGATCAGGGTATCCTTGTCCTTGCTCTTGACCACTATATCATCCATGTAGGCTTCTACATTCCTGTGTATCTATGGCTCAAAAGCAGTGTGGACTACCCTTGCAAATGTTGAGCCCGCATTCTTCAGTCCAAAGGGCATGCGTATGAAACAGTAAGTGCCACATGGAATAATGAATGCGGTCTTCTCTTCATCTTCTTCAGCCATGAATATCTGATGGTAACCTGAGTATGCATCGAGAAATGAAAGCAACTCACATCCAGCCGTGGAGTCCACAATCTGGTCAATGCGCGGCAAGTGAAATGGATCCTTGGGACATGCTTTATTCACATCGGTGAAGTCTATACAAAGTCTCCACTTCCCATTGGCTTTGCGCATGACAACTGGATTGGCCAGCCACGTGGGATGAAGTACACCTCTAACAAGGCCTGCTGCTTCCAACTTCTTAATCTCTTCGGCAATGAACTCTTGGCGCTCCACCGCTTGCTTCCTGACCTTCTGCTTGACGGGCCGTGCATGAGGACAAACATCAAGCTTGTGCTCAATTACCTTCCTGGGAACGCCGGGGATGTCAGACGGTTGCCATGCGAACACGTCGACATTCGCCCGCAGGAAGGCAACGAGCGCACTTTCCTATTTGGGGTCGAGCGTAGCACTGATGGTGAAGGTACCACCAGTGCCGTCCTCCTTGGCGGACACCTTCTTGGTTGCCAGTGGAGCTGTCATTCCCTTCTTGCACTTGCCGGCGGAGCTCGATGGTGCGTCCTCGACGGCAGCGCAGCACTCCGAAGAGGTGCGTTTGCTGGAGTGGGCCCCAGAGCTCTTGCCGGACTTGGTCTTGGTCTTCGCCCCGGGAGCTTCAGCGGCAAGTGTCTTGCTGTTTGCCGCGGCTGCTGCGTCCCGGTAGATCTTGTCGGCGCAAATGAGCGCGTCCTTCTTGTCGCCGGGGACAGAGATGACGCTTATTGGCCCTGGCATCTTGAGCATGTTGTAAGCATAGTGGGAGGCTGCCATGAACTTGGCGAGCGCGGGACGGCCAAGTATCCCATTGTATGGTAATGGGATATCGGCAACGTCGAATGTGATCCTCTCCGTCCTGAAGTTAAGCTCTCCGCCAAAGGTCACCGGCAGCGTGATCTTCCCCTTCGGCTTGCTCCTTCCCGGGTTGATTCCTTGAAAAGTCCCGGTTTCCTCGAGCTCGCTGTCGGGGATCTGCAGCTTCTTGATCACAGCGGAGGAGATCAAGTTGAGGCCGGCCCCGCCGTCTACCAACATCTTGGTGACCTTGAGGTTGCGGATAGTTGGCGAAACCAACATCGACAAACACCCGACCGCAGTTGTGCGGTCAGGGTGGTCCTCAAGGTCGAAGATGATGGGCGTGCCGGACCATTTCAGCAGCCTGCGTGACTCGACGGGTGGCTCAGCTGCATTCACTTCCCGCACCCATTGTTTGAGTTGGCGGTGGGAATTGTGCAGAGAGGCACCTCCATCGACACATAGAACTTTTGTGGCCTTCTGGAACTCCTGCTCGCTGTTATCTCCGTCATCCATGTCCTCGTCATCGTCTTCATCTTCATCCTTGTCGCGGCCCCGGGGAGCTCTGTCTCCTTGCCGCTGCTTGGTCTTGCCGCGGCGTCCTCCCCGGCCATTGAACGACCGCTTCTTGCTGGGCTCTCCTCCGCCTCCTTGGGCCTTCTCCTTGTCGCGACGCTCGTATTTAGCCTTCTGCTGTTCTACGAGGTACTCTACTCTCTTGCAGTTCTGGAGATCGTGGCCCTTGGTGTGGTGGATCTTGCAGTACTGCTTGTCGGAACCGTCCTGCTTGTCGGCTGCTGCTACAGGGGTGGCCTCCTTGCCGGAGCCACCAGCCTGTGTCTTCTTGGCGGCAGCCTCCTTGCCGGACTGCTCGACAACCAGTATCCTTGTTCTTCTTCTTGTTGTTGTTCCGCCGCCGGTTTTTCTTTGCCGGGGCGGCATCTTCGCTGTCCGTTCCTCCTGCTCCAGTATCCTCTCCGGGGAGTCTCCTCCCCTCTTCAGCACGGGCACACTTGTCAGCCAGAGCATAAAGCTCGCTGCCGTCCCGGATCTTGGTCATCGCCATCTCCTCCCTCATTCGGCGGTTACGCACGTTCTGGTGGAACGCGCTGATAACCGCGGCGGGGTGGACATCCGGGATGTTGTGCTGAACGCGGCTGAACCTTTGGATGTACTTGCGCAGGGACTCTCCCTCCTTCTGGGCAAGAATGTGGAGATCGCTCTCCTGGCCGTGGGGTTTGTGGCCGCCCGTGAAGGCGCCGACAAACCGGTGGCACAGATCTGCCCAAGAAGAGATGGAGTTCTCCGGAAAGTGCATAAGCCAAGACCTGACGTTTGGCTTAAGCACGAGCGGGAAGTAGTTCGCTAAGATCTTCTCGTCGCGTCCCCCGGCAGCCTGCACCGCAATGGTGTAGATGCTGAGGAAATCCGAGGGGTGTGTCTTGCTGTCGTACTTCTCGGGTACGTCGGGCTTAAAGTTCTTCATGCTGGGCCACTGGACTTGCCGCAGCTCTCGAGTGAAGGCAGGGCAGCCTGCCGCGTACGGCAAGTCGCCTGGTTCACCGGGCGCGCGCATGTCGACAGCAGTCCCAGCGCGCTGATCAGATTGTCTTCGGGCTTCTCTTCGATGCTCGATACGAGTTCGAGCGTCCTCTTGTCGCCTGTCGTCAAGGACTTGGCGCTGATCGCGGCGAGCTCGCGGATCCGATGACGCCGTGGAGTCATCGTCGACGTTGATCCGGCGAGCCGGCGATTTCTGCTTTCGCGGCGGGGAGTGCACGGTAGTTGCACCCCCGGCGGTCTTGTCTCCATCGGCCTTCGCTTGGCTGACTTGTCGCAGCCGTGACGTTGCCGGCTGCTGCGGCGTGTCGTTGTTGGCGAAGGCGATGAGGCTCTGGATCGTAGCCCTCCAGTCTTCGGCCTTGTCTGCCGCTGGAGGGAAGTCGAGGAGCAGCTGAGCCCTAGCTAGGGCTTCTGCTGGAGAGGAGGGAAGCGGTGGCGAGCGGTGTGAGGAGCGAGATACGCTCGGACTTCTAACCGCGTTAGAAGGAGCATGTTCTCGCCCCGGCGACCGCGCCTTGCTCGTGCCAGGACACTGGCCTTGAGCGTCCCGCGACCCGCCAGTTTGGCCTTGTCCCAGCAGGCGGATGGTACCGTGGGTACCACGTCGCTGCTGGCCCGGCACCTCCTGAGAGGGACGGGGAGCGTGCACGGACGCCGAGTCTTTGGAGTTCGCCCGGTCGTCCGTCTTGTCCTTGGACTTGGCGGCGCCGTGAGTGTCCTCGCCGGCGTCCACCCTTCCGCCAGCGTCTATCCCACCAACCGTTGGTTCCGGTGGTGGTGGGATCGACGCAGACGGGCCTCCGACCTCCGAAGCCTTCTTCTTCGGTGGCATGCTGATGTAGTCGACGAAGCTGACGAAGCTGGTGAATTTGCTGAAGGTTGCGCCCGCGTGAGCGCCGGATCAGGTTCGCACAACCTCGACGCCCCCTACCTGGCGCGCCAAAGATGTCGGGGAAACTGATCGCCCACGAACACCTATGGGACCGGAGCCCCTTCTACGGTACGGCAAGGGTGCAGAGGGAGCACAAAGAGCAGATCGAGGGGCACACGCGGGCAGTTTACCCAGGTTCGGGCCGCGCGGACGCGTAAAACCCTACTCCTGCTTTGGTTGTATTGAGTTCTCGAGCTCGGGAGCTTGAAGATCTACAGTACTAGCTACACCGAGCGTGGGAGTGTTTAAGTTTCTGGAATCGAACCCCCTCTACGTTGTGCACGGGCCTCCTTTTATAGCTCAAAGGGGTCACCGACAGGTGTCAACGTAGAGGAGGGTAAAAGTGTAAAATCGGTGGTAGTTGTAACAGTGCATGAACAGTGTATGCACAGTGGTCTATACCTAACCCTGACGGTGGGGGACAAGGGCATTGAATGCCCGTCGCCGTCACCCCAAAAGCATCCGTCCATGCGTCTCCGTTCGCCACGGCGATGGCCTCGTCACCGCGGCTCGCCACCGTGTACCCCAGGCTGCACAGCCATCTGCCACGTGCCCCTGGAAGGGCCCCAGGGCGACGCGTGGCCAGATGAGCTGGAGCGCAGGCACACAGCATAAACTTCCCCCGGCAAGCACCTTGCCGGGGTCGGTATCTTGCCGGGCCTGGAAGCTTGTCGCTCTCCGGGTCTGGTCGGGGCGCATGATGCGCCACGATGTATCTCCTGAGGTGCTGTTCTTTGGCCTTCCTGGAAAGCTCCTCTTGCCAGGGTCTTGTGCTGGAACGATAGCCTTGAGCCTGGTGCGGCCTTCCCGGCAAGCTCCTCTTGCCGGGGTCTTGTCTCTTAACTTGAATACTTTGTTCTTGAATGGCTCTAAAGGATCCAGAGCGGGCCTTGGCGGGCGCGTGGTAAGCCCGACCGCGGGACGCTGCTACTGCCCGTGCACAAGTCGGGATACTAAGGTACCCCTACTTTAGTACACCGACACTGGCATGCGCCAGCACGCGCCCACAAGTACTGTCTCTCGTGTAGCAGCCCTCACTCGGACTCAGGAGGAGGAAGCAGAGCACAATAGGCCGTGGGGATGCCGGACGCCCACCTGTATGTGCAACCACTACCACAGGCCCAGTCGAGCCATGCAACAATGCGGCACAGCGTGGACCAGATGATTTTGGCTGCGATCGTCGGCTCTGGGAATTTCATCATGCAATGGCCTTTGTTTCGAATGCGCTGACAAGTACTCGTGCGAGCACAAGTGCAACAAGGTAGGAAAACTTCTAACAATTGAAGTGGGTGACCATGGTGAGCTCCTATCCGACGACGCAATCACTACTAGGGAAAAGCCTAGCAGTAGCGCGGGTTTTAGGTGCATTAGTAGCGCGGGCACCCGCGCTAGTGATACGGCGCTACAGCTAACCTGTATCAGTAGCGCGGATTGGCCCACGCTACTGCTATCTATGGGTAGTAGTAGCGAGCTTTGCATAAACGCGCTGCTGATAATAGCTGCAGTGCTTTTAGTAAAGCCACGCTACTGCTAATCTAACTAGTAGTAGCGTGTTTTATGTCTAGCGCTACTAGTATAGTGTTTTTCATTTTTTTAGTGTATTTATACGCGGTTATACAAATTTTGATACAATGCCAATTAACAGGTTGTTGTGTCATTATGTCCATGATGAATTAATATAACATTGTGAGGAAGAAACATGGATTAGATTCATTTGGATGAATCAAAAGTTAAATTAGGACGACGATCTTACTGATTCAACTTTTGGTCACTTTTGATCCATCCACATGAATATAATCCGCGTTCCTTCCACCAACACTAGCTAATAACAAATCATCATGATAATCATGCATGATCAACATCATCATCATATTAATATAAAATCACCAACACTATTTAATCATCATAGTCATAGTGTAGCTATCTAATCATCACCAACACTGGCTAATAATAATCATCATAGTCATTACCACCAACGCTAGCTATTTAATCATCATAGTCATGGTGTAGCTATCTTATCACCACCAACACTAGCTAATGATAATCATTATAGTCATTACCACCAACACTATCTATTTAATCATCATAGTCATAGTGTAGCACATTCTAACTAGCTAATCACTCATGTATTCTCATCATCTTCGAACTCATTCTAGCTAGCTAATCACTCCTACTGCTCTCTCTCTCAGGTAAAATAGTATAGAACATGTGTAGCACTCCTTCTTCATCATATTGGAGCATGCAGATGAACATGTCTCCTAATTGTGGGCCACACTTTTGATTGTTACCCCCTAGTACTTCTCTGTTGTGATCCTTCACAATTTTGCTCCAGTCTTTGACTATTAAAACTTGCTCGCTTCGAGAAATCTTAAATGCACTAAAGTGCAATGCAGGATGTCTTGGTCGTAAGCTAATCATTGTCATGGGGGCTTTATGCTCGATCCATTGAGACACAACTATCATCGGGAGTCCCTATTGAAGAACATCGTAGTAACATACTTAGCAATTAAGTTTAGCTTAAAATAATGTTTGCAAAAGATGCACTCATGACAAATAGTAAAAATATTACCATCTTTCCTAAATAGATGTGACCGTAGTTCAATACGCACGCTAGTGGTCGCACGTTTTGAGTACTGATATTTTGAAGTCCAGGAAAATAATTTGTCTTGACAGTATCAAGATCCTCAAGCCATGAAACATAATGACTTATCTCCTCGTAGTTTAGTTCAGCCCCGAGACAATAGTAGGTCATGTCTATCAAGCGTCGGACATGTTTGCTTGAATGGAAATAAGTTGTCAATAGAAATTAGTTGTCAACTATTTTTTAATAAATAATATCCAAGACATAAATATGGTTGAGAAACTCACATAATGGTAGAACTGGAGGCGTCTGCACATCGACCCAGATGTCTATATTACCTTCCACTTCATCTTCCAGACGAATATCAAAGGTGATAAGCATATCAGGCTCAAATGCATAAGCCTTGCATAATGCTCTCCAATTTTTGCATTCAAAATAGGTGTAGGTGTCTTCATTGTATAATTTTACAGCAAAAGAATAACCATGCTCGGTCCTCAATTGAACTCTCTTTACCTCCATAGTTCCATAGTACTGAAACCAACCTTATCCAAGACATACATTATTGCATGACAGGGAATGCGCTAGTACAAATAGTAAAAAATTAAAATTATGAGTTGAAGCAAAAGAAGCACAAGTCATGCTTAATTACGAAAAAATACTTGTCGTTGTGACTTACTATATCCACTTCGAAGGTCTCATCCACTTGATGTTGAAGCGTCTACCACTAACTAGGTGAGGCCTGTCGCACATGCCACGCTCGTCTTCGCAGTATTCGCACATACCGAATTCCTTTTCATCGTCAGACATTTCCTATGTTCATAGTTGAAACATTAATTAAAAATCAATCGAAGGAAACTACGAGGAAACTCAACACACATATCACTATTGCTCAATATGCAACGGTTTGACTTTAGGTTTGTCGAGTCTTCCTTCCTAAACTCTCATCTCACGTATATGGTGGGCACTCCCTCTCTGATATTGCGACCGTCGGTGATGGTCGCTAATCCTCCTTCCCCTAGTGCATAACAAAGGTATAGCACAAGGAGAAGAAGGAGAAGCGACCCCCACGACAACAGACGACATTCTTCTTCTCTCATATATGGTGGAGACTCTCCCTCGCCGATTTTTTTACTGTCATGTATGGAGCCCCGACAGACTTAAAATCAACTCGAAGTATCGTTTAATTCTCTTTCTAGAAAATCCGGGGCACTCCATATTTCCTACATATTCTAGCACAAGTCATGCTTAAATTCACGGAAAAATCCGGCATGACCTTTGCTAAAATAGGACATATCAAGTGCCTGAAATTTGCCGGAACGAAAATGAATCAACACTCCGGCAAAACATAGGCCACTCGGATTTTCCCTGCGATACAAAGATGGCCCTTCTCTCATATATCAGAATCAATTATATCATAAGCATTCGCACTCGAACATTTCAATATATCTTATAACCCATACATTTAATTTGGTTAAGAAGCATAACTAAATACCCTAGTTCTACTCTATTCAACACCGAGGAGTAGAGAAGGAGGAGGTGGACTTTTAGCTCACCGACTCGGGTGTAGAGGAAGTAGAGGTAGCTCGTATGATGATCACTCCAAAGCGACACGACTCTACAAAGCCTGCATATTCCACCGAGTAAAATTTTAATTAGATCATCAAATCTCACATAGCATTCTTTGATGACAAAGTGATAGTGACATAAATTCAACTAGTTCTATTAATTCAACTAAGCACTTACTAAAATGTTCTATATATACCTAAAACATCTACATCATCATCCACTATATATACCTAAAACATCTACATCATCATCCTAAAATTTCCTATTCTATTCAAAACCTATATTCTACAATGTCTACATTCTAAAATCTACATTTAAATTACCTACATTCTACAAGAACAGAGAGAAGGGAGGGATGATGGGTAGGAAGGGGTAGGAAGGAGGGAGGGAGGAGGGACGGGAAGGAGGGAGGAGGTGGGAAGGAGGGTGTCGTGGTTCCAAGTCTGACAGTACGAGTAGGGGGTACGAATGGGGAGGCAAGGCCCTAGCTATGGTGGAGTTGTACACAAGGTGTTTACGAGCAGGCCCTTCTCGGAGGAAGTAACAGCCCTACGTGTCGGTGCCTGGAGGCGGTCGACTGGTATGTGTATATGTGAGTTACAAAGATGCGAACCCCTGTACCGGAGGAGGGGGTGGCTTATATAGTGCGCCAGGACCCCAGCCATGCTCCACGTTACCAAGTGTTCAATGTACATTAAGGCAGGCGTTACTGATAACGCCTACAGTAAAGAGTAATTATGGCATTTACTACGGCGAGCAAATACCAGACCGTTATTGTCCTAAGGGATCCTTGACCTTCGGGGGTCGAGTGCCTTGGATTGGTCGAGTGGAGTTGAGTCGTCTTGTAGGTGATGTCCAGTCGAGCGGGATGTCCTCTTGGGCCGTCTCAGTCGACTGTCTTTGTCATCGTAAGTTTTGTCTTTTGATCTTCTAGGGTAGTGACCTTGGGTGGGGTACCTTGGTCGGGCTTGTGACCCTACCCTAGGTCTGTAACCTCGTCAGTAGCCCCCGAATGGATTGAGGCTTGAGCAAGAGAGAGGGTGCTGAGGAAAGCTCTAGTTCTGGCTCGACGCCCCTGGGGTAGTCTGCTTCTGAGCTCGCGGACTAGGCTGTCCTCCTCAGTCTTGTCTTGGTCACCTTGATCGATTCTGGAATCGTCGAGTGTGTTGGTTGCTTCTTCTGTCGACTGAACTTTGCGCTAGGCGTCGGGTGCCGTTGGCGTGCGCAGTTTTCGGCGGGGTTGGTTGCTCTTTGGTCGCCGAATTCCATGGGGTTTCGAAATTTGAGGAAGCACGCGGGGCGGGACGTGCCGCAGTAATCGGACGGATATGCTTGAGATGCCTCGATCCTCGCGCCACCTTTTTCGCCACGTATCGCGTCTGCACCTGTTGCGAGATTTGATAAGATCGCTCGGGGCCACCGGTCAGCCACTCGACCGGGGCGCTATAAGTGTGCGCCGAGCCCGGAGCGGGAGCACTGTGCGCCCAATCCTTCTTCTTCCACCTCCGCCTCTTTGTCGTGCCTCTGCTCCTTCTTGCCTTTCTCCACAGCGACCGCCGGTGCGCGTGCCATGGGCAAGGACAAGACCGCGGCGATGGAGCGTTCGAAGAAGGTGGCGACGGGGAAGGGGAGGCGGTCCGGTCGGAGCGGATCATCGTCGAGGTCTGGGCTCCCTCCTGGTGGGATCCAGGGGCATTGGATCCGGTCCACCATCGTGGCGGAGGATCTGGAGGAGCTGGAGGAGGAGGGACTGATTGCCCGCGGCTCCTGCCGGTGCCGGAGGGTGAACTCGAGCCTTGGTCGCGGGAGGGCGAGTGCGTCCTCCTCGCGACCCACGTCGACCGAGGTTTCTCCATGCCTCCGCATCCCTTTTTTCCTGCTTTCTTGATTTTCTTCGGCGCCCAGCTGCATTACTTCACGCCCAATTCCATCGCTTTCCTTTCCGCGTTTGTTTCCATGTGTGAGAACTTCCTCAGCTGCCGGCCGCACTGGGGCTTGTTCAAGCATATCTTTACCTGTCGCTCGCAAACCGTCAAGAAGGCGAATCCGAGCAACGATAAGACGCACGTCCTCCAGGCGTGCGGCGGGCTCGGAATCCAACTTAGGAATAGGAGCGCCTTTCCCCCCATAATCTTTCCGGAGTCGATTCGGGGATGGCAGTCGACCTGGTTCTACTATAAGGACAGTCCGACCCCGGGTCAGTCGACTGGTCTTCCCCCTTTCTCTCTTGGTCGAGCCAGCCAGCCTCCTTCAATGATAGTGGGTAAGGCCGAGAGGGCCGAAGTGAACATGTTGGTGGAGCGGGTCGTCCAGTTGGTCCGCAAGGGTGTAACAGGGATGGATCTGTTTGAGGTGTACCTCATGCGGAGGATCCAGCCGCTCCAGGCTCGGGACCACCCGATGTGGTTGTACTCCGGCACGGACGACTCGTCGCGGGTCCACTTGGAGGCGACTGACGTGAAGTACGTGGCGCAGTGCCTGAAGTGCATCACGGGGAACAAAGACAACCCCAGGGGGTCTGGGAGGGTCCTCCCATTCGACGCTGACCATCTGCCCGATAAGGTTCGTCTTCGGCTCCCGAGTGATGTTTCTGTCGTTGGCTTGTAATTTATCTTGACGGATCCGACTGATATTTGGTCAATCTTCCCTTCTTGCAGATCTATACTGAGATGTACTCGCTGCCCAACGGGTATTTGTTCCAGGAGGGCGAGGAGGGCGTGGGCGACGCCACCGAGTGGGAGTCGGAGGAGGAGACCGAGGAGGAGAGTGAGGACTACAGCAACGGGGAGGAAGTCGAGTCACCTCCCCGTGATGAGAGGCGGTCCAAGGGGAAGCACGACCCAGGGGTTGCGCGCCCTCGGACAGGTCCCTCAGGCTCTCAAACGCCCAAGTGCGCTCGCACGGCCACTCCTGACCCCTCTGAGAAGGTGCCAAAGCACCCCAAGGTTACCACCACCAAGCCCCAGAAGGCCCTGCCCATGATTAAGGTGGATGTTCCCATCACCTCCACGTAAGTATCATTCGGTTTTGTTTCTTTCTGTCTTTTGGAGGTCGACCGTGTCTTCCGTCGACTCATCTTCGAGGGGTTTCTTCAGCGCTGTTGCTTCCACGACCTCAATGGACATTAACAAGGGCCGGGACGACGAGGAGACCGCGGATGCCGTGACATCCCGCGCAGGTGCGGGTTATAGATCGTGTCATTTTTTTTCGTCGGTTAGGGATGATGATCGACTGAACTTCGCTATTGTTTGTCTTGAAGTGCCGCGCCACGTCATAGAGCTCCCAGATGACGATGATGATGTTGATGAGGAGCGCTTGGGAGGAGATCGACGACGCACAGGGAAGAAGGGCCGGAAGGCGCCTTCCGGCTCGGAGGCCCGGCGACAGGAAGATGCGGCCCGAGCCACGGTCTTCTTTGTCGACCCCGTGTCGACCATACGTCCCGCTTCGTCAGCTGGAGGGGCCGTCGACCCGGTGCTTGTCCCAGCTGTCGACCCAGCGCCTGCTCCAGTCGTCGACCCAGCGCCCGCTCCAGCCGTCGACCCAGCGCCCGCTCCAGCCGTCGACCCAGCGCCTGCTCCGTCGTCCGTTCTCTTCTCCTCCTACCGTCTCCCGGAGGATCCTGTGGGAGCGGCTCAAGAAGCCGTTCGCCAGGCGGGGTTGATGATGGAGAAGACGAAGGCAGCGTACGAGGCCAGCATGGCTGCTTACAACTCTAGTTCTGCTCTTCGGGCCAACGTCCAGGTTGTTTACTCCACTGGTTGGTTTGCTGCGCTGGAATAGTCTTTGGCTTTCAGAGAATCTGCTGCTTTGTTCGTAAGATGATGTCACGCCCACTGGGTGAGGGTCTTGATGTGTTTGCTTTCAACTTCTCTTGAACTCGAGCGAGACTGATCTTGGTCGAGTGAGAACCGGTGGGGGCACGCTCAGTGCACCCACTGGGTGTAGTCCCCGAGACCGTGGTCGACTGCTGGCGGTCGGCCATGGTCTGACGATAGAACTTTTTCTTCCTTGTTGTTTTTTTAGCTCGAGCCAGACTGATCTTGGCCGAGTGAAAACCAGTGGGGGCACGCTCAGTGCACCCACTGGGTGTAGTCCCCGAGACCGCGGTTGAGTGTTTGACTCGACTGTAGTCTTAGAATCTTGTTTTGTTGTGTTGATGCAGAAATCTTGCGAGTTTGGGGCCAAATTTGCAGACCTTGAGAAGAAGCAAATCCAGCTCAATCTCGACCTGCAGCTGGCTCGGGACCATCTGAAGAAGACACAGGATCACACGGCCGGTAACTGACGCTAACCATTTGTCGACTGACTTTTGATAAATGTGCCTTGTGTTTCCTCATGTTCATCTATCCAGTGACGTCTTTGGTAGGTCAACTGAAAGCAGCATTGGAGCATAAAGATCTCGACCTGGCAGCGGCGCAGCAGGCGGCTCAAGAGAAGACAGAACTGGCGGCGCAGAAGCTGGCCTCTGTAGGCGCGCTCGAGGCGGAGATTATCAGGCTGAGAGGCTCACTCGACGCAGCCAATCAAGAGGTGACTCGACTAAAGAATTCCAAGTCTGTCTTGAACGACAAGTACGAGGCCCTTTTCCAGAAGAGGATTGATCTTGAGGCCTATCTGGGCGACCTTACCAAGAAGTGGTAACTTGTGCTCGAAGGTATGTCTCTTTTGGCTCGGGTTAAGCTGGATCGTTCGACCCATGTTTTGCTTGCTGACTCGACTCGCTGTTTTCCGGTGCAGAATTCTGTCGCAACTTCGAAGAAGAGACTGGGCGGGTCGAGCCCGGCCTAGACCCAACCAATTCCATCGTGAAGGATGAGATTGCCATGAACATCTTGAGGCTGGAGTCCCACCTTACTACGGCCACAGACTACCTGGGACGGCTAAAAGCGGTGATGGCCCTGATCGACACCGCGCTCTGGAGGGGAGTCGTGCAGGAGAACGACCTAGTGTCTGATGAATCGACTAAACGGGATCCCCAACCGAGTGCAGGAGTGGAAGAAGTCGTCCGCCCGGGGTGGAGCCAACGTGGCACTGTCTCTGGTCCGCGTGCACTGCAAGGAAGTGAAGGAGAGGAGGCTCGCGGCGCTCAAGGTTGCCAATACGAAGGAGCTTCAGTTCCAGTCGTTCATGGAGACTTTCTTGGAAGCCGCCACTCCTATTGCTGATGGGATCGACCTAGACCAATTTATTGCGCCTGTGAGTCCGTCTCCACCTGAGGAATGAGCTAACTTTGACACTTTAATTCAATTTGCCTCGGAATGCCGAGTGGTCTTGTAACCATTAAACTCTGGTGGGCCTATGGCCCAGGTACTCTTGCCCGAATCTTGCGGGACTTTTATCTGGATTCGACCTTTTGGCTTGCGGCTCTTTTTTGATCGCTTGAATCTTCGAGTCAACGTCCGCAGCTAAGCCCCCGAGTGAGAGGGTTGCTCTTCACTCGGAGTGAGCGTTTGAAACTTAGGCGAGTCACGGGGTCGCAGCTAAGCCTCCGAGTGAGAGGGTTGATCTTCACTCGGAGTGGATGTTTGTAGCTTAGGCGATTCCAAGCTACGTTGTATTTGTGGCAGAGCTCGGAAGACAGAGCCACGTTATAC
>LR738716.1:119139742-119153509 GCA_902687465.1 Secale cereale | reverse complement strand
CGTTGTATTTGTGGCGGAGCTCGGAAGACAGAGCCACATTATACTTATGACGCAGCTCGGAGGACCGTAGCTAAGCCCCCGAGTGAGAGGATTGCTCTTCACTCGGAGTGAGCGTTTGAAAATTAGGCGAATCGGGTTCGCACCTAAGCACCCACTAGGGGATTTTGAAGACCAGCGTTTTTAGAAAGCATCAATCATTAGAGGACCACTGCTAACTTATCTTTGAAACAAATTGGGAAATCTTTATTACAACTCGACTGTCGAGTGTCTCAACTATAGAAGCGACATAGGAGGTCCGCGTTCCACGAACAAGGTTCGTCTTTCTTCTTGGCGACATTGTAGAGGTGGTATGCTCCGTGGTGCAGTACCTTGGTGATGATGAATGGACCTTCCCAGGCCGGGGCGAGCTTGTGTGGACGTTTCTGATGCACTCGAAGGACCAGGTCTCCTTCCTGGAATGCTCGGCTTCAGACGTTGCGAGCATGGAATCGACGCAAGTCTTGTTGATAGATGGTCGACCGGATCAAGGCCATCTCTCTTTCCTCTTCCAAAAGGTCGACTGCATCCTGACGAGCCTGCTCTGCCTCGGCTTCGGAGAAGAGTTCCACTCTGGGGGCGTTGTGCAATAAGTCGCTCAGCAACACAGCTTCGGCTCCATAGACCATGAAGAAAGGGGTATGGCCAGTCGACCGGTTTGGAGTTATCCTCAGACCCCATAAGACAGATGGTAGTTCAGTTGCCCAAGCCCCAGCGGCATGCTTAAGATCACGCATGAGCCGCGGCTTTAGGCCTTGGAGAATCAAACTATTTGCTCTTTCTGCCTGTCCATTTGACTGCGGATGCGCCACGGAGGCGTAGTCGACTCGTGTTCCTTGAGAAGCACAGAAAGCTCTGAATTCATCCGAGTCAAAGTTGGAGCCGTTGTCTGTGATGATGTTGTGGGGGACTCCATATCTGAATATCAATTCCCTGATGAAGCTGATGGCGGTGCTCGACTCGAGGTTCTTGATGGGCTTGGCCTCAATCCATTTGGTGAACTTGTCGACTGCCACGAGTAGGTGGGTGAATCCGCTTCTGCCTGTCCTGAAGGGGCCGACCATGTCCAAGCCCCAAACAGCAAAGGGCCAGACTAGCGGAATGGTCTTTAAGGTGGACGCCGGTTTGTGGGACATGTTGGAGTAGACCTGGCAATGTGCGCACTTGTCCACAATATCCTTGGCCATCTCATTTGCGCGGGGCCAGTAGAACCCGGCTCGGTATGCTTTGGCCACTATAGTCCGAGAGGAGCCGTGGTGGCCACAAGTTACCGAGTGAATTTCATCCAAGATCAGTCGACCTTCCTCTGGAGCGATGCAGCGCTGAGCGATTCCGGTGACGCTTTCTCTGTAGAGCTGACCCTAAATGACAATAAACTCCTTGGATCGGCGGACAATCTGGCGTGCTTCCTCCTCATCTTCCGGGAGTTCTTGCCTGAGCAGATATGATATATATGGCACAGTCCAGTCTGGCGTAATCACTAGGACCTCCATGATCAGGTCGACCACAGCAGGTACTTCGACTTCAGTCGGATCTGACACGCTGACTGGCTGTGGGAGCTCTTCCGTGAAGGGGTCTTCTTTGACAGAAGGGGTGTGCAGATGCTCCAGGAACACATTCTTGGGTATAGGCCTCCGAGTCGACCCAATTTTTGCGAGGTCATCGGCCAGCTGATTCTTGGCTCTGGGCACATGATGGAGCTCTAAGCCTTCAAACTTCTTTTCAAGCTTCCGCATTGCACTGCAATAACTGGTCATTGCCGGGCTCCTAACGTCCCATTCCTTCATCACTTGGTTTACCACTAAGTCAGAGTCGCCGTAAACCATCAAGCGACGGACGCCGAGTGAGATGGCCATGCGCAACCCATACAAAAATGCTTCGTACTCGGCTTCGTTGTTCGATGAGTCAAAGTGGATCTGAAGGACGTAACTGAGCTTGTCGCCCCTGGGGGAAGCCAGGACCACGCAAGCGCCAGATCCGTTCAGCATCTTGGATCTGTCGAAGAACATAGTCCAGTGGTCCGACTGAACTTGAGTCGGCAGCTCTTGTTCTATCCACTTGGCCACAAAATCTGCTATAGCCTGAGACTTGATGGCTTTCTTCACTTCAAACTTGATATCTAACGGAAGAAGTTCAATCGCCCATTTTGCCACTCGAGCGGTTGCGTCTCGGTTGTTCAGGATCTCTGACAGCGGGGCGTCGCTGACGACTGAGATTGTATGGTCCGAAAAGTAATGGGCAACCTTTTTTGCAGTCAAGTAAATCCCGTACACAAGCTTTTGGTAATGTGGATACCTTTGCTTGGTGGGAGTCAAAACTTCGGATATGTGATAGTCCGGGCGTTGGACCTTGTATGCCTTGCCCTCTTCTTCCCGCTCGACCGTGAGTACAGTACTGACAACTTGTCCGGTGGCTGCAATGTACAGCAGAAGAGGCTCTCCGCTGACTGGGGCAATGAGCACCGGCTGGGTCGAAAGCAGGGCTTTGAGCTCTTCAAATGCCGCTTCGGCTTCGGAATTCCACTCGAACTTGTCGGATTTCTTCATGAGTCGGTAGAGGGGCAGTGCCTTCTCACCAAGGCGAGAAATGAATCGACTCAATGCGGCCAAGCAACCAGTAAGCTTCTGGACGTCGTGTATACGCTCGGGGCGTTTCATTCGGAGGATGGTGCTGACCTTCTCTGGGTTGGCATCGATTCCCCGTTCGGAAACGAGAAAACCGAGCAACTTGCCGCCAGGAACTCCAAATGTACACTTTGATGGATTGAGCTTGATATCATAGCTTCTTAGGTTTGCGAATGTCTCAGCGAGGTCGGTCAGCAGGTCGGAACCTTTCCGTGACTTGACCACAATGTCATCCATGTATGCCTCGACGTTCCGACTGATTTGCTTTATTAAGCACTTCTGGATCATGCGCATGAAGGTAGCGCCGGCATTTTTGAGACCAAAAGGCATGGTGACATAACAGAAACACCCGAAGGGGGTGATGAAAGCTGTCTTGATTTCGTCGGGTGCGAACAGACGGATCTGATGGTGCCCGGAATACGCGTCCAGAAAGGACAAACGTTCACATCCCGCAGTCGAGTCGACTATCTGATCGATGCGGGGAAGAGGAAAATGATCCTTCGGGCAGGCCCGATTGATGTGCTTGAAATCGATGCACATGCGGAGAGACTTGTCCTTCTTGGGGACCATGACGACATTGGCGAGCCACTCGGAGTGGTAAATCTCGCGGATAAACTCAGCTGCCAGGAGCCGAGCCACTTCCTCGCCAATTGCCTTTCGCTTCCCCGCGGCGGACCGACGGAGATGTTCCTTCACAGGCTTTACCTTCGGGTCGACTCGCAAATGGTGCTCAGCCAGTCCCCTGGATACACCTGGCATGTCTGATGGTTTCCATGCGAAGATGTCCCAGTTCTCACCGAGGAACTGGACGAGCGCTTCTTCCTATTTGCTGTCGAGTGTAGTGGAAATGTGGGTCGGTGCTGCGTTGGGGTTGGTGGGGTGGATCTGCACGGGTTTTGTGTCCCCGGCCGACTGGAAGGCTGACTCGGAAGCCGGCTTCTTCGCCCTCAGCAGATCACTTGGATCCACGCTCTTTTGGTACTCCTCCATCTCTACTACTGCCATTTGCTCGTCGGCGATCTTCGAGCCTTTCTGGAAGCACTCTTCCGCTTTCTGACGGTTCCCAGTGATGGTTATAACGCCGTTGGGTCCCGGCATCTTCAGCTTGAGGTAAACGTAACATGGTCGAGCCATGAACCTGGCGTAGGCGGGCCTACCCAGGATGGCGTGATAAGCGCTGTTGAAGGCCACCACTTCGAACGTCAGCTTCTCTTTGCGATAATTCTTCGATTCACCAAAGACCACGTCGAGTGTGATCTGGCCAAGTGAGTCGGCTTTCTTCCCGGGGATTACCCCGTGGAACCTCATGTTACTTTATCTCAGCTTGGACATCGAAATGCCCATATCCCGGAGGGTTGCTGCATATAAGATGTTCAAGCCACTGCCCCCATCCATCAGGACTCTGGTCAGACGCATGCCCTCAATCACTGGGTTGACCACCAGTGCCTGCCGCCCGGGGGTGGCAATGTGTGCTAGGTGATCAGACTGGTCGAATGTGATGGGGGTCTTGGACCATTTCAAAAATGTGGGGGTCGCCGGGGCAACCATATTTACTTCTCTATTGATGATTTTCAGTCGGCTTTTGCTCTCGACGTCCGCGAAGATCACCCAAGTGGAGTTGATCCGGGGGTATCCTCCGTCCCCTTCCTTGTCTTCGGACTCTTCTGGTTCTTTCCCCTTCTCAGTCGACTGTTCTTTCTGGAAGTTCTGGATCAGGAGCCGACACTGTCGAGTGGTGTGCTTGGGATATACCAAGTTTCCCTCTTCATCTTTCTTCGTGTGTATGGGGCACGGGTGGTCGAGCACATCATCTCCAGCTTGATCCTTCCCTTTATTGGGGGCCCAGGAACCTTTCAGCTTTCCTTTGCCCTTTCCCTGATTGACCACTGCAGCCTCTCCCTGAGGAGTTGGCTCGGCCTTGCGCTTGTTCTTCCGATTGGAATTCTGATCATCCTGTCCGACTGGTTTCTTGCCGCTGCGGAGCCGATCGGCCTCCTCACCGTTGGCGTACCGACTGGCAATCTCCATCATCCGCGATAGGGACATATCGCATGTTCGACCAAACTTCAGATTCAGCTCTCGGTTACACACGCCTTCCTTGAAAGCGCAAACCGCCTGGTGCTCAGACACATTCTCCACCGTGTGATGCAAGGTGGTCCATCGCTGGATGTAATCTCTCAAAGTTTCATTCAACTTCTGTGAGTAGTGCTGAAGCTCTGCGAGTCCAGCAGGCCGCTTGCAGGTGCCTTCGAAGGTCCGAATGAACACTCGTGCGAGCTCTTCCCAACTATAAATACTCCCAAGGGCCAACTGATTGAGCCACGCTCGAGCAGAACCGCCCAGTAACAGAGGAAGGTGCTTCATGGCCACGTCGTCGTTGCCGCCTCCGATCTGTACAGCCACTCGGTAGTCTTCTAGCCAGGTGTCTGGTTTCGACTCACCGGTGAACTTGCTTACCCCCGCCGCTAACCTGAAGTTCGGGGGGATCTCTGCAGCTCTGATAGCACTACAGAAACACTCGGGTCCAGAGACAGGTGCTCGGCTGCCACTCGGTTGTTCTCTGCCTTGCTCTTCTCTGAATGCCCTGTTCCGGTCGACCCGTCCCTGCACAAGGATATAACTTGCATCGAAACCTGGCCTCCGGGGATCTGGGGGAATCCTTCGCTCATCGTCGCGCAGGCGCCTGCCCTCGTGCCGCTGGGGCGAGTACGATCCGCTTCCCGGAGGAGGCGTAGGCACTCGACGGCGGTCATGATGTCCGTGTCAACGGTCGTGTTGCTCGTCATTCCGACCCAGATGCCGTTCTTGCCGCGGGCCACGTTCTTCACGCATCGGAAGCGATCTTGGACTATGGGCCGACCATACGGTGTCTGCAGCCACCGATCTACTGTGAATCCTATTGTGCGACTGAGAAACAGCCGCGTTTTGCTCTTCAGCCGTTTGGAGCAAAGCTCGGATCTGCTGAAGGCCTCTCCCAGCCTCCGGCTGAGAGGGTTGAATCGACTCCGCGATGCGAGCGCGGTTTCGAGGTTCTGGACTGGCATGTGGAACACCTGAGTCTCGCGCTGGCGCAATTGCCACGGTCGTCGGCTGGACTCGGGGACCAGTCGGCGGGCCTGTTCGTCGAGTGCGCGTTGGATATTTTCCAAGCGCGCGCGCTCGGCCACGGTGGCCAAGCGTGTGGCTTCGTGGGCCAGAGCCTCCGGAGAATCCCCCACGATGGGAGTGAAGAGTGCATCTTCGTTGCGGCGACAAAGCTCAGCCCTTTGCTCGGAGGTGAGGGGTTGAGGAATGTAACCGTCGTTGTCGTGTGATCGGTCGCCACCGCTGCCGCCGTCTCCACCGCGAGGAAAACCCGGCGGGCTGCGGCGCGAATCGACCATTAGGATTTCTGCTGCGGGATCGCTACTCCCGCACTCGGAAACAGAATCCATGAGCTCGGTCGACTGATCGGCCGGCCCGTAGATGTAACCCTCGGACTCAATGGCCGCGACATGAGGGGTGGCCGTTTGACGGGCCACCGCGTGTTTCACCCACCGCTGGAGCCGTGAGCGACCGGATCGCTTGCGGCGGCGTCCGGCGGGGATGGGGGACGATGTAGGGACCAATGAATATTGAGTCGACGGCTGCGGAAGGAGGACGCCGCAGGCACTGGCGTGGAAGTGCGCAGCCCCCCGGGTGGGCAGAGCCTCGACGTCAAGAGGGGCCTCCTGGAGCCACGCGGAGTCGTCGGCGATGAAAACGAGCGCGCCGAGCCGGATCTCGCGGCCCAACGCTAAACCACCGCCTGACACCATGATGAAGGAGGTCGGAGAAGAAGTTGCAACCTCACCAGATGTCGCTAAGACGCCTTGTCCATGGTGGGCGCCAACTGTCGTGGTTCCAAGTCTGACAGTACGAGTAGGGGGTACGAATGGGGAGGCAAGGCCCTAGCTATGGTGGAGTTGTACACAAGGTGTTTACGAGTTCAGGCCCTTCTCGGAGGAAGTAACAGCCCTACGTCTCGGTGCCCGGAGGCGGTCGACTGGTATGTGTATATGTGAGTTACAAAGATGCGAACCCCTGTACCGGAGGAGGGGGTGGCTTATATAGTGCGCCAGGACCCCAGCCATGCTCCATGTTACCAAGGGTTCAATGTACATTAAGGCAGGCATTACTGATAACGCCTACAGTAAAGAGTAATTAAGGCATTTACTACGGCGAGTAAATACCAGACCGTTATTGTCCTAAGGGATCATTGACCTTCGGGGGTCAAGTGCCTTGGATTGGTCGAGTGGAGTTGAGTCGTCTTGTAGGTGATGTCCAGTCGAGCGGGATGTCCTCTGGGGCCGTCTCACTCGACTGTCTTTGTCATCATAAGTTTTGTCTTTTGATCTTCTAGGGTAGTGACCTTGGGTGGGGTACCTTGGTCGGGCTTGTGACCCTACCCTAGGTCTGTAACCTCGTCAGAGGGGGGAGGAGGGAGGTAGGAGGAGCTACCTCCGTGGCGGTGACGGCGGCGGGATGGAGGAGCGAGCTAGGGAGGGAGAGGGCGACGGTAGTGGGATGGAGGAGGGAGGGGATGTAGGAGGGAGAGGGCACGGCGACAGTAGCAGGCGGCAATGTGGAGGCGGCGGACGACGGGGTGTGGGCCAAGGGAGAGTGAGTGGAGTGGAGAGAGGAGAGTGAGGGGCGGGCGGCTGGGGACGATAGTAGCGCTTTAGTAGTAGCGCGCTTTAGAATAACGCACTACAAATAAAGGACATAGCAGTTGCGCTTGTTACAGTAAAGGCGCTACTGCTATTCATTTAGCAGTAGCGCCTTCTACCAAAACGCGCTATTGATAAAGCTTACAATGTGAAAATGAACATCAAAAATACATTGCTCATCAATAATCTTTTTGTGTAGAATCTAAACTGTCAGTAGGCATCCTCCCCGGTTTAGGAACCGGCGAGGATTCCTATTGTGGCCACAAATGCTACACATAGAGTTCAATGAAGACCAAGTGATTGTGATGGTTTGACAAATAACGCATTTAAGGTGGTAAACACCCTGTTCGGGGAGCGAGGTGGGACTAAATTAGTTGCAATGAGTGGACTAAATTTAGCAGCAGCGAGGGTGGGCGAAACGCGCTGTTGCTAACTACAATAGCAGTAGCGCTGGTATAAAATAGACGCTACTACTAAACCTACTCCACAGGCAACGTCGTGGCATTTGTAGTAGTAGCGCTCTTTTTCTTTGACACGCTGCTGCTACGGATGTAGGAGCAGCGCGGTTTTTGTACGCGCACTGCTGGTAAGATTCTGTGTATAAGGTTTTCCCTAGTAGTGAATATGTGCTTTAGAACTATTGGACGATTATCCATACAAGCCGGCCGAGTGTTGTCAAATCTCTATTCATGCAGTCACTGGTACATAATTCACAGGTGCCATGTGCCTCCGAGCTCTTGTGGGAAAGCAAGTGGTGTTACTTTTGGTTGATTCCGATAGCACCCGTACTTTTGTCAACACAACATTTGTCGTGCAAGCAGGATGCACAGTGGAAGACGAGATCTGGTAATAGTTCATGTCGCTAATGGAGGCACTTTGCAGTCCACTCAACAAGTTTTCCAATTGAAATGGTGCTGCCAAGTACACATGTTCTCCATAGATATGCGGATGCTTGAGTTGGGGCCTACGATGCAGTGATGTGCGTCGACTAGCTGGCACAATTCAGTCCTATGAACTGTCATTGGGGTCTGAAAACAATGGAGTTCCATTACAGCCTGAAAAACATTTAGCTACAGGGCATGCATGCATCGGGGGAGGCCTCCTTAACTGAAATCAGGCTTGATCAGCCATCCAAATGAATTCAGGGGAACAAAGTCTGGACTCTCATAGTCATACACACTGATAAATCTGTTCAGCTAGCACTGGAGCAACTACCACCACCTCTACAAGCTCTTCTGGTGGAATTTGCAAATGTATTCTAGGAACCCAACTCGCTACCTCCACATCAGGTCTTTGATCACATAATTCATTTGGAGCCAGGGGCTTCTCCTCCCAATGTACAACCCTACCGCTATTCCCCTCCATAGAAGGACGAGATCGAGCGTCAGGTTGCAGAGATGCTAAAAGTTGGCTTCATCACCACGAGCCACATTCATTTTGCTACTCAAGTTCTTCTAGTGAAAAATAAAGATGACACTTTGCGATTTGGCATAGATTATCGTCGCCTCAACGACATCACTATTGAAAACAAGTTCCCGTTGCTGATCATACCAATGAATTGCTCAACGAATTTTCACGTGCTTGCTTCTTCCCAAAGTTGGATTTTCAGTTTCGAGTGATGCCGTTCGAAATCACAAATGGACCACAAACTTTTCAGTGCCTGATGAATTCAGTATTTTTCCATATATATGGAAGTATGTAATCACATTCCTCAATGACATTTTGACATACATCCATTGCTTTGATGACCATTTGTAGCACCTGCGACAAGTGTTCGAAACACTAGGTGAGAATACTATATGTGAAACTTTCAAAGTGCCCTTTTGCTCGGCCATCCATCAATTACTTGGGGCATGTGATCTCAGTAGCTGGTCTAGCCATGGAGATGGAGAAAACTAAAGCCACTTATAAGTGGCCACAGCCATCATCCGAAATCGAGTTGTGCGCCTTATTGGGTTTGACCAGTTATTATCGCAAATTTGTCAAGAACTATAGCATCATCACTAAACCACTGACAACACTAAGCAAGAAGGGCTACCTATGGTCAGGATGCAGCAACATGAGCATTTCAGAAAGTGAAGAAACCTATGACAATTACACTCGTGCTTGCCCTACTAGATTTTTCTATGACATTCACCATTGAGACTGATGCACGTGACACCAAAATTGCCCTGGTTTTTCACTAGCAGCATTTGAAAATATGTAACAACCGCTGGTAACCGCTCCAAGTTTTTCCTCCTTTTTAAACAGAATGGTCCTACCACAAGCGGGGTTATGGCTAAATGGCACGCCACTAGTAATCTATATACTAGTAGTGTTCCGGCTAAAGGGAACACTGCTAGTAATTTCGGCTAGTCCCGCTTTTGGGTCTCCATTCCAGTTGTGTGCCCTTTACAGCAACTCTAGCAGATCCCGCATCCCGCCGGCCCGCAAAACGCGTTTGCAGTTCGCGCAAAAATGCTTTTGCGGACCGGCACGGACATTCACAGATGCAGACCCCTCAAACAGACCTGCATAAAAGCATATTCGCGGAATACGCTTTTATGCGGGTCGGCTTCTGCGGGTTCTGCTCGGGCACCACCGCGGCGACCCGCAAAACAGAAAAACTGCAAACCTCGCATTTGACTTAGGGTTTCACAAGAAAGTTCAAATTCGAACGACATAACACAGTTTTATGCGCAAAATAAAAGAAGTTCATTACGGCAAACGCAAAAGAGGACCCTGCAAAAGTTTCCGCCCATGTTCGGCATCATCTTGGTCTATCTTTACTCCAAGCCATCGAGTCCATCTTGAACTTCATCGCCACCACCGAATCCACCTCCGGCGCTTGTCCCAACTCCCGCACCGAAATCATCAACATTGCCACCATATGGAGCGGAGAAAACATCTCCTGAACTGTAGCACGCACCAGCCGACGAAACCATTCTTCTCTTCAAGATTTTTCTCCTTACCATATCATGCCATGTTTTGGTGAGATCGTTCATGTCATTGTGGTTCATTAACATGATCTTGTTCTCTTCGGCGAGCAGCTTGGACATGGCTTTGTTTTCTATAGCGCGTGCTCTTCTCTCCTCAATGGCAGCTTTGTGCAGCCCCTCTTCTTTGAGCAATTGCCATTTTTCTTGCTTGTCCTTTGCCTTCTTCTCGACCAACTCTTTCCTGATCTCCAATGACTTCAACAACATCGACTCATTTGATTGCACCATGGCATCAATCTTCTCCCTCAAGCTCGATGCTTCTTGCTCTCTCTTCATCTTCTCCTTTGTCTTCTTGTCGCCATCGAGCTTGTTCAAATTTATTGGGCCATCATCATCCTCATCTTCATCCATGTTTGTAAGTGAGCCTCACTTTGGTGGGGATTCTTTGTCGATCAACGCCCACTTGTCGCACTTTTGGAGCAACTCCCGACAATGCTCTAGTTTGAAGAATTTGCCTTCCGAAGCTTCCATGTCCTTGTATCTATGTTGAGCAATCTTGTCCTACAAAATTTGAACAAAGTGATGCAATTATTTTCCCATGATGCAAATATGATGATGCACAACTTGAACAAATGCAAAACAAACTCACATAGTCGAACTCCACGGTGCCACTTGGAGGTGCATTGCGTACTTGCTCCAAGCAAGTTGCCCAACGGCTGCACATTGGTTTGATATTCTCCCAACGCCCTTGAAGCGACCGGAACGTGCGTGGAGTCCTATTGGGATGCTTTTCCATAATGCGGAAGTATTGATCTTCGATCCTTTGCCAATATCTCTTGGCGGTTTGAGAAGTACCCATGCATGCATCAAGAGACACCACACTCCATGCTTTGATCAAAGCTTGATCTTCCAAGATCGTGTAGTTCTTCGATCTTATGCTTTTTCCAGCTTTTGTTTGCGATTGCTCATACGCTTCCGCTTCGATCTCCTTCAATTCGTCCGCACAACCATGATCATCCACGCCGCCTTCTGTTTCATTGTAGTCGAATGCGGCGAACGGGGCTTGATCAATGTCAACCGCGTTCGTATCCAACAAGTTCACGAACTCGGTAGTTGCATTGTTTGAGGCACCGCTATAATAAACAATAACAAGTCACGAGCTATCAAGGACAACGCTGAAAATGAAAGTAACTCGCCATGACCGAAGACGCATACCTCCCGGCCATTTCGCCAAACACCTTGCTTGCGGGGGGAGCAGAACTGTTGTATGGCATTGCCGGAGCACCTCCTTGCGGGGGGATGGAGCGAGAGGATGAAGAAGGCGGCCTCTTTGAAGTCCGAACCTTCCTCCGCTTTACGCCCGTGACCTTGCCGACCTTCTCCGTCGCCGGCCGGGATCGTGCTGCAGTGTTGGCGCCTGAAGCGCGGGCCATCGCGGCGGGGGCAGCCAGATTCCCGCCCTGCACGACCACGTTGCCCTGTCGCTTGCGGGCAGGCGCGGCGTTTGGTTGGGCGACGGCGGCGGGGCCGACATGGCCGGTGACGAGATCCGCCCGAGGGGAAGGAGTGTGCATGGCATCGACGATGACGGGGGACAGCATGGGGTTGTCCATGGCGGCGAGGGATTGCTGGGGAGGAAGCACCGGAGCGTGCGGAGGCGGGCAATGGTGGCGGAGGGTGGGGGAGCGGGGAAAGGGCGCGCGGAAATGTCCCTTCCGCCAAATATCGCTGCGGATAGGGGTTGAACTCGGGTCGGCCTCCCAGCCCATGAAGATGGAGGTTGGGGGAGAAGATTTGCCGCGCCTCGCAAAAAAATTTACGGACCGGGGCGGGATGCGGGGTCTAATCGGGCATATTTTACAGCCCCGGCCCGCAATTTGGCGGTTATTATGCGCGCCGGGGCGGGATGCGGGGTCTGCTAGAGTTGCTCTTAGTTGAAATGTTGCTAGTAATTTGTTATTAGGAGGGTTCTTTGCCAGCCTACGCGCTGCTAGTATTTTGGCCAGTTACCAGCAATGTTTGCATTTTTTAACATGCTACTGGTACGAAAATCCTATAAGGGGTTTTTTGACTAGTGAAATGTTCATCCAACAACTTAACAACTCATGCATAATAATATTTAAATTGGTGCTATGCCTAGTGAATTCAACAAACTTGCCATCATCATATTATTTGAATGATTTCCTGATTTCTCACCACACCAACCACGCTGTAACTTTCCATACACATACATTAGGTATAATGCAAACTATAATAATGTGGTAATATATATTAATGTACTTCTCATGTTCCATATCTAGATGCTTGTTATGCCCCTTAAAATTTCACGTAATTTTGAAGAAGAAAACATAGTGTGAGATGTTGGAATCATTGGACTTTAGCCCGTTATTATTTCCAATAATTCCTCGGGACAATCTCAGAGGCCCATATGACCCATTCATCCATGGCAAAGGGTGTGAAAAGTTTAGTCCCACCATGCTAGTGGACGGTGTGGGAGACCCAACATATAAGATGAGATGTTCCGCACACACCTAAGAGCTTGAGAAGACGACACATGCATGCACGCTCCTCCTCCGTCTTCCACCTCGCCACGCCTCCCACGCGCATCGTGTTTCACGAGATCCGGTTTGGAGCTTGAGAAGGTTCACATGCCTTTTCTCCAAGAAGTGACCATGTGTTATCGAGTACTATGACAAAGGGTCTGACAAGTTATTGTTAATGAATTAAATTCTGTTTTCCCAATCGGACATTTGATAACCTTTCTGGTGAAAGCACTAGTATTAAAACATGCATGAGTATGAGGCCTTACTCTCACAACCTAATATTTTGGTGTGGGATCTTATCTTGATAATAAATATAGTTTTGGAAAAGAACCACTATGATGTGCTTGCGACATGATGAAGTGAGGGGGGTGTTTCCTAAACGGCACCCGTGGCACCGGTTCCTTCGTTACTTTCCAAACGGCGCACACCCCCTTGTCATGTTCGACCAGCCCATGTTCACTTTCTTTTTTGCTTCTAAACTGCAAAGAATGAGCACTAGATGGGATTCAAACCCGTGACGCATGAGTTCAGTGATCGACCCGATAACTTCACACAGTGTGATTATATATACATGTTTTCCGTCGTTTCTACTTATTTCATTTTCCATTTTCCTGTTTGTTGACCTTTTTCCTTTCTTTTCAAATTCACAAGCTTGTTCTTAAACTAAATGAACTATTTCCAAGATCCATGAGCTCTTTTTCAAACTCAACAACTTTTTTCAAATTCGATAAATGTTTTCCAAATTTGTGATTTTTATCAAATATATTAACTTTTTTTAAACCGATGAAATTTTTCAAATTTGTGAACTTATTAAAAAATCAATGATATTTTTTTAAATTTGTGAACTTTTTTCAATATTGATGAAATATTTTCAAATTTGTATATTTTTGTTGCAATATTGAGGAAAATTTTCAAATTTGTGAACTTTTAAAAAAATCCATAAACATTCTTGAATTTA
>LR738716.1:119116116-119135719 GCA_902687465.1 Secale cereale | reverse complement strand
CCTCGTCCCCAACCACCCTCACCCCCACCCACACACCCCCTAAGCGGACGCAGATTGAGCAATTTGTCCTCTCCTGAAGGCACATCGCCGGGGTAAGGAGTGGCGCGGTGCCCCACTGGCAACCCGAGCAGCGTCAGCCCATGCTCCTAACGCCGATTCCCCCCTGCTGCCCCCTCTCTGCCAGATCCAGATCCAGATCCAGGTTATCCTTTCTTGCCGTTGTTCCAATTGTCTGCAGGAAACCCTAGTATATATTCTTCCTAAACTGCGGAGGAAATTTCAGCGGGAGTATAAGAAAGTTAATTCCGCTGAGATTCTGGAAAGGGAATGGGTGCTGCCAAATTGTTGTAGTGGAAAACGATTTATGGTTCATTTTTCCCGGGGTATCGATGTGTGAGTGCATTTATGTTTATGTTGTGTCTCGGCTGGAATAGAAGAAATGACAGGCTGTCTCTTGTTTGGAAGAAAATGAAGTAAATAGCAGTCCAGGGGAAAAGGAAGAGAAGGCTAGGCTGTGCAACAACTGAAAAAATAGGCAGTCTTGCTGCGTATACTTAGATTAGGCTTGGTTGGGACGGTTTTATTCAAATATAAAATGGTTAGAGTTAAGGGTGGAGATGGAGAACTTAACAGGCCCTTTTGATGGTATAGCTAAATTGAAATATTTAATTGTATTTTGCAAGAGTGGTTCTTTTCTTTGGTACATACTCCCCACAAAAAGAACTTTCCTTATATATAACATTTCATGAAGATTGTGTATGTAAATACATGTTTTATTCTGAAAAATTCAAAAATATTGTTAGCATTCCTGTTTACCTCTTTTTTATTCAGTTTTCCTTTGCATTCTTCATCCAAGAGTTACTGAAGAAATTTGGCTAATCTCAAGTGAATTGTGTTCCAGACTTTCAGGCAGTTCTGTGAGTTTCAATGTCTTCCACAAGAAAAGTGAGAAATGTAAACAAGCGCTATGCCAAAATTAATGAAGATTGGCCGGAAAAGGATGCAACAGTTGTACAGAAAAATAAAGTGCGAGTAAGTATCTGCACTAAGCAGTGTCTTGAATGTCTTAAATCAGCATTTGTTTCATCTAAATTCCGCACATGTATAACAATATAAGTAAAATGCTAACAATGGCAGCTCCAAATTACATGCCAGTGGTATGACTTGGACAAAAAAGTTAGTCAGCCTCTGGTTTTATTGGAGTTCTGGTGTTATCTGGGTTTTATTGTAAAATGTGTGCTATGTTGCTTGCCATATGTTTTCAATGGTCACTACTTCTGTATGATATATGTACAATTGTGTGCTGTTATTAAGATGCAAGTAGCATAGATACTAACACGCTTGCTAAATGTAACAGTTAGGTCAACTATAACAGTATATGTACATTATATTTTTGTCAATCAACAAACAAATATTTTTTCCCCGCATGCAACTTACTCTTTTTTCCTTATCGTGTAATATTCTGAAGTCTGAACTTGTGCTTGCTCACATGATCTGGTACATGGTGTGCACTGTTAAGGATTGTCAAATTTTCTAGATGCCTTATATTTCCCTGGGAAAGAAGTTTCAAGCATGGATTGGGGATTGCTAATGCAGTAATGCATTTATCTGTTTTGTTTATTTAGATCACCGTGGGTTATATTATATCAATTACATTGTTGACCATTGATCAAAGAAACATTTATCTGCAGAAGAAGAAACTATCTGACCTTGGTTCTCAGTGGAGCAAAGATGAGTTGGAGCGCTTCTATGCAGCTTATAGAAAATATGGAAAAGATTGGAGGAAGGTTTGATCTCTACCCTCTTTATTGTACAGTGGTATTACTTTTATGGAAGAGTTAAAAATTTGTTATTTAGGCAACCACATACCATCTTTTCGTTGTACTGTCCTACATCAACATGATTACCTGAGAAATTCCTTATATCTAGCAGCAATGTGGTCCTGTGTACCTGGGTCGCTGCTCGGACTACATGTTTGTTATTTTCCTTTTTTATTTGGGGTCCCTTTTATTAAATATACGTGGTTTACAAACAGGGAAAATAATTTTGGTAATCCATCAGGTCATGCTGTTATATCATGTACACATTATATGAGAAGCTAATGCACCATATTATTATTATGCGTACATCATTCTCCCACCTACCGATAAGCAATATTATATTTTGTTAGATCCTTGCATTCCTTAAGGAAGTTCAACCGTGTGAGTTTCAAGTAGTAGTGGCAGTGTTGTACCCACCTTGGATTCCCTCGGGACTGTTGACAGTGGGATTAGTCAGCTAAATGCCAAGATTCAAGTCAGTGCACACCCAAATCTGACTTGGCCGGCTTAGTCAAAATCCTACTCTGGTCAGCCAATCTTTTGGTTAACTACAACTCTGGTCCTAAGAGGCCACCTAACCTGGCAAAGTAGTCTTGTTTCCTTTGATCCTGCTGGTGGCTTGGGCAAGGATTAATAATATCTAGTTTGAGACCTCTATTCATATTACTGATAGTTCATTTCAACTTGCAGGTGGCTGGTGCTGTCCATGATAGAACATCTGATATGGTGGAGGCTCTTTACAACATGAATAGGGTAAATCCCAGCCTTCCTTTGTATACGGTGGCTCACTGGCTCTTCTGAACTGTCTGCATTTGATTCCACATCATGCACCACCTAGTTTCAACTTTTCAATCCCGATTAAAATTATGACATGAATTTGTTGTTATGATGCTCTGTTTCTTGTAGATCAGTGGGATAATCTCTAGCAAAGCAATACTTGACATATCCATAGCATAAGATTCCATCTACTAATTTTATCCGTTTCATCTACCAAGATCTCGGATTCCATCCATTTCTTTTCCAACCATATCCCCACCACGCACTGATGCATTCATGATAGGTCGGTCAAATAGATCGTATATGTATTACAGTTCATTTTGCAGGTGTCTGTCTTTCTTTTGCTAATTTCAAGTTTTTTCTGTTATTCTTGGTTATGCTGATAAATCGACCAAGCTTTGTTGCATGTCCAGGCATATTTGTCTCTTCCAGAGGGAACTGCTACTGCTGCAGGATTGATAGCGATGATGACCGATCACTATAATATTCTGGTAAGGTTAAACTTGAACGGCTATAATATTCAAAAGTTTCTTCTGTACTGTAGTTTACCTGAAAATGTTATGAAAGTTGAACAAGAATTCCATAACTAGTGTATGAAATGTTATTCGACTCTTTATATATGCAAAGACTATATCAAGTACAGATTCTGAGACCAAGAACTATTTATTGCACCTAATAATATAGTTGTACTGAAATGCCTAGGTGCTCCACTATTAAGATTGTAATAGTCTTTTGTGTTGACTAGCTTAAGCTATTTAATGGTTTCCAGGCAGACTCCATTGCTTGTCCATCATTTATAGCAACATTTTTGAGGAATTACTTCAGCGTCATTAAGTGAAATGAATTTATCTCGTAAGAAGATTACAACACATAGGTGAATGGTGGACGTGGCACTTATGTTTTCATGTGCGGCTCGAGCAGCTTTGTTTTACAGTTTAGAGAAGTTGTCTGTCAGTATGCTATATCATTTTATTGCGATTATCAAGAATGTTTATGACTATGGACATCTGTTCTGAACTGTAGGATGGGAGTAACAGTGATCATGAGAGTAACGGTTCACCGAAAACTTCTAGGAAGCCACAGAAGCGTGGCCGTGCAAAGCTTCAGTCTGTGTCGAAGGCATCTGATACACGTTACCCTGATCTATTGCAATCTCAGCCTGCTTCATCGAGCTATGGATGCCTTTCTTTGTTGAAGAAGAAACGCTCTGGAGGTAATTTGAACATTGAAATCATAGAAGCATGTGTCCTTTTCTTTTCGTATTTCCTTTTAATTTATCTTTTAGTAGAGTTTTGTCATTTGAATCTAATAAAGTTCTTATCTACTCCCTCCGTATAAAAAATATAAGACGTTCTTGCAGTTCAAATTGAACTGCAAAAACGTCTTATTTTGATACAGAAGTAGTACAAAGGAAAACACAAAATAGTTAACAATTTCATTCACTAAAAGTTTCTATGTACAAATTCATTCTACGTTAGCATGCTAGTTACTGTAACAATTCACAATCTACAATGAAACTGAGCAGAAAACATTTCACAATCTACAAGAAATCCTTGTACCGTTTTATGTTTTCCTTTGTTATTTAATATATATGGATACCTCTTATGTTTTGTTGTAAACTTCTAATTGACAGTATGTTATAGCAAATCAGCAACAACATACTAATTCTAAGCTAGAATTAGAAGCAAGCCTAATTCACTTGGGCGAGGGAGTGGATGTACAATCCCACAACCTGGGTTCAAGTCCTCACGGACATGAATTTGGGTTCCTGTTTAGTTGTGTCTAATGTTGGGGCTTCCCCTTCATTTTTCTTTCAAAAATCCTAAGTTAGAATTCTCTACTATCTTATGATCATAACAATTTTGGTAAAAGATCTCACAGGATTACAGTCATTATAGTATTATATATACTTTTCTTGGCATGTTTTCTAGCTTCAGTTTCTCTGGCAGGAGCTGAAGTCAGTTCAAACAATGGTGCACCTTTTACTTTCCTTGAACAAAGAAAAACAGGATTGGTCTGAAACTTGTCTAGACTTGTTTCTAGGTAACAAGCCCCGTGCTGTTGGAAAAAGGACTCCACGAGTGCCTGTTGCAAGCATGTACCACCGAGATGACAAGGCAGGTCCATCAAATAGACAAGCAAAACCAGATGCTAATAATGGTGATGAAGAAGGTGCTCTAGCTGCTTTAGCTCTGGCAGAGGTCTGTCAAAGAGGCTCACCTCAGGTTTCTCAAACATCTGGAAGATCCAGTGGTCAAATGTTCCTGTCTCCTGGTAAAAGTATCGACAGAAAAGTAAGAACCCATAATCTCTTCTTCTTTATCTTTAGGTCACTCATCTCACAAAGTAATTGCATAATCAGATTTTCTGGATGATGCTTGCAGAATGCAGATTCAGAGATGGGAAGTTCAAAGATGCATGGATTTCAAGTAGAAGCTGATTATCCAGAGGGTAGCTTAGGAAGCAGGGAAGCAGAGACTGGCGACTATCCCAAAGGCGCTTCCTATCTTCTGAATAACGAAGGTTCTGCGTCTGGCAAGTCTAAGCCAAAAGTTAAGAGGTCGCAAAAGAGAAGAAAGAAAGCTGTACACAAAACAGACGATCAATTCGAGGATGACAGAGAGGCTTGCAGTGGCACCGAAGAAGGGTGTAGTTCCAGAAAGGCCAAGGATATATCAGATATGGATGTATTTGGAAGTAAAGGTTCATGGCCATCTAACAAATCAAACAAAAGAAGCCGCCAACTATTTTTTGGCGGTATGTCTGTGCTAACAATATCTTTTATTCTTGGGCAGCAGTAATTAAATTATTGAAATACAGTCATAGCATTATTTCTTCCAGGCTTCTAGCATGTCTGAAACTATCAGTATGGTGGTTTAAGGGGCTTGAGTCTCATCTTTTATAAAGCTGTGCAGTGCAGTATTTTCTCAACTACCGTATACAATATAGACATATCCTAACTGTCAAATGGCAATAGTATTCAGCAAGGTGGACAAATTGGTTGAGTTTCTTTTTATATGTGCTGCATTTTCTCGACCATTGTGATGAAAAATAAGTATGCCCTGTGCTGGCATTGTCTATCATCAGTTTTTATTTCATAATATTGATTAGTCCTGTTGGGTTGTTGCATCCTGCAAAATAAACAGTCAATCTGCCTACAAACTTCCTGAGGATAACTTGTTGCTTGTTGGATTTCTTGCTTTGATATCTACATAGCCCAAATCTTCGGTCCTGTTTGCCTGACTGATCTTTGTTCCGCAGATGAATTGTCAGCTCTCGACGCGTTACATACATTAGCTGATATCTCTGTGAATATTCTACAACCTTCTTCTATCGCTGAATCTGGTTAGTCTTATCTATGGTGCTAATTTCAGATGTTGTGAGCTGTACTTCCATTACTCGATTTCGATGCACCTCATTTTATCCATTATCATGCAACTTCTCTAATTATGTGGTAGAACCATGCAAATGCAATGCACAGTTTAGCAGAGTTCAGTACTTGGGTTATGTTGCAATCAAATTTGTTCGCCAATCTCATTCCTGTTCACTATGTTTTTTCATGGAGATACAGAAGGTTTATACAGTCGTAGGGATAAAGCTACGAAACAGTGCTGTATAGTAGTTGAGTCAGTGTTGATTATCTACAAGCTCGAATCGTTTAAGAACTTCTGTGTTAATTCCTTTCCATATAAGGGCTGTTTATAGACCCTACAGCTCTAAACATGCCTGCACCACTGTTGTTGCTTTATGTCATTTGGAAGAAATGGATGCAATGAATGTTTCTTGTTTTATCAATCATTATAATGCTATTGAGCACCTGTCTACAGTTGACTAGTTTCTGGGCAACACTGTAGTTGTGCTCTGCCTTGGATATATACTCTAAACACAGATTTGCTGTGCTGCGTTTGATCTGTTTTACGTGCAACACACTTCACTCAATTTGCCGGTTTCTATTTGCGACACAAGACTTTTACACACTGGGGATGCTGCTCAATAATAAGCTTTGTAACTGAAGTGAACAAATTGTTTAACCAGGTCTACCGGTAGATTGCTTGTAAGTTCTAACCTCACACTTCCATGTGAAAATCTCACAAAAGATATGGATAAGAAGTGATGTTGCAGAGTTGACTTTTGATTAATATGTTAATGTTCTGTGTTTGATTGTGCTACTGATACTGCCCCTAATTATTTTCCAGAATCATCAGCCCAGTTTAAGGATGAAAGCAAAGACAATGAATCTGATGATAAGCCTACTGTGCCTGCAGCAGTATCATCATTTGACAAAAAAGATAAGCCCAGAAAAATAAAAAAGATCAAAAGGCAGTCAGAAATTGCAAGCAACGAGATGGTTACTAGGAAAAAAGCTAGACTTTCTAAGGATCACCATCACGACGGGAGTACTTCTGAAGTAAAGCAGGATGATTGTAAATGTGGTGTTAAAATGGAGAAAAAGAAAAGAAAGGCTTCCACATTAAAGGTATTTCCAAGACTGTACCTGTTCAATATGACACAAGCCACAGTATTGTTAGTCTATGCTGCTTACGATGTGCATTTATTTTGCTGGTTTATGCACAGATCTCCAAAGATGAGAAGAATACACTAAAAGATAGTGAGAAGACCGAGGTGCGCCGTCCTTTTGTAGTCTTGTCTTTTCCTTTGGTTCCTGATAATCACTTCTCAAGTTCTCATCTAAAATACTACGAACTTTCAGTTGATTCTTTTGCATTTAAGTCCAATGCACAATTGAAGCGAGGATTTAGTACCACAGCCTCAGTAATTGCACTTTTGTCCATTTGATTATATAACACAGAGAATATATTAGCATAAGAATTGTCTCCGTGCCAAACATCTTCCGAAAACCAGGCCGCATTGTGCAGATTTGTTTTAATCTTTTGGAAATATAGTTTCAGTCAACAAATCAGTCCAACGAGGAGATTGTTGTCTGTTTTTCATCTGTGACAGTAAGAGGCTGCCAAGATATGTTTTTGACCACGTCCTTCTGCAGACCCCTTAATCTAATTTCCACCACCATTCAGCAAGAAGAATAAAATTAGGCCTTCACAGATCCTTAATCCCTAAACCTCCATTAACCTTGGGAAAAAGACAGCTTCTCCACCTTAGGAGATGATACCTTTTTGTTGTATGACATCTTATCCATGTGGTAGATCGTTTTGAAGTAAATACATTGATATATGGTAAACAGGGTACTGCTAAGACGTACCTTAATCGAAGTGACTCTTTTGTTATTGACAAAGTATCCCCCTTCCAAACATCCTGCCTTTTCTGTAAATATTCCCTGGGTGATCTACTACCACTACAGTGACTCCCAACAAATTAAGAACCCTCAGGCTTTGTGAAATTTGTTCTAAACCTAACATAGCCAAGTTTACCTTTTCTTTTTCTCCTGTGTATGTAAATGAATATAAATTTGCTTGTACATCTGCATTTGCTAGGCTTCTGCTGAAGAAGGGAAGGTACCTTCTAATAAAGGTAGGCATGCTCATGTTAGTCCAGTTTCAAAACAAAACAAGTCCAAAGCACAGGAAAGTTCTCCAGCACATGCTGATTTTGGAAAAGAAGCCATGGATGCGGTGGACACGACAGAAAATGCAATGACTCAGCAATCGGACTCGGCATCAAAGTCTAAAAGCCGGCGCAAGTTAGGGATTTTGAAAGCACTTGCTCCAGAGAGTAAGCCTGCTGAGGGCGCTGACAATTCGTGCGATAATGTTTCCTACCCAGTGAATAACGTTACTGAACTCAAGGTTTGATATTGTTTTATCAAGATAAGTTTGCTGATCAATGCATCTCATCATTTACAAGGTGTGGAGGTTACAACTTATATTTACCCTGACCTGTTGCAGGACAAGCTCTCTCACTGCTTATCTTCACGTTTCCTCCGGAGATGGTGCATGTCTGAGTGGTTCTATAGTGCAATTGATTATCCATGGTTTGCGAAGAGTGAATTTGTGGAGTACTTGAATCATGTAAAGCTGGGTCATGTGCCAAGGCTGACTCGTGTCGAGTGGGGTGTTATAAGGAGGTCTGTTATCTTCAGTTGCTTTCTTTGCTTTTGCTTCGTTTGTTTTCCTGAGTCTACTGTTTTGCAGTTCTCTTGGAAAGCCACGTCGATTGTCAAAGCAGTTTTTACAAGAGGAGAGGGAAAAACTTTCTCAGTATCGCGAGTCGGTCAGACAACACTATGCTGAACTTCAGTCTGGTGTTCGAGAAGGTCTACCAACTGATCTTGCTCGGCCCTTAGCAGTTGGGCAGCGTGTTATAGCCTGTCATCCCAAAACAAGAGAACTTCATGATGGGAGTGTTTTGAC
Organism: Secale cereale; assembly: GCA_902687465.1. NCBI lineage: Eukaryota > Viridiplantae > Streptophyta > Magnoliopsida > Poales > Poaceae > Secale > Secale cereale. Next base: position 119,126,793 of record LR738716.1, on the reverse strand, counting down.
TGTTGACCGTGATCGCTGCCGGGTTCAATTTGATCGGCCGGAGTTGGGTGTTGAGTTTGTGATGGTAAGTTGGTAACCAATGTCCATCTATTTTCCTTTGAGATCATTTTGGTGTTATGTTTTATCTTATGTCTTCTGGTTTAAAACATTTTCTGCCGTATGTTTTGATTTCTTGGATATGTTCCGCAATGCATGATTTCAGTAAACCTATTCTCTTACTTTGGTAGTGATGTATGGCTGTGTGAATGGACCAAAAGGTTAGGGGAGCAAGTATTTAATGCTGAACTGAAAAACTAGGAGAATACATTTTTGTAATGGCTCACTCTTTACATTTGAGTATGCTTAGACCAAGTACACCCCTGTCTTTGCTTTAAAGACTGTTTGTCATTGCTTTTTGGTGCTGTCAATTTTATTTTATTTTGCTGGGGATCTTTAGCAATTGCTTAGTCCTAAAGTCACAAAGAAGCTTTGTTTGGACATCCACATTGTGTCCAGAACACAATTTCAATCACAAGTTTATACTGTATTATATTTGTAAAATTTTAAAAATATTGTAGTATGGCAAGCGTATTCTTTCTAGACAATAATCTACAAATATATATTCTTATGTCCAATCTAAAGTATCATAAACGGAGTATTGATCAAAGGTAAATGATTTGACCGCACATTCTAAGACAATGCCTATCAATATGTGTACACATTCTGTGTTTTGGCTACTATGTGAATTGCATTCCTTGCACACTATGCTTTCACCTGTGTGGCATCCAGGGAAGGGGCATGCTTATGGAAGAATTTTCTATCTGAGTGGCCAAATGATTCTTTTTTGTTCTGTTGGAATATAATAAGAAACAATGATGTAAAGATGAAATATGTGGCATGTCAAATAGGTTGCTGTTACTGACCCAAACAAGGTTATTGTTGACGAAATTGTTACTTTGCAGGATATTGATTGTATGCCGTTACACCCACTGGAAAATTTCCCTGAGTCTCTCAGACGCCAAAATATCGTTAATAAATACTACAGCAGCTTCTCAGAAGTAAAGTTCGAGGATCGGTCCAAAGAGTATGGTGGTGGAGGTGCACCAAGATTCATACCAAATGTGAGTTTTGACAGTGCTGGTGCAACTGTCACCCCATAAGTATTTAACTGAAGCAAGCCCATAAGTATTTAAATGAAGCAAGTTACTATAATCTGTATACTCTCTATATACTCAGTGTTTAACTGTTCCCTTGCAGGGGGATGCATTTGATTCGATTGCACAGGCCAAAACCACAGCAAACGAGGCTACAGTCGCTGCACAACAGGCAATGTACGGCCAGCCATGTACGCTGTCACAGATTCAGGAAAGAGAAGCAGATATAAGGGCTCTTGCTGAACTATCGCGTGCTCTTGATAAGAAGGCAAGCTTGTGTTTGTGGAATTTTCTCTAATGCTTTGGGATTTTTACTCAACTCAAGTGTCCAGCTGTATTTATGTTTTGAACTATATAATCTTTTGTAGGAAGCCTTGCTGGTAGAGTTGAGGCACATGAACGAAGAAGTGTCTGGAAAGCAAAAGGACGGGGAAATTATTAGAGATTTGGAGCACTTCAGGAAGCAATACGCCATGGTTCTTGTACAGCTGAGAGATTCGAATGATCATGTAATTAATTCCCAGCTCTGCATGTTACTTGCAGTGGTTCCTTTCGTGAATTCTATGCACTTACAATATTCAACAATATGTTTTCATACTCAGGTGGCTTCAGCCTTGCTTTGTCTGCGGCAACGGAACACATTTCATGGGCAGCCAACGCAGTCATATCCTAATAAATCCACGGAAAATGGTGGAGCTTTTAACAGAACACCAGACCCATCTAGTAACCTTTTTGGTTATATTAATCAGGAGTCTGGATCCCAAGTGATGGAGATCATTGAGACTTCAAGGTCCAAAGCTAAAACGATGGTTGATGTCGCTGTTCAGGTTAGACAGTCACACTTGTATTTCTGTCAGTTTCATGTTATGCCACCCAGTCCAGGAGTCCTTGATGTTCTCAATATAATATATTCATGCCTTTATATGCTTGGAATGATCACCATCAGCATCCTGTAAAGATCAGTTTCTCTGCATGGTAATAATCATAAGTATACGTGTTATCAGAACACAGGAAAGTAATCTCTTTTCAACCAGCCGAGCGACCTGTATTCAAGTTGGTAATCGAAGAGTAAATATTTTGCAAATGGTAGAATATGTAGAGTTGTTCCATGTCCTATTTTACTCTGTATTTGCAATTTCTGAAGCACAAGTCCGTGGTTTGTTTTAATTAATGTTCATGTTTGCTCTGTGGCTTTTTTTTTTTTGGTTCTGTCTAAGCAGGCAATGTGCAAAGTAAGCGAAGGAGAGAACGCTTTTGCCAAGATAGGGGAAGCGCTAGACAATCTGAACCTCCGTGGCACCGGCTCTGGTTCGAGCATACTAGGCATAAGGCGGATACCTCCCGATTCGGGGCAGGCGAATTCAGATAACAGCGCCTCGGGCCGCTTCGACCCTGCTGCAGCAACTAACAACATCTCCAGTCCAAGAGTAGTGCCCAACGGCAGCGACTCCGAAGCCCAGTTCCCGTCGGAGCTGATTTCGTCCTGTGTAGCGACCATCCTGATGATACAGGCAAGCAAATCATTCATTGGAGATCTTGCAAATTCTTTCTTTGGTCATCTCACGAGTTTTGATGTAACGGGCCATCTTTTTTCGATGCATCAGAACTGCACGGAGAAGCAGTATCACCCCGCGGAAGTGGCGCACATCCTCGACTCGGCGCTGTCGCGGCTGCAGCCGTGCAGCTCGCAGAATGTGCCCATCTTCAGGGAGATCGAGATGTGCATGGGCATCATCAAGAACCAGATGCTGGCCTTGATACCCACCCCTAGTGGCTAGTGTTCATGCATGGCCAAACATTTTCGTCTTTTGTTATTCATATATATATATACATATGTAGGAAGAAAGAAACTTGACAATGGTATGTGGGTTGTATTCTGAAAGCTTACAACGGTCTGTCTGTATAAGGTGTACCTAACCTATCTTATTATTAGTTATTATTATCCTAGTATTATCGTGTACTCTCCCTGTCTTTTTCCGAGCGTAAAACTGTGGTAAAATACTAAAACCGATAATTGCGAAAGAAATTGGCGCATGGCGGCCCGAAAGAAAAGATAGATCTTTGCATTCCCTGGTGGCCTGGTTCCAAATATCCGAAGCAGCTTCATATTCATCAGAGATGAAATCAAAATGATGAAAGATGGTGGGTCGAATAGTCCTCGATAGTCGCGGCGGTGCCTCACCTTGTGTGTGTGATGGCTGAACTGGGTGGGCTTCGCAATTAGGCCCGGTGTGGTGGCAGGCCCTGATCCCTCCCCCGTTGTCTCGTGTGTGCATGTGTGCTGCTCCCTCCTTCTCCCTTAGAGCATCTACAACATTCGGGACTCCAAACCCGTCTCAAACATCCGGGTAGGTGGAGCAAAAAACCATCTCTATCGTTCTCCTCAAACTATCCTCAAACGTCTGGACTGATCGACACCCCTCATATCCAGCCCAAATCTAAGGCGGATATGAGGCGGCCTGGCACGTTCGCCACATCCGTTGGGTCCACCTCTGGCCCACCCCGACCCCACAAAATCCCCATCCGGAGCAAACCCTAGTCTCATATCACCCGCTCCCCTTTGCTCCAATTTGTCAACTCCCAAGCGCCACCGACCATGTCCAACACCAGCGGCCACTCCGATGGCTCCGGCGACGACGCCCTCTACATCGCGCTAGAGCGCTCGCGGGTGGATACGGGCGGCAACTCTGGTTCAAGTGTGACACTGCCTGTCGCCCGCGGCCGCAACTCTGACGCCGACCCTTCCCGCCACGCGCGCGGATCTACTAGGGCAGCTCAATCGGCGCCGCCACACCATAGGCCTCCTCCACCTACGATTGATGCTCCATGCGGGCAACGATCAGTTCTAGTGCCCGCTCGCCGGCGCCGCGGTTGCCCACTCCGAAATCGGAGGCGCTCACCGCCGGCCACAAGAGTGAAGGGCAAAGGGAGTTAGGGGCCGTGTCGGACGCGACTGCGCAATCCTCGCGCTGCCGCCACGTGATTCCCACGGTGCCTGATGAGGATGAGCAGCTCCTCCAGTGGGTGTACCACCGGTCACTTACGACGGCGGAGACGGACGCCCGACGGCTCTAGAGGATCAACGCCAAGGCGCTCCAGCTCGGCATTGATCAGTCCGAGTGGGAGGCGGCGAGGGTGGCCAAGCTTAAGCACAAGGAGGACCGCATCGTATGGCGCTTGAAAGGCTACATCGCATGTTGTGAAGGAGACATGGACTGACCTGGTCCAAGTCTTTAAAAAAGTGAAAACTCATACTCTTTCTGTTCCAAAAAAGGCGTCTCAGTCTTAATACAACTTTGTACTAAAGTTAGGATAAAGTTAAGACACTTATTTTGAAACAGAGAGAGCAGGGTAGTAAACGACGCACATGCAGTGCCGATTTGTCGCAACCCAAAAAGATATGTTTTTTTTATATAAGAGGCACCCTTAGCTAATGATTTCACAGCTATCGACTAACACAAACCACCTTCATGAGTGGTGGATGGTGTTTCCAACTGGGGCGTGCCGTGGCCTCGGCTCCCCTCCCTTGCTAATCTGAAATGAGAGGAATGCGTGGGTATTTCGGCACACCGAGTACCCTTCTTTGACCATTTTCTCAATAGTGAAAATGAAGCTACTAGCTCTAGATACATCCATTTTCGAGACAAGTAATTCGGAACGGAGGGAGTACATCGTGGGTGACGACGGGCACAAAGCACTTGAGTAACTTGATGCTGGGAGAGTAGTCATTTCTATTTCTTGGGTGGCGGTTGTTCTTGCTTTATCTGGGTGTTGCTCCCTCTCGTCTTTGGGATGAAACCTCTACTCTCTAACTCCTGCATTAATGAAAAGGCAAAGATCTTGGCCCCTTGGAAAATAAAATTAAAAATCCTGGAGGTGGATGAGCATTGACGTGCAGTAGACAGTGAAGTATAAAACTAATGCCCACGCCGTATGCGTGCCCAGTAGATCAAATCGTGGAAAGACGAACTTTGGGGTCTAATAATAGATGTAGTACAATGTCAAACACAGGCTGAAATTTACTGATGTAAACATGGCTATAACATGGGGGCAGCATAAACTAGGAGGGTAGGGTTCCTCCTGTCTCCTGCCGGTGCCGGCGCCGGTCTACCTCGTCTCCTGTGGTTTTAGGGTCATGAAGGCGTGGTGGATCTTAGCCCTTGCCGACGGGAGGGCTTCGTTATTTCATTTTTTCTTTAGTTTTCGTAGGGTTTGTGTTCTGCTCAGAGAGATGAGGCGGCGACAGCTCTCTGAAGATGGAATAAGGTTCTCCCTACTTAGCCCCGTCCCGGTGGTGTTGCTAGCATCATCGGAGGGCATGTGAAGGTTGATCTGCGGCGTATCTCGTGTGATTCGGTTCGCGTTTGTCTTCGGTGGATCCACATGGATCTGCTATTTGTCCGTCTGTGTTCGTGTGTCTACAGGTTGGATCCTTCCGATCAAAGCTTCTCTTCAACGACAACGGTTGCTATATTGGTACACTTGTTCTATAGGGCCTTAGTATGACCACTTCCTGACTGTCTACTACAACAAGTTTTGTCCGGCTTCAGGGAGGGAGGGGCGATGAAGACGACCCGTCTTTAACTCGCTCCGGTGCTTGTAGTCGTCGGTAGGTGGTCTACGGATATGGATGTAATTTTTATCATTTCTAGTATTCGTTGTACTATCATGATTGATGATGAATAGATTGAAAATTTTCTTGCAAGAAAAAGCATAAACTAGAGGGGTGACATAAGAGAGGGAAGTTGCATAATGAAGGTAAGTTTACAAAATCATGAACATATCCGATAAAATCAAGAGGTAGGTGCTTGGATAATACATTCATACTTACATGTGAGTAGTCGGATCGCCAACCTGCACGGGATGACGTATGCATGACTGATATGATCAATAAATTAAGAAATAAGGTGGCCTCGCGATGATGTGGCATTTCCTTTTTATTTTCAGAATTAAAAGTATACAGGCACAATGATATTATATTAGAATTGGGACCTAGAATAATTGTTGAATTGGAATGGAGAGACATGAGAAAAAAGACTGTGGTCTCTTACTAAGGAAGACTACTTAACAAAGTCATGCATGTGATCATAACACATATTACCACAGCTTAAAATCACAATATTTAGGCCACCTTCCCAGACAAGGAATAACTATATACTAATATTTCAAAACCCAATGTTTATATCATATACAAGAAATCTTTCCCGACCCAGCTGATTACTGTTTTATATTTTTACAATTCTTGGTGTACTCTTGGCAGATAATTATGAGGCCTAATTATGGATAACTATTAAGAGATAATTACTTGCCATGTTAAACGCTATTGAAGAAAACTGGGTCTTTGGATCGACATATTTGATGGTTGAGATCTGATAGTAAATTAGTGCTAAACGTATTTGGTGCTAAACATTGAAGCGACGTGGTGGTCCGTGCGATTAGAGATATATACGCACATCATTGTACATGGTGAATTTCTTTCAACAGTGTGTATAATATTGTTTTCTTTTTTTTAGGACTAAAATATTGTTTTCTATGCTTACGAAGATCAAGTTTAGTTTGAACTATGTGTGGCATTAAGTTGAGACACCCACTACACTTTTTACGTTACGAAGATCGAGTGGCTGTGATTCCGTTTTATGAAGGTCCACCCGATGAATGCCCATTATTTTATATTTAACATGTGATTTTCTCGCCCATTACCCTATTTTTATCCATATAGTGCATTTAGTATATAATAGAAGATTCACATCTTGGGGAAATCTAAAAGAGTTAAGTTCGATCATTTTTTCTTGCACTATGAAAAGAGACCAAAGGTAATTTAAGTACTAAATTTACCAAGTTCTATATTCTTGCATTATATGCAAGTTTACAAGAAAAAAGAAGTATCCGATTTGTATTTCCTGTCATGTATTGAAAGCCCAAATAGAAATATTCCCTACTATAGGTCAAGGATGAAATTTTCAGTTTAGCCAAAGTTTAGTGATGAAAAGTATGTTTTTTTCTTTTAATTTCTATTCTGTTCAAAAAAAATGATAAAGAGAATGTATTAATATGATAACATCAAGAAGTTATATGCTTATCAATTAGGACGCCCTCTTGATATCCCCTTATTTAGCTAGCATCAAGTGGATCATTGACTTAACTTTTAGATGTCAGAGCATGTAACATCTTCCCATCATTGTTTGGAAATTGAAACCCGCAAGCCGTGCTATTATAAAGTCCATTTGCGGATATACCATCTTCCCATCTTTTATAGTAAAAATAGCATAAAACTACCGGTATTATCGTTAGGGTTCCCAAAAACTACATACTAAGTTTTTTTTTTTTTTGCAGAAACCTAGCTACCACCTTTTTGGCAAACTTTCAGAAAACGCAAATGACTGTGTTGGTCAAGATTAAACCGTTTTATGACCGCCAGGACCTACTCCAGATGGCGCAAAAGTCAACACCGTTATCTGTACAGTTAGTTTGATCGTTATGAGCAGTACAGAGAAAACCTATACTTGACTTTGATTACATGGCACAAAAGTTAAAACCGTGTAGTTTTTAATGATCATATTGTTTATGCCATCATTAGTTCACGATATCTCTTTCTCGGCTTGTAGAAGCAATCCTATATTTAACACAATCCTATATTTGACTTTGATCGCACCCTCCAAATATTTTGTAATGGCTACGGAGGGCTGCGAGCATATAAGTAACGCTGCTCGCTTGGTACTTGTGCTATGAATGTTCCATTGTGACACCTCACGGATGAGTTCAGGAAACACTCATGTGCATGGTATCTGAAAAGAACTGACCTTCTGATTGAGGTATGCATATACTACCTATGCGTTCTTCTTTTAATTGAGTGAATTCTCTGCTCTACTTCAGGTCCTTGCCCCTTGAATGGCTCAAGCGAAACTGACACACTGCTTGTACTGCTACCTACATATTTCCTCGGTCCGGAAATACTTGTCAGCGAAATAAATGTATCTAGATATATTTTAATTCTAGATACACTTATTTTTATTCATTTACACGACCAGTATTTCTGAACGGAGGAAGTATATTAATTCTTCTTTCATCCAGCTTGAATGAATACTGAGAACTGAGCGCTAGCTCAGTGGCTGGAGTCCGCGGTAGCGAACCTGCCCATCCACGTTCGAGTCCGCACAATGAACCCTGCTTGGGTGGCATTCATGATATCATTCCAATTACATATTAGTGCAGTTCAACTATTTGAAAGAACCGAGTGTACAGTTTGAAGAAAAAGAAAAATTATAGAGGATGAGAAGTATTTTTTTTCCTTTTTGAGAAAGAAAATGGTAAAGGAATGCGATTCCAAGTGAGACAACCTACACAACAGACAGTCACATGCATACGTGATGTTATCCGACTTTATTACAATTCATTTTTTTCCGAAAAGCTACAACTTTTGAACAAAGCATCAAAACGAAGATCCGTTTTTATTGTTAGGTTTCTAGTGACGAGCACTTCAAAACTAGATTCAATATGGGTACATTTTGTCGAACTTTTTTCCGAAGGCAACTTTAATGCTAGACGGTGAAACTATAGGGCTACATATAAGCGACTTCCTTGCATTGTGTGCACTAGTGAATTCACTTACCATTATTTTAATTCTTCTACTGTTACTACTAAGTTGTGTACTGTTCATGCTTAGTTGCATATCATCGCTAAGTATAGTTCTCTGCCATTGATTACTAGTAGCCTATCATGAGTGTTAAGTTGTCTGTCATTGTTAATTAGTTGCCTATAATATTGTTTAAAATTGATGTTATCACCTTGTAAAGTTAGCCTCCTTTGACTATTTAATTTGTCTAAAATACTATGAAGCTACATGCCATTGATGCCCAGTTGTTTGTCATCGCTAACAAGTTGCTTATAATACTGTAAAAGTTCTCTAGCGGCTTTAATAAGTTTCCTACTGTTGAATCCAACTTGCCTAAAGTACTGAAAAGTATTGTAGGCACCACGATAATATCAAGATACTCACTAATCAGGGTAGGCAACTTAAGATAAATATTAGGCAACTTTCCAATCATGTTAGACGACCTAACAAGAAGTTGCTTCCCACTAGCACTAAAGTTTCTTGATATAGAAATAAAGTTGCTTGATATAGCAATAAAGTTGCTTGGAAGTCATGGAGCCAGTTGCTTGGAAGTCATGGAGCCAAGTTAAGAGAACATTGGGTTGATTGGCGGTCATGGTAGACAACCTAACAAGAAGTTGCTTCCTTTTAGCACTAAAGTTGGTTGATATAGATAGAAAGTTCCTTTTTAAGAAAATCTTATCAAAATGTGCAACTTCACTGCATTAACTAGTTAATTTTTTTCTAACATTCTCCCAATCTGCTCATCGCAACTTCTAAGTTGCTACCATTTATGCTTGTATGTTTTTTTCTAAGTTCACTACAATATTGTGAAGTCCTCTATCACTAATGCTCATTTATCTGTCACTATTAGTTAGGTGCCTTTCATGGGAGCTATAGGCTGCTTGACATTGCCAATTAGTTGTCTGCCGATGATGCACAGTCATATGGCAGGCAACTAAGCACCACCGGCAGGCAACTTTAGAGTGTTTGTGGGCAACTTAGAAGAAAAAATGATAAGAAACTTCACAATATTGTAGGTAACTAACTTGCAAAGTTAGGCAACCGAGCAGTAATGGTAGGCAACTAATTAACAATCGCTGGCAACTGGCATTAATTATAGGCAATTTTCAAAGTATTCATAGGAAACTAAGCATCAACCGTATGCATGCAACTGACCATCAACAATAGGCAAGCTACCAACCATGATAGGCAAGTTGGGATAATGTTAACAAAATCCACAGGTACACATAGTGCAATGAAATTTCTTGTATGTAGCACTAAGGTGCCTTATGTCTTGTGTGATATTTCTTGTTTTTAGACAAACCAACCTAATAGGCAGTTCTAATAGGCCAAAAAGAAGAAGTTGCTTCCTTATAGCACTAAAGTTGCCTACATTGCACCCAAAGTTGCTCACAAAAAAGGTTTGACGAAACCTACCCACATGTGATCTAGTTTTCAAGAACTTGTCGTGAGAAACTAAATAGTGGAAATAAATTTGAATTTCGACACTTGTATCAATAGTTATGGCTTTTTAAAGTTTCTGAAATGGCTGATTTCCTTGATAGTCAATGCACTACGGGGATGTGGCTGGCAATTTTCTTTTCAGCGTAGACAACTGAACACATAGACATATACCTACCATATATGGCAATGCACTTGCGGACGTCAACAAGCACCTATGCACCGACTAGCCAGGTCCATAAATCATGAGGAGTTCTCACCTAAATAACGGACATGTATGGGAGGGATTCTCCCCCCTTTAGGTGATGCTTCTGATTACTACAAAAGGAAAAACACACCTATTTAATTTGTAAATGTAGAAACGATGCTTGACTAACCATTATACCATTAACATATTGTTGTGTCGTGCACGCATTTGCAAATCAACTTCAGCCATATCGACAGTCTAGGGGTCAGACTGTGGTTTCCCTTAGTTCCCTCAATCCCCCC
>LR738716.1:119092680-119103516 GCA_902687465.1 Secale cereale | reverse complement strand
GGGGGGGGGGGGGGGGGGGGGGGGGGGGGGTGGTAGAGAGTTTTATTCCTCAAACAAGGGAGTACTACCCGCACTTACAAGATATAAACTCCTATGCTTGACGCAACCAATCTGCAGTTGATCCATGGTAAATCATGGTCTTATATGGATGAGCACAATCTTGTGGTTATATTTCCTTTCTCGCATTGTGAACCAAGAAATCAACGGAATAGAAAAATGTGAATCACCTTACAAATTGAACCACACCAGCTTTGTCATCTGACTAAGTTTACTTGTATAGATATATGCATATCTGACTTACTACATCAATATGTGTTCATTTTTTTGTAGCGCCGGAGATATTGGGCACGTAGTTGTCTGTCTACATACTACAAGTCAGGACATTATGGACATGCTGGAAACTAAAGCCACATGGTTGGCCATAGTTATTTGTTTCATAACTGTTGTAGCCACCAAGATTTCAAGATGGAAAAGCAATGTCCATCTGTTGTCCACAAGACCACTTCCGCCCGTCGTGAATGTCCTTACTCTCTTACCTTCGATTTTTAACAAGGGTTTTTGGGTAACAATCAATGATCTATATACAAGGTTCGGCACTGTATTTACAGTAAATTTGTTTGGACCAAAGATAACATTGTTGGTTGGACCAGAGGTCTCAGCTCATTTCTTCCAAGGGCCGGAGTCTGAAATTAGCTTTGGTAATTTCGCCGAGGTCACCATTCCCCTATTTGGCCAAGAAGTTTTTTATGGTGTAGATACCGCAACTCGCCACGAGCAAGTAAATTTCATCGTTGATGTACTACAGCCATCCAAGATGCGAAGCCTTGTTGATCCCATATTTCAAGAAGTAGAGGTACATTTAAAAGAGACATTTACGTTATTTTGAATCCCTTTGGCTTTTCTTGAATATCACCATTTTATTTCTGTGGTTTCATACGTTCGCCAATGCACCTCATCGAGAAGCAGTTTGTTGTGTAAATTCCCTTACTTAACAAAGTCAGTACTTAAGCCAACAACGTGTGTTTCCGCAAAAAAGAAATATACACGTACAACATGTGCACATGGTAGCAACGATGGTATATAATTTTACATAAATTTTATTTAGGTGCAGATAAGGATAAAAAATGATGGGGCATACTTGGTCAACTTAGCACGCAAGACAAGTATAAGCTCTTTGTAAAACGACAAATTACATTAGCAAGATGGTATATGTGCTGGACTTGGTTTCAGATTTTCAGCATCTATCATTAGTTTTGGATAGAAGATGTAGATGACAGGAGTAGTGAGACCACGCTTGTGCACCGCACTTGACTGATGGCTTTCTTATAATTTTATGCAGGCCTACTTTGCAAAGTGGGGACAAGATGGCATAGTTGATCTGAAACATGAACTCGAGCATGTGCTGATGTTTATATCATGTCGGTGCCTACTCGGATATGAGATTCAAGAGATGATGTTGGAAGAAGTATACTCATTGGTCCATGATCTTTAGAATGGCTTAAACTATTTCAGCTACTTTTTCCCATATATGCCAACCCCGACAAACCGCCGACGCGACAAGGCACACATCAGGCTGAAAGAAATATTCAGTAGAACCATTAGGTCACGCAGAAGCTCCGGACAAGTCGAGGAGGATGTATTGCAGAGGCTGATGAATTCCAAGTATAAAGATGGCCGCTCCACGACCGAAGCAGAAATTTCCGGCATAATCATGGCCCTCATCTTTGGTGGGAAACACCCGAGCTCTAGCACTAGCATATGGACCGGAGCTTTCATGCTGAGCAACAGCAAGTTCTTAATAGCTGCAGTGGAGGAGCAAAAGCATATCATTAGCAAGTACGAGAACCAAATAAGCTACAATGCCTTGTTAGAGATGGATACTCTGCATAGATGCATCAAGGAGGCAATTAGGATGCATACTCCAGCGCAGATGTTAACTCGCAAGGCACATAAGAAATTCAAGGTGCAGACCCAGGGAGGCAAGGAATATGATATACCTAGAGGGCATACAGTTGTAATCCCTACGGCACTCAACAATAAGCTGGCACACATTTACAGTAACCCTCATGTGTATGATCCTGATTGGTTTGGTCCTGGAAGAGAGGAGGACAAAGTTGGTGGCAAGTTCTCTTTCACGACATTTGGTGGTGGAAGGCATATGTGCCCTGGCATGTCCTTTGCCTACCTTCAAATTAAACTGATATGGAGCCATCTGCTAAGAAACTTTGAACTCAAGCTAATATCTCCTATCCCCGAGGCAGACTTGAGCATGTTGGGCCAGGAGCCTAAAGGAAAAGTAATGATAAGTTATAAGAGACGCCAGTTGCTCTGCTGCTAGCCGCGGATAAAGTAGTAATAATAGTAACTATGCCTAGTTAATATTAGTTTAGATTATGAATTTGGGTGCGGAAAGGTTCGTCCCGAAGAAGGTTTTCCTGCTGTCTTCAAATTCAATTAGAGTTGATTTCTTTTACTCAAAGTTGTATTTGGCCTTATAAGCAATATCGGTATATATGCTGTCACACACAGTACAGCAATGTATATTTCAAAGTGCAATCACATGTAAATTAACGTAAAACTGATATATACCTCATAAGTCTCAGCGTAAACAAATAAACGGGTGGAGTCCCATCAACGCCATCGGCAAGTTGAGTGTAGACCGTAACCCTATATCATAACTCTTACTCATCGGAGAAAAAACTGTAACATGATACGTTGCAGTCGTGCAGTTGATACCATTTTGCATCATGCTTTTATATCAATATTTATTGCATTATGGGTTGTTACTACACATTAGGTCACAATACTTATGCCTTTTATCTCTTATTTTACAAGATTTACAAGAAGAGCGAGAATGCCGGCATCTGGAATTCTGGGTTGGAAATAAGAAAATATTAGAGACATATTCTGCACAACTCTAAAAGTTCTGAAACTCCATGAAAGTCAGTTTTGAAATATATTAAAAATATTGGGCGAAGAAAGCACCAGAGGGCGGACACCCATCGTCCACGAGGGTGGAGGGCGCGCCCCTGTCTCGTGGGCCACCTGGAAGCCCCCCGATGCCCATCTTCTGGTATAAGGTGTCTTTTACCCTGGAAAAAAATCAGAAGAAAGCTTTCGGGACGAAGCGCCGCCGTCTCGAGACGGAACCATGGCGGAACGAATCTAGGGCTCCGGCGGAGCTGTTCTGCCAGGGAAACATCCCTCCGGGAGGGGGAAATCGTTACCATCGTCATCACCATCGATTCTCTCATCGGGAGGGGGTTAATCTCCATCAACATCTTCACCATCACCATTTCCTCTCAAACCCTAGTTCATCTCTTGCATCCGATCTTTGTCTCAAAACCTCAGATTGGTACCTGTGGGTTGCTAGTAGTGTTAATTACTCCTTGGAGTTGATGCTAGTTGGTTTATTCGGTGGAAGATTATATGTTCAAATCCTTTATGCACATTAATATCCCTCTGATTATGAACATGAATATGATTTGTGAGTAGTTACGTTTGTTCCTGAGGACATGGGAGAATTCTTGTTATAAGTAGTCATGTGAATTTGGTATTCGTTCGATATTTTGATGAGATGTATGTTGTCTTTCCTCTAGTGGTGTTATGTGAACGTTGACTACATGACACTTCACCATTGTTTGGGCCTAGGGGAAGGCATTCACTACAGGAAACAGGAAATTTGCCGTCTGTGGATTACAGACGGCAAAGACCTAAATCCAGACGGCAAAGAATTTGCCGTCAGGATGCAGACGGCAAAGTCAGACGGCAAAGATAAATCGGCAAAGAATACTTTGCCGTCAGCTTTTTATCTGACAGACGGCAAAGAATTTGCCGTCAGCCGAATCTTCTTCGCCGCCTGCCTTATAAATAACAGACGGCAAACAAAAGTAGTTTTGCAGTCAGCTAGACTACATCTTTGCCGTTAGTTGTTCGCCTCTTTGCCTTCAGCCTCGTATATCACAGACGGCAAAGAATGGGGTCAAATTTTTTAAAAAAAAACACAACGGCGTTCGAACAAATCGTCTTTGCCATCAGCCTTCACATAACGTATTAAAATAAGCTGAATCAACAGTCCTAGTGCAGAGGACAACAATGAACACCACACTACACCACAGTACACATCAACACGTTGCTCCAATAATCTACGATGAACGAAAAAAATCACAATACAAAATTACACCACACCACCGGAGCAGCAGTAAACAGCAGCCGCGCCCTCTCCCTTCTCCAAGGACAGAGCAGCGCCACCATGGACGTCCTTCGTTCTCCACGGACAGAGCAGAACCGCCATGGACGCCCGATGAGCTGTCCCCGCTCCTCGAGGCGGGAGGTGGTGCAGCGTCGAGCGATGGGGCCAGGGATGGCGGAGGCATGCAGGGTAGGGGCCATGGCCGGCGGAGCCTGGCCGGGGCGACGGGGTCGGCGGCGCCCGTAGCGAAGGGGGAAGGGCGACGGGGCCGGTGGCACCCGTGACGAAGGGGGAAGGGCGACGGGGACGGCAGGCGACGTTGTGGTGGACGCATGCGGAGCTTCGAGGGCGACGGGGCCGAGGCTAGGGCGACGTAGGAAGTGGCCGGGGCCGGCGCTAGAGGTGGCGGCCGGCGGGCGAGGTGGCAGAAGGACACCGGTGGAGCTTCGGGCGTGCCGCGGCCGTGGCCGGGGGCGACGGGGACGGCACCGGGGCCGGGGGCGAACGGAGAAGTGGTCGGGGCCGGCGCTAGAGGTGGCGGCCGATGGGAGAGGTGGTGACCGGCGACGGCGCGTGGATAAGGTGTGAGAGACAGACAGAGCTCGTGGTGGGGGAGAGAGATCGTGGTGGGGAGTGGATAAGGGAGAGAGAGCTCGTGGTGGGGGAGAGAGATCGTGATGGGGGAGTGGATAAGGCAGAGAGTGCTGCACGTGGGGTTGTTGGGCGCGGGGCGTGTTGGGGACACGAGGGGATGTGCGGGTGAGATCCTGCCATGTCATCGATCCATGTGATCGATCTGCATGCTGTGTTTCTTTCTTTGCCGTCTTCGTTTTCTATTCTAGACGGCAAAGCTCTTTGCCGTCTGCGTTTTATATTACAGACGGCGAAGTATGTTATTTGCCGTCTATTTTTTCTATACTTTGTCGTCTGTGTTTTTTTCGCAGACGGCAAAGTTTATTTTACCAACATATTTTCTTTGCCATCTACTGATGACGGCAAACTCTTTCTTTGCCGTCTGCCCGACGAAAAGCTGACGGCAAAGACGTCCCCTGATGGCAAATTAGCTGTTTCCCGTAGTGATTGGGAAGTAATAAGTAGATGACGGGTTGCTAGAGTGACATAAGCTTAAACCCTAGTTTATGCGTTTCTTCGTAAGAGGTTGATTTGGATCCATATGTTTCATGCTATGGTTAGGTTTACCTTAATTCTTCTTTCGTAGTTGCGGATGCTTGCGAGGGGGGGGGGGGGTTAATCATAAGTGGGATGATTGTCCAAGGAAGGGTAGTATCCAAGCACCGGTCCACCCACATATCAAATTATCAAAGTAACGAATGCGAATCATATGAGCATGATGAAAACTAGCTTGACGATAATTCTCATGTGTCCTCGGGAGTGCTTTCCTTTATATAAGAGTTTGTCCAAGCTTATCCTTTGCTACAAAAAGGATTGGGACACCTTGCTGCACCTTGTTTACTTTTGTTACTTGTTGCTCGTTACGAATTACCTTATCACATAACTATCTGTTACGGATAATTTCAGTGCTTGCAGAGAATACCTTACTGAAAACAGCTTATCATTTCCTTCTGCTCCTCGTTGGGTTCGACACTCTTACTTATCGAAAGGACTACGATAGATCCCCTATACTTGTGGGTCATCAAGACTCTTTTCTGGCGCCGTTGACGGGGAGTGAAGCGCCTTTGGTAGGTGGAATTTGGTAAAGAAAAATTTATGTATTGTGCTTAAATTTACTATCACTTGTTACTATGGAAAATAATCCTTTGAGGGGCTTGTTCGGGGTACCTTCACCCCGACCAGTAGAGAAAAGAGTTGCTCCTCAACCTACTGAACCTACTGAAAATGTTTACTTTGAAATTCCTTCGGGTATGATAGAGAAACTGGTAGCTAATCCTTTTACAGGAGATGGAACATTACATCCTGATATGCACCTAATCTATGTGGATGATGTTTGTGGATTATTTAAGCTTGCATGTATGCCCGAGGATGTTATCAAGAAGAAGGCCTTCCCTTTAACTTTGAAGGGAAAGGCATTGACATGGTTTAGGCTATGTGATGATATTGAATCATGGAACTACAACCGATTGAAATTGGAATTTCATCAGAAGTTTTATCCTATGCATCAGGTTCATCGGGATTGTAATTATATATATAATTTTTGGCCTCTGGAAGGGGAAAGTATCGCTCAAGCTTGGAGAAGGCTTAAGTCAATGTTATATTCATGCCCCAATCATGAGCTCTCAAGAGAAATTTTAATTCAAATTTTTTATGCTCGGCTTTCTCTCAACAATCACTCCATGCTCGATACTTCTTGTTCTGATTCTTTTATGATGAAGACTATTGAATTCAAATGTGGTTTATTGGAAACAATTAAACGCAACTCTGAGGATTGGGATCTCGACGAAGGTAAGGAGTCAGGTATAACACCCGACTCCTTACCTTCGTCGAGATCCCAATATGCTCAATAGAATTGGTCCAAGAAACTTGATGATGCATTATGGGCCTATAGAACTGCATATAAAAATCCTATGGGTATGTCTGCGTATAAAATGGTTTATGGAAAAGCATGTCACTTACTTCTCGAACTAGAACATAAGGCATATTGGGCCATTAAAGAGCTCAATTATGATTTCAAACTTGCCGGTGAGAAGAGACTATTTGACATTAGCTCACTTGATGAGTGGAGAACCCAGGCCTATGAGAATGCCAAACTGTTTAAAGAAAAAGTTAAAAGATGACATGACAAAAGGATACAAAAGCGTGAGTTTAATGTAGGTGATTATGTTTTGTTATACAACTCTCGTTTAAGTTTTTTTGCAGGAAAACTTCTCTCTAACTGAGAAGGTCCTTACGTTATCGAGGAGGTCTATCATTCCGGTGCCATAAAAATCAACAATTTCAAAGGCACAAATCTGAAGGTGGTGAACGGTCAAAGAATCAAACATTATATCTCAGGTAATCCCATAAATGCTGAAACCAATGTTATTGACACCGTAACCCCGGAGGAGTACATAAGGGACACTTTTCAGAATGTTTCAGACTCCGAAAAGTAATAGGTATGTGGTACAGTAAGTAAACCGACTCCAAAACAGTTATAATAGCAAATTTTCTCTGTTTTGGAATTTTTTTTAAAAAATAGGAAAATAAAAAGTAGTCCGAAAGGGACACGAGGCATCCACGAGGTAGGAGGGCGCGCCCTACGCCCCTAGACGCGCCCCTTGCCTCGTGGACACCTCGTCTACCCTCCGGACTCTGTTTTCTTGCACGATACTTCTTTTGGTCGGCCAAAAATCATTACATAATCTCCCGATGGTTTTGACCACCGTACCATGACAAAATCCTCTGTTTTTGTTTTGAGTTGTTTCTGCCGCAGATTAGAGCAATATGTCACCCCAGGATTCGGAGGGAGAAAGCTATGTGGGGACTTGGAGCATTGTGGTTGGACCATGGAGGAAGAAGAAGACTATGATCCTAGGGGAAAGGAGGATACGAGCTCAGATGAAGATGAAGTCCTATTACCTCAACCTGGGGACATGCATGTGGAGTTCAAAAAGTCAAGCCTCCCTGATAGAGCAAAGAAACCTAAGATCGAGTTTATCCCTTTTCGCCTCTTGCAGGAGAACAAACAGGAACTATGAAAAATATACTAAGCCTTGAGCAGGAGATCGATGACCTAAGGGAGCAAAATTTTATCCTCAAGCGCAAATTAAGGAAGAAGCCTACGTCATCAACAACTCCATCATCACCACCTCCGAAGAAAGAGACATAAATACATGGGTATGGGCACTCCCCTTGGCAACTGCGAAGCTTGGGGGAGGTGCCCCAGTATCGTATCACCATCATACTTCTATCTTTACCGTTTTTCTTAGTTCGATCCTTTTGGTTATATCTTGATCTAGTAGAATAAAGTTTAGTATGATCTAGCTTTGAGTTTCTGTATTGATCCTTATCTATGTAATCAAGTCCGTGAGCTATATATAATAAATATTAGTCTTGAGTCGAGGGCTTGGTTATTTTGCTATGATCTAGGAAGAATAAAAAGAAATAAAGAGATCATATGGAGCTTATGTAGAGTAATGACTTCACATATAAAGAGTATGATGACTAAAAGTTGTTGAGAGTTGACAAACATAGTTTTGGTCATCGTTGCACTTAATAGGATGTAATAAAGAAAGATAGGTTCTCACATATAACTATACTATCTTGGACATCTTTTATGATTGTTAGCACTCATTAAAATATGACATGCTAAAAGGTTGATGTTGGACAAGGAAGACAACGTAATGGGTTATGTTTTCTTATATCCAAAATAAATTATATTGTCATGGATCATCCAACATGTTGAGCTTGTCTTCCCCCCTCATGCTAGCCAAATTCCTTGCACCAAGTAGAGATACTACTTGTGCTTCCAAATATCCTTAAACCCAGTTTTGACATGAGAGTCCACCATATCTACATATGGATTGAGTAAGATCCTTCAAGTAAGTTGTCATTATTGCAAGCAATCAAAATTGCTCTCTAAATATGTATGATCTACTAGTGTGGAGAAAATAAGCTTTATACTTGTGATATGGAAGAAATAAAAGCGACGGACTGCATAATAAAGGTCCCTATCACAAGTGGCAATATAAAGTGAAGTTCCTTTGCATTAAGATTTTGTGCATCCAACTATAAAAGCACATGACAACCTCTGCCTCCCTCTGCGATGGGCCTATCTTTTATTTGTGTCTTATACCTTATAAAAGAGTCATGGTGATCTTCACCTTTCCTTTTTACACTTTATCCTTTGGCAAGCACTATGTGTTGGAAAGATCCTGCTATATATATCCAATTGGATGTGGGTTTTCATAAAGCATTATTGTTGACGTTACCCTTGAGGTAAAAGGTTGGGAGGCAAAACTATAAGCCCCTATCTTTCTCTGTGTCCGATTTAAACTTCATACCCATAAGTATTGCGTGAGTGTTAGCAATTGTGAAAGACTAAATGATAGTTGAGTATGTGGACTTGCTGAAAAGCTCTTATATTGAATCTTTCCGATGTTATGATAAATTGCAATTGCTTCAATGACTGAGATCATAATTTGTTAGTTTTCAGTGAAGTTTCTCATTCATACTTGACATTGTGAATAGATTGTTACTTCAGCATAAGAAATCATATGACAATATATATAGTGTTACTATTCATCACCCAGGGTGCAGAGTAAGTTATTCTTCACCCGAGGTAATTTTACGATCGTTTCATAAATAAATTACTTTTGGAATAAAAATAGTTACATTCATCTTGATTCACTACGTAAAATTTGGCATAAGAAAAGAAAAAAATATAGGTCATAAGATCAGAAAAAATGCATTTTATGTATTTTTTATAGTATATTTTTACATTTGTAATTTTACGTAACATAAAATATTTTTTACGGCGACTATATATTTTCTTACGATCTATTTTTACGTATAAAATAATACAAAATTTACGAAAAGTAAAATTACAGTGTATTGCTATTAAAATAGAGGGGGGTGAAAAATAACTATTCCTCACCCAGGGTGATGAATAGTCAATCCATATATATATATATATATATATATATATATATATATATATATATATGTGGGTCTATTCTCATAACACCCCTTAAGACCTTATTCTCCTAACAAAATGCTTATTCTCCTAACACCCCCTTCCCGCGCCGCGCCGCTTTCCTCCACACGTTGCAGTGCCGCCTCCCCCTCCCGCGCGGCGCCGCTCCCTCGCACCCACCGCTGACCTCGCGCACGATCCCCCTCCCCCTCCCGACCGACCTTCTTCTTCGTGGGGCTTGTGGGCGTCGCTCCCTCAACCCACCAACCTCCAATCATGGAGGATCGACCTCCACCAACCTCCCGCCCGGATCCCACCTCCTCTCCTGCCCAAATCCCCCCGCCCAAATCCGCCGCCGCGAGCTAAAGCCACCGCGCCTCCTCTCATCCCGCGCCGCCGTGGCTCCTCCTCGCGCCGCCGCGCCACCTCTCACCCCGCCGGCCACCATCTACCTCTGCTACCACGCACACAGACCGGACCACCAGCCCCGCCGCGGTGCCCAGCCACGACCTGAGCAGAAGCCCCACCCTCTCCACCTTCTCCGGTGCGGAGAACTCACCCCATCCTCGGCCCACCCTCCTCCCTTCTCTGGATCTCGCCTCGGTGGTTGTGGCCGCCGCCTTCCACCGCGCACCACGGCGAACCACAGTCATTCCCAGCGCCGGAGCTCACTAAGGCCCCGTTTGATCTCGGCGGTTTGTCTTCGAGCAATGCGCCATTTGCAGTGCACTCAGTAAGAAAGAGAAGACACCATTTGCAGTGCATTGTTTTTTGCTAATTTTCCAGGGACGAGAAATTGTAACCGAATTCATCGGAAAAATTTGTTACCAAAACAGCACAAAAAAGTAATGCGGTTCACTTGGTGATCAAAAAATAAAAACACATCGGAAAAGCAGCTCACTTCTCAAACATGAAAATGCAAATAAAAAATAAAAAATAGCGGAATCTCAAAAAAAAATTGTTACCAAAAACAGCACAAAAAAGTAATGCGGTTCACTTGGTGATGAAAAAATAAAACCACATCGGAAAAGCAGCTCACTTCTCAAACATGAAA
>LR738716.1:119074545-119092489 GCA_902687465.1 Secale cereale | reverse complement strand
CAAAAAAAAAAAATAGCGGAATCTCAAAAAAAAAATTGTTACCAAAACAGCACAAAAGAGTAATGCGGTTCACTTCGTGATCAAAAAACAAAACACACATCGGAAAGCAGCTCACTTTCTCAAAACACTTCTCAACGCGCGCAAAAAACAACACAAAAAGAGTAATGCGGTTCACTTCGTGATCAAAAAACAAAACACACATCGGAAAGCAGCTCACTTCTCAAACACTTCTCAACGCGCTGCAGTTCGTAGTCAGCCGCACGATTTTCAAATTTAACTAAAAACCGTAACGAATCTCAAAAACATTTCAACATATGAAAGTTGCGCCTCGTTCGTAGCTTTCCAACGGTATATTACACGCCTTGTTCCAACAAACGGTTAAAAAACTAGAGTGAAAACAGTACCGAAAATTTGAAAAAATTCGAAAAAAACAATTCGGCGATTTAGTAAATTCAAAACTGCTCTTAAACCGTAGCGAATTAGAAAAAATAATAGATACGAAAAAGATGCGTGGCGACGATACCTTTCCAACGGTGTATCAAATGTTTCGTTCCGACGAGCAGTTTAGAAAAAACGCCAAAAAACGCTCGCTGCCATTCGTTGTGAGCCGCACGATTTTCGAAACTGCTCTTAAACTATGATGAATTTGGAAAAGTGTTCAACATGGCGAAGATGCGTCTGCTCCATAGCTTTTCAACGGTTTATTACACGCATAATTCAGATAAATGGTTAAAAAACTAGAGCAAAAAAGGTACCGAAAAAACAACACATACAGTTTTTTCGACATGAAGTTCGCTGGTCTCTGTGGTGCGGTGCGTTTAGCTCTCCAATGCAATTTTGCAATGCAGTTCGGAAGTGTTATGAGAATATTATTCTCATAATGTTATGAGAATAGACCGGCTGTATATATAAGCTTGGGGGAGTTGATACGTCCATTTTGCATCTTACTTTTATATCGATATTTATTGCATTATGGACTTTTACTACACATTATGTCACAATACTTATGCATTTTCTATCTTATTTTACAAGGTTTACATGAAGAGGGAGAATGCCGACAGCTGGAATTCTGGGCTGGAAAAGGAGCAAATATTAGAGACCTATTATGCACAACTCCAAAAGTCCTGAAACTCCACGAAAGTCAGTTTTGGAATATATTATAAATACTGGGCGAATAAAGCACCAGAGGGGGGCCACCCACCGTCCACGAGGGTGGAGGGCGCACCCTACACCCTGGGCGCGCCCTGTGACGCCCGGATAATTAAGCTACAGTAATCCCCAACTAATGATGCCACGTCACCACGATTACTGTTGTTAGTTTCACGTTGATTCAAATCTCGTTTGAATTCAAATTCAAAACCAAGTCAAAACAGTAAAAGTTTTCAAACCTTAAAACTAAAATGTTTTGGATGTGACAATTAAATCATAAGTCAATATGGTGAAGAAACCACATTTTTATAAAATGCCTAAATGAAAAATAAATATATAAAACGGTAGCAAAAACAATTAGTTAAATGATTATAAAATATTATTTATAACAAACTATTTTATTTTAGGTGCCAAGTTAATTGTGGTGGTGGCATATTTGTTAATACTAATTTACGTACAACTATGTATTTTATAAAACTAAGGTATTTAAAATATAAAATTAAAACTGAAAAGAAAGGAAACAAAATAAAACTAGTAGAGGGTAAAGCCCCACCCCCGGGGCCACGGCCCATGCAGGCCACCAGGCCGCCAGGCCGACCCATAAGCCGCGCCCATATTCACTCCACAGCCCCCCGTGACCTAAACCCCGAACACCCCACTCCCCCACGACCCCGACCTCATTCCCCCACTCCCTCTCGCTCTCCCATGCGCCGCCACCCACGGAGCACCCTCGCTAGCGCCCCGCTGTCCCGGCCACGTCCGCCGCTGCTCGCTGCGGCCCCGGCGAGCACGCCCGCACCCGAGGACCGTCGCCTCCGCTCCTCCCGTCGTCCTCACGCCGCCTCCTCCCTAGAGCTTGCCCCGTGGCCGCCGCGGCTGGAGCTCCGCGTTCGGGCCGGCCCTTGGGCCTCGTCGCCGGAGATGGGCGGATCACGGAGGCCCCAGCACGGATCCGACCTCCATCGCCTTCCTCCCCCTCATCAACGGAAGGCCTCTTCCTCCGACACCGTTGGACGTCGCCGCTAGCCTGCCTTCGATTTGCATCGCCTGGAACCACTCCGGCTCCATCGAGTCCCCCACGAGCTCCACTGTGAGCCCCTCACCGGCCCCTTCCTTCCCCTCGCCTCCGTCGTTGTCGATGGCCGCGGCAAGCCTTGCCCGCGCGTCGTACCTCCCATGGTCGTGCCCGCGCGTGTGCATCTGTGCCCACCCCGCACGTTGGCTCGCCCGGTGCCGTTTGGCCCCAGGCCCCGCGCCCCTCCGCCTCAACCGTCGCCTGGCCGCGCCCCGACTCTCCATCGCGGCCACGGGTCGCCCCCACTGGCCGCCGGCGCTCAGCGCGTTGGCCTCTGGCTGCCGGCGCCCTGTGCCTCCCTGGGCAGCGATTTGGGCGAACGCCTAGTCGGGCGCCGCAACGCCCGACCCGCCCCGCTAGCACACCCGCCCCGTTAGGCACTAGGGCCTATGACACGGGGGGGGGGGCGTCCCCAGAACGGTAAAAAAAAAATATATATAAAATAATAATAAATACTAAAAGTTTTAATTAATTACTTAATTAATTAATTAATTAACGTAATTACTTCTGTTAGAATAACCTAATTACTAATTAACGTAATTAAATGTTAATTAACTAATATGTCAATGACATGCGGGCCTGATGTCGACACACGCTTCTACTCTTGTAGACTATGTTGGGCCTCCAAGCGCAGAGGTTTGTAGGACAGCAGCAATTTCCCTCAAGTGGATGACCTAAGGTTTATCGAACTCAGGAAAGTAGAGGTTGAAGATGGTCTCTCTCAAGCAACCCTGCAACTAAAATACAAGAAGTCTCTTGTGTCACCAACACACCTAATACACTTGTTAGATGTATAGGTGCACTAGTTCGGCGAAGAGATGTTAAATGGCAAGTGATATGGATGGCAAAACAAAGTAATATAAATCTGTAATAAAAAGTGCAGCAAGCAAACAAGTGGTAAACGTGAGCACAAATGGTATTGCAATGTTGGAAACAAGGCCTAGGCTTCATACTTTCACTAGTGACAACTCCCAACAACATTAACATAATCGAATCACATGATATTTCCCATAAAACATGCAAAGGGGACACACTCGGAGGTCATTCCTTCGTGGTCAAGAGAGGACGAGAATTATGTAGGGCTACAAAAGCACACCTCAAAGTTCGTAGTTCTCAATCTAAGGATTTCCCAATGTCACCGCGTCCATCCAAAGAGAGTCCCACAATCACCACAACATATCTAAAGGATAGTCAAAGACAAGCACCAAGAGACTCTCAATCTTCAATCAACACACAAGAGAGGAAATCACTCATGAAAATATTGTTCTAATCCATGTCCAATAGACCGCTGTCACCTTGGTCTCCGGGATTATACTAGATAAAGACAAGTGAGTACATCAATCCAATACATAGAGGAAGGGGAAATATCTTAGATTAACATAGCCTATGATCACAACGAAGATCACATCATGGGAGAGAGAATTGACCACATAGCTACAGGTAAGAACCTCAGCCCCGAGGAGGAACTACTCCCGCATCATGGAGGGAGGAAGCAACGTCGATGGTGATGAATCCGGGGGCACTTCCCCGTCCCGGCAGGGTGCCAGCGCAGGAATTCTAGTCCCCCGAAGCTTGATGGAGATGGCGGCGGAGATCGGAATCGCGTCTAGAGAAAAGGGGTCTGGAATCACGGTTTCCTCGACACGCTTTAAATATATGCCAAAGGGGGCACCAGACGGGGCTCGGGGGGCCCAGGCGCCCCCCGGCGCGGCCCAGGGGGGGCGCGCCGCCAGGGCGCCTGGGGCCCTGGTGGCACCCCCCGGCTGTACTTCGGGCGCAAGGTAGGTTCTGGAACGCTGATTTTTATATAATTTTTCTGGATTTTTCCTGACAGTTCTCGTAATGTGAAAACCTGAAATACAAAAACAGCCGAAAACAAAAACTGGCACTGGGGTGCACTGGATTAGTAGGTTAGTCCAAATATGATCAAAAGTGTATGGAAGTGTATGAATAACATAGCAATATCAGCCAAAAGTGGCATGGAGCAAGCAGAAATTATAGATACGTTTTGGGCGTATCAACATCCCCAAGCTTAATTCCTGCTCGTCCTCGAGTAGGTAAATGATAACAAGGATAATTTCTGTGGTGACATGCTATTAACCATATAGGACTTTTTCATAGTCATATGACAAAAGCTTACTGAGACAATGATTCTATAGTAATTAAGTTGCCTCATGAGAAAATCACAAAGGACTGAAAGTTTTACAACATGACACTGAAACATCAAATAGATTTGCAATGAACATGATGTGCAAATATGATAAAGTGATATCTAGCTTGCCCCCTTTAGTGAAGCAAAACATAAATGCAGGGGCACCTTCATGGTTTAAGTGATGACTAGATACAATGATTTCAGAATAAACGATATCACAATCATGCAAAAGACAATGCTACTTTGGAACAATGCACATTACACTCAGAATGACAATCATGCTCTCAGTAGTTGGTGCTTTAAAAGAAGGTGGAGACTCAACATAAAAGTAAAAGAATGGCCCTTCGCAGAGGGAAGCAGGGATTACTCATGTGCTAGAGTTTTTTATTTTGAAAACATAGAAGCAATTTTGTCAACGGTAGTAATACTTCATATGTGTTATGCATAAGACATCCTATAAGTTGCAAGCCTCATGCATCGAATACCAATAGTGCTCGCACCTTGTCCTAATTAGCTCGGATTTCCATGGGTTATCATTGCATTACATATGTTTCAACCAAGTGTCACAAAGGGGTACCTGTGTACAAAGGTCCAAGGAGATAAATCGCATTTGATTTCTCGTTTTTGATAGATCTCAACTTGAGGACATCCATACCGGGACAACATAGAAAATAGATAATGGACTCCTCTTTAATGCTTAAGCATTCATAAGAGGTTGAGGATTAATGTCCAAGCTAAAACTTCCACCATGATACATGGCTTTGGTTGGCGGCCCAATGTTCTTCTCTAACAATATGCATACTCAAACCATTCAACTCATGTCAAATCACCCTTACTTCGGACAAGACGAACATGCATAGCAACTCACATGATATTCAACAAAAGTGTAACAGTTGATGGCGTCCCCAGAAACATGGATACCGCTCAGCAAGCAACTTATAAGAAATAAGATACATAAGCGACATATTCTTTACCACAATAGTTTTTAAGCTACTTTCCCATGAGCTATGTATTGCAAAAATGAAGGTTTTAAAGGTAGCACATGTAAATTTACTTGGAGTGGCGGTGAAATACCACATATAGGTAGGTATGGTTGTAATGCCCAGGATGGGACTATACCTCCTACGTGTCGAGGCACGACTTAAAGGTATAAGCCCATCCTAGAATGATCTCAAGTTTGGTATCTTTGCACGACTCATGTAAAAGAGGGATTAAATTGCAAAAGAAGATAGTTGGCTTACACTCGCCACTTCACACAATACAATACATAAGCAATACATCATTCAAAACATCACAACCCGACTACGGGTGAAGATCCAAAAGAAAGATACCAAAACAACATAAAGCCACAGGTCAGGATCGAATCCTAGTAGAAACCACTACTGATCGTCGAAACGTCACAAGCAAA
Source organism: Secale cereale (assembly GCA_902687465.1). Lineage (NCBI taxonomy): Eukaryota > Viridiplantae > Streptophyta > Magnoliopsida > Poales > Poaceae > Secale > Secale cereale. Next base: position 119,086,705 of record LR738716.1, on the reverse strand, counting down.
CGACCACAAGCTTCATCGAGCTCCCGATGAAGTACTTGAACCAGCTCCTGCATCGAACTCGGCTGAACCTGCATCTGGTGTGGTGAAGTAACTGTGAGCCACAGAGGACTCAGCAATCCCGTTCCCGGGTAACACGACTATTTAAGCCTTGGGTGAGGACAAGGCTGAAGAAAGAATAAGAGGTGAAGGAACAAACAAGAGTCTGCAGCAGCAACTAGCACTAACTTACGCAAAAAGAGAGCGAGAAGAGAAGAGCATCGGTCGAAAGATGATCATGAAGTGATCCTAGCTAAAGCCGGTCAAACATAACCCCACCGTGTTCAACTCCCGAATCCCTATTCGGAAATTGACAGTCACGGTACACACGCTGGTAGTGTATTGAAACATTGTGTCAAGTTATCTACAACCGGAATTAACAAGCTCCCATCTGCCACATAACCGCGGGCACGGCTTTCGAAAGTTCAAACCCTGCAGGGGTGTTCCAACTTGGCCCATCACAAGCCCACGATCCGCGGAGTCGCAACTCCATAGTTGGGAAGACCCGAGTATTCTCGGAATCCCGTGCTCAAGTTAAACCGAACTAAGGTAAGGCTAATCCAGCAAATCCTCCCGGCGTGTCGACACCCTGATAGGTAGCCGCGCGTATCTAGTCTCAGGACACGACCGGATGAGACATCCTACGGGTTTTTACCAGACCTCAAGTTTCCTTGAGGTGGCCCCGCAGTCCGCTCGTTTCGGACCAACACTCATGAGGAGCACTGGCCCGGGGGGTGGAATTAAAATAAAAGAGGGTTTGCAAGGCCCTTATGCAAGTTTTATTAGTTTGTTATTAGGCAAATAGTACCAATGTTGGGATTTGCTGGAAAAGACTTAGCACTTAGCGGTTTATCAAGGGGGTCCCATACACCCCAACCGTGTTAGGAACGCATAATCAAGGAACATAACACCGGTTTATACGGTTCCTAACGGCACGAGTGGAACAAATCACCAAGCAAAAGGCTTAGCCTTCCACCCTTGCCAATATATAGATGATTTCATTTTAAGCATTTATATAGTGTGATATAACCCAACCAAACTTCAACATGAAGCAAGCATCTTCAATCTTCACCTGCAACTAGCAATGCTATAAGAAGGGCTGAGCGAAGCGTACTTAGCCAAACAACGGTTTGCATAGGTAGGTTGGTTAAACATGGCAATTGGTTACAAGTAGGAGGCTGACAAGAAAGACATGGGCATCGAGGCAAAACTATAGAGCGGATCTACTAGCAATAGCAAAGATAGTAATGGTATCCGGGTTCGGTCATCTTGCCTGGAATTCCACAAGGGAGAAGAACGGATCCAAGAAGAAGACGGAGCAACAGTCGAGCGGATCCTCACAACTCCGGAACGAAACCGAAGCTAACAAGAGAAGCAACCGGAAAGAAGAAACAACACGGTAAACACACAAGCATAGACATGGCATACGATGCGCAAACAAGTATGATGCATGTCCGGTTTAAATATGCATGGCATGGCAAAGTGCACAAACAAATACTACAAGTTAAGTGGAGATCAATATGCAACGAGTTGCATATTGACGAAACACCACATATTAATTATTTAGTTGACTCTCATTATTTACAAGACAAGATTAAATGTTTTTTAACATGGCAAGAGGTGAAGCATAAAGAAACTATACTATCTAGACATTTTAAATGAGGCCGGAAATAACAACAACATATCCGGAAAATCCCCATAAGCATGTTTAATAATTATAAGCAACAACAATTCACACATATTAATGTTGTTAACATGATGCGGATGACATGATCAAGTATGCAATTTTATTAACAGGTTGACTTAAGAGGATAAGAAGCATTTGTCACCGTGGTGGAACGAAAGGGTGCCACGGCAACGATCCGAAAATGAAGCAACGGCATCATATCGGTTCCGGTATCTCGTTGAGAGACCGGTGCAAAACAAAAGGTGGAGTGAACGAGACAAACGAGATGAAAGTGGGTTGATCCCGTAACCGGGTTCCCACGAGTCGGTGACGAGGCAACCGAGGAACATGACAAAAGGTGGAACGGGCACGAAGCACACGGGAAGCAACATTTCAAACAACCACAACAAGCATGCATCTCACGGGTCATCCACGGGGTCGTTTCGGTATACCTTCAAAGCGTGCGTTTCGGGGCGGTTCGAGACGTCGAGGGACGTAGTGGAAGTAGAGGAAGTAGCCGTTCCGTAGAGGGAAGTAGTTGTACTCGGGCGACGGTAGATGTACTCGTTCCGTTCGTTCTTGCCGGTTCCACGACGGCGGTAGTTGTTCACGGTCATCGGTAGTCGTTCGGGTCGTCGTGGACGTAGTGGAACTTGGTCTCGGCGCATCGAAGGGGTACTTGTCGCATCGACGAGTAGGGGTACTTGGTCGTTTCAAACGTTCGTCGTGGTACTCGTGCATGTAGTAGTCGGACTTGACGGGTTCCGTGAGGTAGTCGAACTTGACGAAAACTGTAGTTGTACTCGGGTCGTTGCGGTCTTTAGCGGTAGTCGTACTCTGTTCAGGTTAACATCACAAGCAACAAAACAAAAAAAACAAAAACAAAACTACAGCAGCAGGGACAAGGGGCTGCACGAGGCCACGGCAGCAGCAACAAGACGGTCTCGGACACGGCGAGGAGGGGCCAGCAGAGGGGCTCCTGGTCGGGCGCTGGAGAGGCTCGGCCCGGGCGAGGAGGAGGCCGGGCGCGGACGAGACGTTGGGGAAGGGAGGCGCCGGCGCTCGGGGATGTCGAGGCAGGAGGTCGCGGTCGCTCGGGGCTCTTCTGCAGCCTTGGCGCTGCGGTGCTCAGGAGCGGAGGGTGCAGCGGCGCGCTCGACCCTGGTGACGAGGACCTGGCCGGAGGGGCGCTGGCTGCAGGCGGGAACGGCGCGCGAGGGCTGGAGGAGGCAGCCCTTGCTGCTGGAGAGGACGACGCGGCAGGGCCGCTGCGGCCTGGGACGGCGCAGAGGTGAGGTCGCGGCCTGGGGCGGCTGCCAGGGCGCGAGGGAGGCGCTGCGGCTTCGTCCCGGCTGGAAGATGGCGCGGAAGACGGACGAGGAGCCCGGAGGAAGATCCCCGTGGCGGCCAGCGGTGGCCGGGCGACGGGAGGCGCTGCACCGCGGCGCTGGAGGAGGGAGGGGCCACTCCAGGCGAGGGAAGAAGGCCGCAGGGCGCCGTCGGTCGAGGAACGGGGCGACGGCTTCTGGAGGCGAGGGCGCTCCTGGCTGCGAGGCCATGGCGAGCGGACGGGGAAAGGCGAGGAGGAGGCGACCGAGGGAGACGGGAGCGGGTCGGGCTCGAGGGGGAGATCGGGGAGAGAGGGCGAGGGAGTTAGGTGCGGTAGGTGAGATGCGGGGTCGAGGGTTCGGTCATTGCGGCGGAGGGAGGAACGGAGGGAGCTGCTGCGCTAGATTAGGGTTAGGAGGGAGGCCGGGCCTAAAGGAGATGGGCCGCTGGGATGGCCTAGAAGCTGGCTGGTGCTCCTCTTTTATTTCTGCAGCTCTTTTCTCAGTTAAAGAAAAAAAGAACAAAGAAATAGAAAAGCCAAGAGAGTTTGGAGATGATTTAGACTGAGATAAAAATATCCCTACAACCCTGGAATTGTGGGCTATTTTAATAAAGTGCTTTGGCAATTTTTAGAGACTACAAATTTATGCGAGTTCGGAAATAACTCGAACTTGCATAAATCCTTAGGCCAACCAAACACTTCCAAAAGACATGGAAAAAGAAAAGGAGGAGGAGGTCTAGGCAAGGGATGAGAAGAAAAGGGCATGGAGAAAAATATGCAAGTGTGTTACGGTGATTCCGAAGCCATGGAATATTTTAATATAGCTCCCTAATATTGAGAGGCTTTTATATGTTATAAAGAGAAGTCACCTTCCCTCGATTTAAATGGACCGAAGGTCCACACAATTTATTTAGGTTGAGATGCAAAATAAAATATGACATGATGGCATGATGACATGATGCAATGCAAAAATAAAAACACAAGCTCAAAAGAACACACGGGCAACCCGGAACATCTGGAATCTTCGGGAAGCTTCTGGAATCTTCTGGGACGTCAGTCTCGGGCGTCACAACTCTCCCACACTAACAGAGGATCTCGACCCGAGATCCTAGAGATATCACCGGGTAAAAACGGAAGAGGAAGAGGTAAAACAAAGTTGCTTCTTTGACAGACGAGTGAAACCAATAAACCTTGAGTGGTTTAACAATCTTGAAAGAAGAATACAACAGAGATAAACGAAGTTGAAAACTCCGTTAGAAAAGAGGAACAAGGACCATAACAAGAACCTTGTAGGTTGAAAGACATGAAACAAGAGCTCACGGACCAAAAGAATATGAAACTGCAATGGTATAGCCAAGGAATAAGAATGACAGAATTTGGACAGCACTCCGTCTGAAAATGGAAGGAATTAACAAGAACTTGAGAAGATGGGAAGATACTTGAAGAAAACAACAACATATTGCCTCCGAAACAATTAAAAGAATGGCACAAGGGTAAGAAGACTCAGACAGCACTCCGGTTAAGAAGAGAGGCAAAACTAGATAAAAGACGGAACTTGAATGAAGAATACAACACTCCGGTTAAAAGACTAGAAAAGAAAAGAACATGATCTTGAAAAGGAAACAAGATGATGGTTTGGAGAGAGCAACATCACAATGCCTCCGGAATGAAAGAATAGAATATAGCTCAATGAAAGAATTGAACAGCGAAGAAAATGACAACTTCTCCCAAAATTAAATTTGAAAGAGCATCTTACGAAGAAGGGTGGAATAGAGTTGTTGGAATTTCAACAACGAGAAGAATAAGCTTGATGTGGGCTTATGGAAAACATCTCAAAATTATGAGGTGACAACCAGCCACTAATGGAAAACAATTTGATTGGATTGATATCAACAAGGAGACGATAAACTTATCTCACCGGAATGATAAATGAAGAACTTGGATCATTTATAAGCACCATAATAGCAACATCCTTAGGGAAAAGCTTTTAGGTGAAATACAACCCAAGATAACTCCAATGAATAAATTGAAGGGTTGAAATGATCTCCTGAACAAGGACAATGATGGGTTTAAATATCTCATTCTTGATAACTCGTGAATCATGAAACATGAAGGAATTAACAAGAATGACATAACACCACCTCAAAGATAAGGGAGAAGAATTGCACTTGGAAAGCATGAAGAAGAATGCTTGAGCTCCAACAAAAATCTTGATGAAGACTTCGAGGATGAATTAAAACATGATGAACCACCATGAAGAACTCCGATAATGAAAGCATGAGAGGTGAAAGATGAAAAGAATAAGATTCAAGGCCTGCAATGAATTAGATGAAGCTTTGAAATGATAATTGAAATAACTTGAAGCTCCGGAAAACAAGATGAACAACTTAGAATCAAGGATATGATATGATGAACAAGCTCCAGACAAAAGAATTAACACTTGAAGGAACAAGAATAAGAATTATGTCATGCATCTCCTTCACCAATTTAAATTGATGACAACCAAAGTATTTGGCATACTACTTATTCTCGTTGGAAAGAATTAAAGAGAGATCTATCATAAGCTCGGATAAATCTTCAACGAACCACCGGTAGGATTATGAAAAGAACAAAAGAATTAAAACGATAACAACGGAAGAGAAATCTTGAAAGAACCACCGTAAAAATATAGAGACGAACGAAGAGGCATCAATGAAGAATAGTTGGAGATTGAAGTTGAAAACTAAGAACGAAGAAATATTCTGAAAAGATGGCCTTCGGAGGAACACAAAGAAAAGAGTTCATGAAATGCTCCGGATGGGTATAAAAAGAATTCCTCACAATCGAAACAACTATGAGGATGGCATGAAGCTAGAACCACGAATCTTCAAGAGAAGGGCCAAGATTAAGAGAAACTCTTCTCCAGTCTTGAAATATTGAGAATGAAGACGAGAAATGCCATGAAGAATTGTTGAGCACTCCAGAAGAATAAAAGATGGGAGGTGGAGCTAAAGATGGAAATAATTGAAAACAAGCTTGGAGAAGGCATGTGACTGATGGAATTCATTCTTACGTCACACTTGAAAAGAATTTCAGAATACTCCGGAAAATAGAAGAGTCAGGTAAGATCCTGGGAAAAGACCTGTGGGTTAGGGCCCACTCAAAGAAATCACCGTTGGAAAAGATTGCTTACGAGATATTGCACCGGTAGAATGAATGGCTTGAATAAGATAACAATGCTCAAAATAACTTGAACGGATTAAAAAATGGAATTATGAATCTTCAGCACTCCGGGTATGAATAGCAAGAGGAGAATGATTAATTGGTGCACCGGAATAAGAAAGCATTATGAAATGAGGAAAAAGGATAAGATCAACACCAAAATCTTGAATTACATCCACCGGCAGAATTAGAGAACAAAAGAATGATGAACTAGAAGCTCTTGAGCATCTTCACAAAAAAATCACCGGATAAGAACATTGAAGGAAATGAATGAAGAAACATCACATGAATAAAATGGATACTTCATTAGAGAATTTCTGGCTCCAAGAAGAAGAAGGGTGGGAGGGTTGGGAAAACAAAGACAACTTGAGACGAACAAAATGGACACCGGTTGAAAAGAATTTAACATGACCATCTTGATGATCAAGAAGGATTAGCACTCCCATAGAAATATGAGAACACCGATTAGGAAAGGTATGGAATCAACATTTGACATCGAAGCAACTCGAATACCAGAATCAAAACGAAACAAAGGATAGATATGCAACAGCCTAATCTTCACAACATCATCCGAACAGAGACTTGAACGAATGAATTCCACAGGTATATCAACTTGTCGAGAAGCCACTTGGAGAACAAAAGTAAATAAAAAGAAACAAGGAACAGATAGAACAAATACAAGATAGAAGTTTCGTTCGACAACTTTGTGCTGAAAGCTCATGGAACGTGTTACAAAAGGGTTTTGCAATCCCCGGATCAGCATAGCCAAGGACCCTTTAAGATGCAACTCCCGATCAGAACAAGTCCATAAAACCACTTCACTCAATGTAGAACCCCAAACTTCATATCGAGCATCCGTTGGAATAATGCCTAGAACTACTAGATGAACCCACCTATAGATTTCCGAAAGTTTCCAGTTATGCAATCAGGTGTTGGGGATACACGGGAAGCACCGCGCAATCAACTCTAAACCTACATCCAGGTGTATCCATCCTTCAACACATAACCAGTCTTTCTCGGAAACTGTTTACCTCGGACCTTCGAAAAGCATCCACTATAACAAGCTATGGCAATACTCTCGAACTACCTCCCCAGTACTGGGTGATGTCGGGGTTATCTTGCCACTGGCCATATAGGAGAGATTTTCGATGTCGGCCGTCTTAAGTATTTAGTACTGCCGCGATATGCTTGTTACAATGATACCTCGAAGCTCAACTCCTCGGTAACAGGAGGCATCGAGAACAATATCCTTGTCACAAGAACATCGAAACAATCCCAGAATACTCGCGGGATCCTAAAAAAAAATTTGGTGCATTTTTTGAAAGTAGAAGAGAAAAGAGTAATCGTCAGGAGTCCTCACCAGAATGAAAGGGGATGAGAAGCAAAGAAATCCTACTCTCCGATATAATATAGGACTCAAAACATTTTCAGTGTGTGCCTAGACTCAACCGTCAACGATTCGATCAATCAGTGGGGCTTCTAGGTCGGAGAAGGCTCTGAATACCAACTTGTAATGCCCAGGATGGGACTATACCTCCTACGTGTCGAGGCACGACTTAAAGGTATAAGCCCATCCTAGAATGATCTCAAGTTTGGTATCTTTGCACGACTCATGTAAAAGAGGGATTAAATTGCAAAAGAAGATAGTTGGCTTACACTCGCCACTTCACACAATACAATACATAAGCAATACATCATTCAAAACATCACAACCCGACTACGGGTGAAGATCCAAAAGAAAGATACCAAAACAACATAAAGCCACAGGTCAGGATCGAATCCTAGTAGAAACCACTACTGATCGTCGAAACGTCACAAGCAAACGACCACAAGCTTCATCGAGCTCCCGATGAAGTACTTGAACCAGCTCCTGCATCGAACTCGGCTGAACCTGCATCTGGTGTGGTGAAGTAACTATGAGCCACAGAGGACTCAGCAATCCCGTTCCCGGGTAACACGACTATTTAAGCCTTGGGTGAGGACAAGGCTGAAGAAAGAATAAGAGGTGAAGGAACAAACAAGAGTCTGCAGCAGCAACTAGCACTAACTTACGCAAAAAGAGAGCGAGAAGAGAAGAGCATCGGTCGAAAGATGAGCATGAAGTGATCCTAGCTAAAGCCGGTCAAACATAACCCCACCGTGTTCAACTCCCGAATCCCTATTCGGAAATTGACAGTCATGGTACACACGCTGGTAGTGTATTGAAACATTGTGTCAAGTTATCTACAACCGGAATTAACAAGCTCCCATCTGCCACATAACCGCGGGCAAGGCTTTCGAAAGTTCAAACCCTGCAGGGGTGTTCCAACTTGGCCCATCACAAGCCCACGATCCGCGGAGTCGCAACTCCATAGTTGGGAAGACCCGAGTATTCTCGGAATCCCGTGCTCAAGTTAAACCGAACTAAGGTAAGGCTAATCCAGCAAATCCTCCCGGCGTGTCGACACCCTGATAGGTAGCCGCGCGTATCTAGTCTCAGGACACGACCGGATGAGACATCCTACGGGTTTTTACCAGACCTCAAGTTTCCTTGAGGTGGCCCCGCAGTCCGCTCGTTTCGGACCAACACTCATGAGGAGCACTGGCCCGGGGGGTGGAATTAAAATAAAAGAGGGTTTGCAAGGCCCTTATGCAAGTTTTATTAGTTTGTTATTAGGCAAATAGTACCAATGTTGGGATTTGCTGGAAAAGACTTAGCACTTAGCGGTTTATCAAGGGGGTCCCATACACCCCAACCGTGTTAGGAACGCATAATCAAGGAACATAACACCGGTTTATACGGTTCCTAACGGCATGAGTGGAACAAATCACCAAGCAAAAGGCTTAGCCTTCCACCCTTGCCAATATATAGATGATTTCATTTTAAGCATTTATATAGTGTGATATAACCCAACCAAACTTCAACATGAAGCAAGCATCTTCAATCTTCACCTGCAACTAGCAATGCTATAAGAAGGGCTGAGCGAAGCGTACTTAGCCAAACAACGGTTTGCATAGGTAGGTTGGTTAAACATGGCAATTGGTTACAAGTAGGAGGCTGACAAGAAAGACATGGGCATCGAGGCAAAACTATAGAGCAGATCTACTAGCAATAGCAAAGATAGTAATGGTATCCGGGTTCGGTCATCTTGCCTGGAATTCCACAAGGGAGAAGAACGGATCCAAGAAGAAGACGGAGCAACAGTCGAGCGGATCCTCACAACTCCGGAACGAAACCGAAGCTAACAAGAGAAGCAACCGGAAAGAAGAAACAACACGGTAAACACACAAGCATAGACATGGCATACGATGCGCAAACAAGTATGATGCATGTCCGGTTTAAATATGCATGGCATGGCAAAGTGCACAAACAAATACTACAAGTTAAGTGGAGATCAATATGCAACGAGTTGCATATTGACGAAACACCACATATTAATTATTTAGTTGACTCTCATTATTTACAAGACAAGATTAAATGTTTTTTAACATGGCAAGAGGTGAAGCATAAAGAAACTATACTATCTAGACATTTTAAATGAGGCCGGAAATAACAACAACATATCCGGAAAATCCCCATAAGCATGTTTAATAATTATAAGCAACAACAATTCACACATATTAATGTTGTTAACATGATGCGGATGACATGATCAAGTATGCAATTTTATTAACAGGTTGACTTAAGAGGATAAGAAGCATTTGTCACCGTGGTGGAACGAAAGGGTGCCACGGCAACGATCCGAAAATGAAGCAACGGCATCATATCGGTTCCGGTATCTCGTTGAGAGACCGGTGCAAAACAAAAGGTGGAGTGAACGAGACAAACGAGATGAAAGTGGGTTGATCCCGTAACCGGGTTCCCACGAGTCGGTGACGAGGCAACCGAGGAACATGACAAAAGGTGGAACGGGCACGAAGCACGCGGGAAGCAACATTTCAAACAACCACAACAAGCATGCATCTCACGGGTCATCCACGGGGTCGTTTCGGTATACCTTCGAAGCGTGCGTTTCGGGGCGGTTCGAGACGTCGAGGGACGTAGTGGAAGTAGAGGAAGTAGCCGTTCCGTAGAGGGAAGTAGTTGTACTCGGGCGACGGTAGATGTACTCGTTCCGTTCGTTCTTGCCGGTTCCACGACGGCGGTAGTTGTTCACGGTCATCGGTAGTCGTTCGGGTCGTCGTGGATGTAGTGGAACTTGGTCTCGGCGCATCGAAGGGGTACTTGTCGCATCGACGAGTAGGGGTACTTGGTCGTTTCAAACGTTCGTCGTGGTACTCGTGCATGTAGTAGTCGGACTTGACGGGTTCCGTGAGGTAGTCGAACTTGACGAAAACTGTAGTTGTACTCGGGTCGTTGCGGTCTTTAGCGGTAGTCGTACTCTGTTCAGGTTAACATCACAAGCAACAAAACAAAAAAAACAAAAACAAAACTACAGCAGCAGGGACAAGGGGCTGCACGAGGCCACTGCAGCAGCAACAAGACGGTCTCGGACACGGCGAGGAGGGGCCAGCAGAGGGGCTCCTGGTCGGGCGCTGGAGAGGCTCGGCCCGGGCGAGGAGGAGGCCGGGCGCGGACGAGACGTTGGGGAAGGGAGGCGCCGGCGCTCGGGGATGTCGAGGCAGGAGGTCGCGGTCGCTCGAGGCTCTTCTGCAGCCTTGGCGCTGCGGTGCTCAGGAGCGGAGGGTGCAGCGGCGCGCTCGACCCTGGTGACGAGGACCTGGCCGGAGGGGCGCTGGCTGCAGGCGGGAACGGCGCGCGAGGGCTGGAGGAGGCAGCCCTTGCTGCTGGAGAGGACGACGCGGCAGGGCCGCTGCGGCTTGGGACGGCGCAGAGGTGAGGTCGCGGCCTGGGGCGGCTGCCAGGGCGCGAGGGAGGCGCTGCGGCTTCGTCCCGGCTGGAAGATGGCGCGGAAGACGGACGAGGAGCCCGGAGGAAGATCCCCGTGGCGGCCAGCGGTGGCCGGGCGACGGGAGGCGCTGCACCGCGGCGCTGGAGGAGGGAGGGGCCACTCCAGGCGAGGGAAGAAGGCCGCAGGGCGCCGTCGGTCGAGGAACGGGGCGACGGCTTCTGGAGGCGAGGGCGCTCCTGGCTGCGAGGCCATGGCGAGCGGACGGGGAAAGGCGAGGAGGAGGCGACCGAGGGAGACGGGAGCGGGTCGGGCTCGAGGGGGAGATCGGGGAGAGAGGGCGAGGGAGTTAGGTGCGGTAGGTGAGATGCGGGGTCGAGGGTTCGGTCATTGCGGCGGAGGGAGGAACGGAGGGAGCTGCTGCGCTAGATTAGGGTTAGGAGGGAGACCGGGCCTAAAGGAGATGGGCCGCTGGGATGGCCTAGAAGCTGGCTGGTGCTCCTCTTTTATTTCTGCAGCTCTTTTCTCAGTTAAAGAAAAAAAGAACAAAGAAATAGAAAAGCCAAGAGAGTTTGGAGATGATTTAGACTGAGATAAAAATATCCCTACAACCCTGGAATTGTGGGCTATTTTAATAAAGTGCTTTGGCAATTTTTAGAGACTACAAATTTATGCGAGTTCGGAAATAACTCGAACTTGCATAAATCCTTAGGCCAACCAAACACTTCCAAAAGACATGGAAAAAGAAAAGGAGGAGGAGGTCTAGGCAAGGGATGAGAAGAAAAGGGCATGGAGAAAAATATGCAAGTGTGTTACGGTGATTCCGAAGCCATGGAATATTTTAATATAGCTCCCTAATATTGAGAGGCTTTTATATGTTATAAAGAGAAGTCACCTTCCCTCGATTTAAATGGACCGAAGGTCCACACGATTTATTTAGGTTGAGATGCAAAATAAAATATGACATGATGGCATGATGACATGATGCAATGCAAAAATAAAAACACAAGCTCAAAAGAACACACGGGCAACCCGGAACATCTGGAATCTTCGGGAAGCTTCTGGAATCTTCTGGGACGTCAGTCTCGGGCGTCACAA
>LR738716.1:119055987-119071896 GCA_902687465.1 Secale cereale | reverse complement strand
ATAAACTTATCTCACCGGAATGATAAATGAAGAACTTGGATCATTTATAAGCACCATAATAGCAACATCCTTAGGGAAAAGCTTTTAGGTGAAATACAACCCAAGATAACTCCAATGAATAAATTGAAGGGTTGAAATGATCTCCTGAACAAGGACAATGATGGGTTTAAATATCTCATTCTTGATAACTCGTGAATCATGAAACATGAAGGAATTAACAAGAATGACATAACACCACCTCAAAGATAAGGGAGAAGAATTGCACTTGGAAAGCATGAAGAAGAATGCTTGAGCTCCAACAAAAATCTTGATGAAGACTTCGAGGATGAATTAAAACATGATGAACCACCATGAAGAACTCCGATAATGAAAGCATGAGAGGTGAAAGATGAAAAGAATAAGATTCAAGGCCTGCAATGAATTAGATGAAGCTTTGAAATGATAATTGAAATAACTTGAAGCTCCGGAAAACAAGATGAACAACTTAGAATCAAGGATATGATATGATGAACAAGCTCCAGACAAAAGAATTAACACTTGAAGGAACAAGAATAAGAATTATGTCATGCATCTCCTTCACCAATTTAAATTGATGACAACCAAAGTATTTGGCATACTACTTATTCTCGTTGGAAAGAATTAAAGAGAGATCTATCATAAGCTCGGATAAATCTTCAACGAACCACCGGTAGGATTATGAAAAGAACAAAAGAATTAAAACGATAACAACGGAAGAGAAATCTTGAAAGAACCACCGTAAAAATATAGAGACGAACGAAGAGGCATCAATGAAGAATAGTTGGAGATTGAAGTTGAAAACTAAGAACGAAGAAATATTCTGAAAAGATGGCCTTCGGAGGAACACAAAGAAAAGAGTTCATGAAATGCTCCGGATGGGTATAAAAAGAATTCCTCACAATCGAAACAACTATGAGGATGGCATGAAGCTAGAACCACGAATCTTCAAGAGAAGGGCCAAGATTAAGAGAAACTCTTCTCCAGTCTTGAAATATTGAGAATGAAGACGAGAAATGCCATGAAGAATTGTTGAGCACTCCAGAAGAATAAAAGATGGGAGGTGGAGCTAAAGATGGAAATAATTGAAAACAAGCTTGGAGAAGGCATGTGACTGATGGAATTCATTCTTACGTCACACTTGAAAAGAATTTCAGAATACTCCGGAAAATAGAAGAGTCAGGTAAGATCCTGGGAAAAGACCTGTGGGTTAGGGCCCACTCAAAGAAATCACCGTTGGAAAAGATTGCTTACGAGATATTGCACCGGTAGAATGAATGGCTTGAATAAGATAACAATGCTCAAAATAACTTGAACGGATTAAAAAATGGAATTATGAATCTTCAGCACTCCGGGTATGAATAGCAAGAGGAGAATGATTAATTGGTGCACCGGAATAAGAAAGCATTATGAAATGAGGAAAAAGGATAAGATCAACACCAAAATCTTGAATTACATCCACCGGCAGAATTAGAGAACAAAAGAATGATGAACTAGAAGCTCTTGAGCATCTTCACAAAAAAATCACCGGATAAGAACATTGAAGGAAATGAATGAAGAAACATCACATGAATAAAATGGATACTTCATTAGAGAATTTCTGGCTCCAAGAAGAAGAAGGGTGGGAGGGTTGGGAAAACAAAGACAACTTGAGACGAACAAAATGGACACCGGTTGAAAAGAATTTAACATGACCATCTTGATGATCAAGAAGGATTAGCACTCCCATAGAAATATGAGAACACCGATTAGGAAAGGTATGGAATCAACATTTGACATCGAAGCAACTCGAATACCAGAATCAAAACGAAACAAAGGATAGATATGCAACAGCCTAATCTTCACAACATCATCCGAACAGAGACTTGAACGAATGAATTCCACAGGTATATCAACTTGTCGAGAAGCCACTTGGAGAACAAAAGTAAATAAAAAGAAACAAGGAACAGATAGAACAAATACAAGATAGAAGTTTCGTTCGACAACTTTGTGCTGAAAGCTCATGGAACGTGTTACAAAAGGGTTTTGCAATCCCCGGATCAGCATAGCCAAGGACCCTTTAAGATGCAACTCCCGATCAGAACAAGTCCATAAAACCACTTCACTCAATGTAGAACCCCAAACTTCATATCGAGCATCCGTTGGAAGAATGCCTAGAACTACTAGATGAACCCACCTATAGATTTCCAAAAGTTTCCAGTTATGCAATCAGGTGTTGGGGATACACGGGAAGCACCGCGCAATCAACTCTAAACCTACATCCAGGTGTATCCATCCTTCAACACATAACCAGTCTTTCTCGGAAACTGTTTACCTCGGACCTTCGAAAAGCATCCACTATAACAAGCTATGGCAATACTCTCGAACTACCTCCCCAGTACTGGGTGATGTCGGGGTTATCTTGCCACTGGCCGTATAGGAGAGATTTTCGATGTCGGCCGTCTTAAGTATTTAGTACTGCCGCGATATGCTTGTGTCAATGATACCCCGAAGCTCAACTCCTCGATAACAGGAGGCATCGAGAACAATATCCTTGTCACAAGAACATCGAAACAATCCCAGAATACTCGCGGGATCCTAAAAAAAAATTTGGTGCAATTTTTGAAAGTAGAAGAGAAAAGAATAATCGTCAGGAGTCCTCACCAGAGAGAAAGGGGATGAGAAGCAAAGAAATCCTACTCTCCGATATAATATATAGGACTCAAAAAGTTTTCAGTGTGTGCCTAGACTCAACCGCCAACGGTTCGATCAATCAGTGGGGGCTTCTAGGTCGGAGAAGGCTCTGAATACCAACTTGTAATGCCCAGGATGGAGTTATACCTCCTACGTGTCGAGGCACGACTTAAAGGCATAAATCCATCCTAGAATGATCTCAAGTTTGGTATCTTTGCACGTCTCATGTAAAAGAGGGATTAAATTGCAAAAGGAGATAGTTGGCTTACACTCGCCACTTCACGCAATACAATACATAAATAATACATCATTCAGAACACCACAACCCGACTACGGGTGAAGAACCAAAAGAAAGATACCAAAACAACATAAAGCCACAGGACAGGATCGAATCCTAGTAGAAACCACTACTGAACATCGAAACGTCACAAGCAAACGGCCACAAGCTTCAACGAGCTCCTAGTGAAGAACTTGAACCAACTCCTGCATCAAACTCGGCTGAACCTGCAACTGGTGTGGTGAAGTAACTGTGAGCCACAGAGGACTCAGCAATCCCGTTCCCGGGTAACAAGACTATTTAAGCCTTGGGTGAGGACAAGGCTGAAGAAAGAAATATGAGGTGAAGGAAAACAAACAAGAGTCTGCAGCAGCAACTAGCACTAACTTACGCAAAAGAGAGCGAGAAGAGAAGTGCATCGGTCGAAAGATGATCACGAAGTGATCCTAACTAAAGCCGGTCAAACATAACCCCACCGTGTTCAACTCCCGAATCCCTATTCGGAAATTGACAGTCACGGTACACACGCTGGTAGTGTATTGAAACATTGTGTCAAGTTATCTACAACCGGAATTAACAAGCTCCCATCTGCCACATAACCGCGGGCACGGCTTTCGAAAGTTCAAACCCTGCAGGGGTGTTCCAACTTGGCCCATCACAAGCCCACGATCCGCGAAGTCGCAACTCCATAGGTGGGAAGACCCGAGTATTCTCGGAATCCCGTGCTCAAGTTAAACCGAACTAAGGTAAGGCTAATCCAGCAAATCCTCCCGGCGTGTCGACACCCTGATAGTAGCCGCGCGTATCTAAGTCTCAGGACACGACCGGATGGGCGATTCTACGGGTGGATACCAGATACCTCGGGTTGCCCCAAGGCGGCCCCGCAGAACCCCCGTTTGGGACCAACACCATCAGCGCTGGCCCCCCTGCTATGTAGAATTAAGAATCTCCAAGGAGCGTCCCCCTTATGCAAATTAATTAATTAAGTTGTTATTATGAGGCAAATAGTACCAAAGTTGGGATTTGCTGGAAAAGACTTAGCACTTAGCGGTTTATCAAGGAGGTCCCATACACCCCAACCGTGTTAGGAACGCATAATCAAGGAACATAACACCGGTTTATACGGTTCCTAACGGCATGAGTGGAACAAAACACCAAGCAAAAGGCTTAGCCTTCCACCCTTGCCAGTATATAGATGATTTCATTTTAAGCATTTATATAGTGTGATATAACCCAACCAAACTTCAACATGAAGCAAGCATCTTCGATCTTCACCTGCAACTAACAATGCTATAAGAGGGGCTGAGCGAAGCGTACTTAGCCAAGCAACGGTTTGCATAGGTAGGGTGGTTAAACAGGTTCATGGTTACAAGTAGGAGGCTGACAAGAAAGACATGGGCATCGAGGCAAAACTATAGATCGAGACTTCTAGCAATAGGCAAAAATAGTAATGGTATCCGGGTTCGGTCATCTTGCCTGGAATTCCACAAAGGAAGAAGAACGGATCCAAGAAGAAGACGGAGCAACAGTCGAGCGGATCCTCACAACTCCGGAACGGAACCGAAGCTAACAAGAGAAGCAACCGGAAAGAAAGAACAACACGGTAAACACACAAGCTTAAACATGGCATAAGATGCACAAGCAAGCATGATGCATGTCCGTTTTAAATATGCATGGCATGGCAAAGTGCACAAACAAAACTACAAGTTAAGTGGAGAACAATATGCAACGAGTTGCATATTGACGAAACACCACATTTATTATTTAGTTGACTCTCGTTATTTACAAGACAAGATTAAATGTTTTTAACATGGCAAGAGGTGAAGCATAAGTAAACTAACTATTAAGACATTTTAAATGAGGCCGGAAAGTAACAACAACATATCCGGAAAAACCCCATGAGCATGTTTAATAATTTAAAGCAACAACAATTCACACATATATAATGTTATTAAATGATGCGGATGACATGAGCAAGTTTATGCAAGTTTTATTAAAAGGTTGATATGAAGAAGGTATGAAGCATTTGTCACCGTGGTGGAAGAAAAGGGTGCCACGGCAACGATCCGAAAATGATGCAACGCAACATATCGGTTCCGGTAACTCGGGAGAGACCGGTGCAAAAGATGGATGGCGTGAGCGAGTCAAACGAGATGATGGGGTGATCCCGTTACCGGGTTCCCACGAGTCGGTGACGAGGCAACCGAGGAACATGACAAGGACGAAACGGGCACGAAGCACACACGGGAGACATTTCATACAACCAAGCAAGCATCACACGGGTCATCGCGTCTCGGGGTTATACCTTCGAAACATGCGTTTCGGGACGGTTCGAGTTCGTAGTGGAAGTAGTGGAGGAAGTAGTCGTTCACGGGGTGTAGTGGAAGTAGATGTTCGGGTCGGTGTCGTGGTACTTGGACGTATCGGAGAGGAACTTGAGCCGTAGTGGTACATGTCGTCGAGGTACTTGCCGTAGAGGTACATGTCATCGGAGGGGTACTCGTTTCCGTAGATGTACACATATCCGTAGATGTTCAAGTCGTCGGTCTTTGGCGTGTAGGCGTACACGTTCTCTGTCAAGGTCAACACAAGCCACACAAAACAAAACAAAACTACAGCAAAACGGGACAGCGGCGAGGCCAAGGCAGCAGCAAAACAACAGAGCTCGGATCCAGGCGCTGGGAATAGAGGAAGGACGCATACGGAGGGAGGCCATGGCGTCGGGGAGGACGAGGTGCGGGCCGGCGCTGGGACGAGGTAGAGGAGACGGGAGGCCGCGGGGGCCGGCGCTGCTGCTGCGTCGGGGGCCCGACCTTGGCGCGGCGGCGGCTGACAGCCATGGCGCTGGAGGGCGCGGAGGCAGGCCGCTGCTGGCGCGTAGGGAGAACGACGGGGAGGCCGGGAACGAGGCCTCGGGGCGCTGGCGGACGGCACCACTCGGCGACGAAGGACGGGCGGCCGCGGCGCTGCTCGGGACGGGTCCGGCCGACCCTGGCGAGAAGAGGCAGGAGGAGCAGAGCTGAAGGGGAGCTCCTTGGCGAGGACGGAAGGGCGGCTGGCTCGCGCCAGAGGAGGGAGCCGCGGAGACGGCTGGCTCTGGCGAGGAGAACCGCGCTCGGGCGCTGTGGTGCAGAGGCGAGCGGGCGATGGGAGGGCGCTCGGGCCAGGGGGCCGGGGCCGCTGGGAGCGGGGCCTGTCGGCGCTGCTGGAGGAGCGAGAGAAAGGGAGATCGAGGGGCTTCGATGGGGATCGAGCGAGAGGGTTCGAGTGCGGCGGCTGAGAGGGACGAGCAAGGGGAGAGGGTGCGAGGCTACGGTTGGGTTAGGGTTAGGGGAAAAAGGGGAGGCTGGGCCTCGGGCCGGAGTGGCCTAGGAGGGAAGTGGGCCGGATGGCTGCAGCTGAAAAGAAGCCTGGCGGCCTGGAGTGGGCCTAGAGGCCTGGGAGGGAAGTGGGCTAAAGGGCTGCTGGGAGGCTGCTCTCATTTTATTCCCTTTTAGCAGAAACAAAAGAGAAGAAAAGGAAAAGAGGAGGGGGGTTAGGGCAAGAATTAGGACAAGGGTAATTTTTCCCGGGCTCGTAAAAATGAGCACGACCGGAGAAAAATACAAAAGGCCAGATCGGAAAAAATATTCAAACATATTTGAATTTAATTCAAATAGTTTTGAACTAAGACTTGATGATTGAAGTGTCCAAAAATGTTCCAATTTTTGGAGGAACCTCGAAACAACTGAAAAGAATTATTGGCAAGATTTTGAAGGTGAAACTCGAAGTGAAAAGACATAGGGAAAAATATACAAGTGTGTTACGGTGATTCCGAAGCAATGGAATAATTAATAAATATAGCTCCCTAAATATTGAGAGACTTTTACATGTTATAAAGAGAAGACATTCTTCCCTCGATTTAAATGGACCGAAGGTCCACACGATTTATTTAGGTTGAGATGCAAAATAAAATATGACATGATGGCATGATGACATGATGCAATGCAAAAAATAAATAACACAAGCTCAAAAGAAACACACGGGCAACCCAGAACATCTGGAAACTTCTGGAATCTTCTGGAATCTTCTGGGACGTCGGTCTCGGGCGTCACAACTCTCCCACACTAACAGAGGATCTCGACCTGAGATCCTAGAGATACCACCGGGTAAAAACGGAAGAGGAAGAGGTAAAACAAAGTTGCTTCTTTGACAGACGAGTGAAACCAAGGACCCTTGAGAGGTTGAACAATCTTGAAAGAAAGAATACAACGGAGATGAACGTAGATGAAACACTCCGTTAGAAAAGAGGAACAAAGGGCATTATGAGAACGTTGTAGGTTGAAAGACATGAAACAAGAGCTCATGAACCAAAAGAATATGAAACTGCAACGGTATAGCCAAGGAATAAGAATGACAAAATTTGGGCAGCACTCCGTCTGAAAATGGAAGGAATTAACAAGAACTTGAGAAGATTGGATGATACTTGATGAAAACAAAAACATATTGTCTCCGAAACAATTAAAAGAATGGCACAAGGGGTAAGAAAGATTTAGACAGCACTCCGGTTAAAAAGATAGGCAAAACTTGATAAGATGAGAGAACTAGAATGGAGAATACAACGCTCCGGTTAAATGATAAGCAAGGGAAAGAACATGATCTCGATAAAAACGAGATGATGGTTTGGAGAGAAATATCACAAGGCCTCCGGAACGAAAGAATAGAATATAGTTCAATGAAAGAAATGAACGGAGAAGAAAAAATGACAACTTCTCTCAAAATTGAATTTGAGAGAGCATCCTTACGAAGAAGAGTTGAACGGAGTTGTTGGAAATTCAACAACGAAAGAATAAGCTCGTTGTGGGCTTATGGAAAAC
Organism: Secale cereale; assembly: GCA_902687465.1. NCBI lineage: Eukaryota > Viridiplantae > Streptophyta > Magnoliopsida > Poales > Poaceae > Secale > Secale cereale. The sequence continues at coordinate 119,064,075 of LR738716.1, read as the reverse complement.
ATCTCAAAGTTATGAGGTGACAACCAGCCACTGACGAAAAACATATAATTGGATTGAGATGAACAAAGAGATGAAATCTTAACTCACCGGAATGATAAATGAAGAACTTGGGTCATTTATAAGCACCACAATAGCAACAATCCTTAGGGAAAGCTTTTAGGTGAAATACAACCCAAGATAACTCCAAGAGATAAAAGGAGGGGTTGAAAGGATCTCCTAAAGAGAAAGAAATGATGGTTTTAATTATCTCATTCTTGACAACTCGTGAAACATAAAACATGAAGGAATTGTCAAAATGACATAACACCACCTGAAAAGATAAGGTAGAAAGAATTGCACTTCAAAATGCAAGAAGAAGAATATTTGAGCTCCAACAAAATCTTGATGAAGACTTCGAGGATGAATTAAAACATGATGAACCACCATGAAAACTCTGGTAATGAAAGCATGAGAAGTGAAAGATGAAAATAATAAGATTCAAGGCATGCGGTGAAATAGATGGAGGTTGAAATGATAAAATTGAAATAACTTGAAGCTCCGGAAAACAAGATGAACAACTTAGAAGCGAGAATATGATATGATGAACAAGCTCCAGACAAAAGAATTAAATCACCTGAAGGAACAAGAATAAGAGTTATGTTATGCATCTCCTTCACCAATTAAATTGATGACAACCAAAGGATTTGGCATACTACTTATTCTCATTGGAAAGAATTAAAGAGAGATCTAGCACAACCTTGGGTAAATCTTCAACGAACCACCGGTAGGATTATGAAAAGGACAAATGAATTGAAACGATAACAACGGAAGAGTAAACTTGAACGAGCCACCGTAAGAATATGGAGACGAACGAAGAGGCATCAATGAAGAAATATTTGGAGGACGAAGTTGAAAACTGAGAACGAAGAAATCTTCTGAAATGATGGCCTTCGGAGGATCACAATGGAAAAGAATTCATGAAAATCTTGGGAGAACGGGCCAAGATTTAAGAGAAACACTTCTCCAGTCTCCAAATACTGAGAATGAAGACGAGAAATGTCATAAGAATTGTTGAGCACTCCGGAATGTTTAATTAAAAGGTTGAACCAATGAAGAAAAGAATTTGAAAGCGATTTGGAGAAGGCATGTGACTGATGGGAATCATTCTTACGTCACACTTGAAAAGAATTGAGTATAACTCCAGAAAAATTAAAAGAGTCAGGTAAGATCCTGGGAAAAGACCTGTGGGTTAGGGCCCACTCAAAGAAATCACCGTTGAAAAAGATTGCTTAAGAGATATTGCGCCGGTTGAATTAAATGGCTTGAATAAGATGATAATCCTCAAAAAATAGCTTGAACGGATTAAGAATGGAATTATGAATCTTCAGCACTCCGGATATGAATAACAAGAGGAGAATGATTAATTGGTGCACCGGGAATAAGAAAGCATTGGGAAATGAGGAAAAGGATAAGATCAACACCGAAATCTTGAATTACATCCACCGGCAGAATTATGAAAACAAAAGAATGATGAACTTGAAGCACTTGAGCCTCTTGACGATAAAACACCGGATAAGAACATTGAAGGAAAAGAATGAAGAAACATCACATGAATAAAATGGATATTTCATCTGAGAATTTATGGAACCAAGAAGAAGAAGGGTGGGAGGGTGGGGAAAACAAAGACAACTTGGGATGAACAAAATGGACACCGGTTGAAAAAGAATTTAGCATGACCATCTTGATGATCAAGAAGGAACTGCACTCCCATAGAAATATGAGAATACCGATTAAGAAAAAGGTATGGGATCAACATTTATCATCGAAGCAACTCGAATACCAGAATCAAAACAAAAACAAAGGGTAGATGTGCAGCATGATCTTGACAACATCATCCGCAGAGAATTGAATGAATGAATTATGTAGGTACATCCACTTGACGAGAAGCCACTTGGAGAACAAAAGATAAATAAAAAGGAACAAGGATCAGATAGAACAAATACAAGATAGAAGCTTCGTTCGACATCTTCGTGCTGAAAGCTCATGGAACGTGTTACAAAAGGGTTTTGCAATCCCCGGATCAGCATAGCCAAGGACCCTTTAAGATGCAACTCCCGATCAGAACAAGTCCATAAAACCACTTCACTCAATGTAGAACCCCGAACTTCATATCGAGCATCCGTTGGAAGAATGCCTAGAACTACTAGATGAACCCACCTATAGATTTCCGAAAGTTTCCAGTTATGCAATCAGGTGTTGGGGATACACGGGAAGCACCGCGCAATCAACTCTAAACCTACATCCAGGTGTATCCATCCTTCAACACATAACCAGTCTTTCTCGGAAACTGTTTACCTCGGACCTTCGAAAAGCATCCACTATAACAAGCTATGGCAATACTCTCGAACTACCTCCCCAGTACTGGGTGATGTCGGGGTTATCTTGCCACTGGCCATATAGGAGAGATTTTCGATGTCGGCCGTCTTAAGTATTTAGTACTGCCGCGATATGCTTGTTACAATGATACCTCGAAGCTCAACTCCTCGGTAACAGGAGGCATCGAGAACAATATCCTTGTCACAAGAACATCGAAACAATCCCAGAATACTCGCGGGATCCTAAAAAAAAATTTGGTGCATTTTTTGAAAGTAGAAGAGAAAAGAGTAATCGTCAGGAGTCCTCACCAGAATGAAAGGGGATGAGAAGCAAAGAAATCCTACTCTCCGATATAATATAGGACTCAAAACATTTTCAGTGTGTGCCTAGACTCAACCGTCAACGATTCGATCAATCAGTGGGGCTTCTAGGTCGGAGAAGGCTCTGAATACCAACTTGTAATGCCCAGGATGGGACTATACCTCCTACGTGTCGAGGCACGACTTAAAGGTATAAGCCCATCCTAGAATGATCTCAAGTTTGGTATCTTTGCACGACTCATGTAAAAGAGGGATTAAATTGCAAAAGAAGATAGTTGGCTTACACTCGCCACTTCACACAATACAATACATAAGCAATACATCATTCAAAACATCACAACCCGACTACGGGTGAAGATCCAAAAGAAAGATACTAAAACAACATAAAGCCACAGGTCAGGATCGAATCCTAGTAGAAACCACTACTGATCGTCGAAACGTCACAAGCAAACGACCACAAGCTTCATCGAGCTCCCGATGAAGTACTTGAACCAGCTCCTGCATCGAACTCGGCTGAACCTGCATCTGGTGTGGTGAAGTAACTATGAGCCACAGAGGACTCAGCAATCCCGTTCCCGGGTAACACGACTATTTAAGCCTTGGGTGAGGACAAGGCTGAAGAAAGAATAAGAGGTGAAGGAACAAACAAGAGTCTGCAGCAGCAACTAGCACTAACTTACGCAAAAAGAGAGCGAGAAGAGAAGAGCATCGGTCGAAAGATGATCATGAAGTGATCCTAGCTAAAGCCGGTCAAACATAACCCCACCGTGTTCAACTCCCGAATCCCTATTCGGAAATTGACAGTCATGGTACACACGCTGGTAGTGTATTGAAACATTGTGTCAAGTTATCTACAACCGGAATTAACAAGCTCCCATCTGCCACATAACCGCGGGCACGGCTTTCGAAAGTTCAAACCCTGCAGGGGTGTTCCAACTTGGCCCATCACAAGCCCACGATCCGCGGAGTCGCAACTCCATAGTTGGGAAGACCCGAGTATTCTCGGAATCCCGTGCTCAAGTTAAACCGAACTAAGGTAAGGCTAATCCAGCAAATCCTCCCGGCGTGTCGACACCCTGATAGGTAGCCGCGCGTATCTAGTCTCAGGACACGACCGGATGAGACATCCTACGGGTTTTTACCAGACCTCAAGTTTCCTTGAGGTGGCCCCGCAGTCCGCTCGTTTCGGACCAACACTCATGAGGAGCACTGGCCCGGGGGGTGGAATTAAAATAAAAGAGGGTTTGCAAGGCCCTTATGCAAGTTTTATTAGTTTGTTATTAGGCAAATAGTACCAATGTTGGGATTTGCTGGAAAAGACTTAGCACTTAGCGGTTTATCAAGGGGGTCCCATACACCCCAACCGTGTTAGGAACGCATAATCAAGGAACATAACACCGGTTTATACGGTTCCTAACGGCACGAGTGGAACAAATCACCAAGCAAAAGGCTTAGCCTTCCACCCTTGCCAATATATAGATGATTTCATTTTAAGCATTTATATAGTGTGATATAACCCAACCAAACTTCAACATGAAGCAAGCATCTTCAATCTTCACCTGCAACTAGCAATGCTATAAGAAGGGCTGAGCGAAGCGTACTTAGCCAAACAACGGTTTGCATAGGTAGGTTGGTTAAACATGGCAATTGGTTACAAGTAGGAGGCTGACAAGAAAGACATGGGCATCGAGGCAAAACTATAGAGCGGATCTACTAGCAATAGCAAAGATAGTAATGGTATCCGGGTTCGGTCATCTTGCCTGGAATTCCACAAGGGAGAAGAACGGATCCAAGAAGAAGACGGAGCAACAGTCGAGCGGATCCTCACAACTCCGGAACGAAACCGAAGCTAACAAGAGAAGCAACCGGAAAGAAGAAACAACACGGTAAACACACAAGCATAGACATGGCATACGATGCGCAAACAAGTATGATGCATGTCCGGTTTAAATATGCATGGCATGGCAAAGTGCACAAACAAATACTACAAGTTAAGTGGAGATCAATATGCAACGAGTTGCATATTGACGAAACACCACATATTAATTATTTAGTTGACTCTCATTATTTACAAGACAAGATTAAATGTTTTTTAACATGGCAAGAGGTGAAGCATAAAGAAACTATACTATCTAGACATTTTAAATGAGGCCGGAAATAACAACAACATATCCGGAAAATCCCCATAAGCATGTTTAATAATTATAAGCAACAACAATTCACACATATTAATGTTGTTAACATGATGCGGATGACATGATCAAGTATGCAATTTTATTAACAGGTTGACTTAAGAGGATAAGAAGCATTTGTCACCGTGGTGGAACGAAAGGGTGCCACGGCAACGATCCGAAAATGAAGCAACGGCATCATATCGGTTCCGGTATCTCGTTGAGAGACCGGTGCAAAACAAAAGGTGGAGTGAACGAGACAAACGAGATGAAAGTGGGTTGATCCCGTAACCGGGTTCCCACGAGTCGGTGACGAGGCAACCGAGGAACATGACAAAAGGTGGAACGGGCACGAAGCACACGGGAAGCAACATTTCAAACAACCACAACAAGCATGCATCTCACGGGTCATCCACGGGGTCGTTTCGGTATACCTTCGAAGCGTGCGTTTCGGGGCGGTTCGAGACGTCGAGGGACGTAGTGGAAGTAGAGGAAGTAGCCGTTCCGTAGAGGGAAGTAGTTGTACTCGGGCGACGGTAGATGTACTCGTTCCGTTCGTTCTTGCCGGTTCCACGACGGCGGTAGTTGTTCACGGTCATCGGTAGTCGTTCGGGTCGTCGTGGATGTAGTGGAACTTGGTCTCGGCGCATCGAAGGGGTACTTGTCGCATCGACGAGTAGGGGTACTTGGTCGTTTCAAACGTTCGTCGTGGTACTCGTGCATGTAGTAGTCGGACTTGACGGGTTCCGTGAGGTAGTCGAACTTGACGAAAACTGTAGTTGTACTCGGGTCGTTGCGGTCTTTAGCGGTAGTCGTACTCTGTTCAGGTTAACATCACAAGCAACAAAACAAAAAAAACAAAAACAAAACTACAGCAGCAGGGACAAGGGGCTGCACGAGGCCACGGCAGCAGCAACAAGACGGTCTCGGACACGGCGAGGAGGGGCCAGCAGAGGGGCTCCTGGTCGGGCGCTGGAGAGGCTCGGCCCGGGCGAGGAGGAGGCCGGGCGCGGACGAGACGTTGGGGAAGGGAGGCGCCGGCGCTCGGGGATGTCGAGGCAGGAGGTCGCGGTCGCTCGGGGCTCTTCTGCAGCCTTGGCGCTGCGGTGCTCAGGAGCGGAGGGTGCAGCGGCGCGCTCGACCCTGGTGACGAGGACCTGGCCGGAGGGGCGCTGGCTGCAGGCGGGAACGGCGCGCGAGGGCTGGAGGAGGCAGCCCTTGCTGCTGGAGAGGACGACGCGGCAGGGCCGCTGCGGCCTGGGATGGCGCAGAGGTGAGGTCGCGGCCTGGGGCGGCTGCCAGGGCGCGAGGGAGGCGCTGCGGCTTTGTCCCGGCTGGAAGATGGCGCGGAAGACGGACGAGGAGCCCGGAGGAAGATCCCCGTGGCGGCCAGCGGTGGCCGGGCGACGGGAGGCGCTGCACCGCGGCGCTGGAGGAGGGAGGGGCCACTCCAGGCGAGGGAAGAAGGCCGCAGGGCGCCGTCGGTCGAGGAACGGGGCGACGGCTTCTGGAGGCGAGGGCGCTCCTGGCTGCGAGGCCATGGCGAGCGGACGGGGAAAGGCGAGGAGGAGGCGACCGAGGGAGACGGGAGCGGGTCGGGCTCGAGGGGGAGATCGGGGAGAGAGGGCGAGGGAGTTAGGTGCGGTAGGTGAGATGTGGGGTCGAGGGTTCGGTCATTGCGGCGGAGGGAGGAACGGAGGGAGCTGCTGCGCTAGATTAGGGTTAGGAGGGAGGCCGGGCCTAAAGGAGATGGGCCGCTGGGATGGCCTAGAAGCTGGCTGGTGCTCCTCTTTTATTTCTGCAGCTCTTTTCTCAGTTAAAGAAAAAAAGAACAAAGAAATAGAAAAGCCAAGAGAGTTTGGAGATGATTTAGACTGAGATAAAAATATCCCTACAACCCTGGAATTGTGGGCTATTTTAATAAAGTGCTTTGGCAATTTTTAGAGACTACAAATTTATGCGAGTTCGGAAATAACTCGAACTTGCATAAATCCTTAGGCCAACCAAACACTTCCAAAAGACATGGAAAAAGAAAAGGAGGAGGAGGTCTAGGCAAGGGATGAGAAGAAAAGGGCATGGAGAAAAATATGCAAGTGTGTTACGGTGATTCCGAAGCCATGGAATATTTTAATATAGCTCCCTAATATTGAGAGGCTTTTATATGTTATAAAGAGAAGTCACCTTCCCTCGATTTAAATGGACCGAAGGTCCACACGATTTATTTAGGTTGAGATGCAAAATAAAATATGACATGATGGCATGATGACATGATGCAATGCAAAAATAAAAACACAAGCTCAAAAGAACACACGGGCAACCCGGAACATCTGGAATCTTCGGGAAGCTTCTGGAATCTTCTGGGACGTCAGTCTCGGGCGTCACAATGGTGGACTCATATGGCATAACTGGATTAAAAGAATGTGGATGCACAAGCAGTCAGTCCGCTTAGTATAGGTGGAGGTTAGCAAAAGACTGGGAGCGACCAACTAAAAGAGCAATGACGGTCATAATCATGCAGAGCGACAAAGCAACATTGAATCAGGCATGGTAGTTATATCGCTACTCAGAAACAAAAGATCATCAAGGCTTGACAGACTTTCTTTACAGTCTTAAATATGCGTGAGCATACGCCAAGTCAATCAAAATAAATTCTTGAAGAAAGATATTACTAAACCATACCACATCATAGGCAAACAAATCAAGTTGGTACTCCAATAACACATTGGGAATCCCACAGCTATTTGAGACTAACCACAAGAAAACATGAACTACTAAGCGCCATTATGCACGTGGCATCTTTATCATAGACATATCAACCAATGCAACGGAAGCAAACTCTCTTAATAAGGTGAGCATGATAACTAAAGAGAGTTCAAGCAACCAACTAAACAAAAGCTCTTTGAAAAGATAAGCATGAATACTAAGAGCAGAACATGATAGTAGCTATTGAAAGACAAAGAACACACACAGCAAAGATAGACATGAAAATTCTATGTTATGTTCTAGGTAGAAGTGGAGCGTGTTTCTCTCCCACATAAAGAAAGCTGAGTTCCGACTCGTTATGAAAAGCTAAAGAAAACTAAAAACAAGACGCTCCAAGCATAGCACATAACACATGAAGTGATTAAAATATAGTGGAACAAAAGACGAACTGATAATGTTGATGGAGAAGGGGATGCACGGGGGCATCCCCAAGCTTAGACGCTTGAGTCTCCTTGAATATTTCTTGGGGGTGCATGGGG
>LR738716.1:118983635-119053013 GCA_902687465.1 Secale cereale | reverse complement strand
CAGCTATTTGAGACTAACCACAAGAAAACATGAACTACTAAGCGCCATTATGCACGTGGCATCTTTATCATAGACATATCAACCAATGCAACGGAAGCAAACTCTCTTAATAAGGTGAGCATGATAACTAAAGAGAGTTCAAGCAACCAACTAAACAAAAGCTCTTTGAAAAGATAAGCATGAATACTAAGAGCAGAACATGATAGTAGCTATTGAAAGACAAAGAACACACACAGCAAAGATAGACATGAAAATTCTATGTTATGTTCTAGGTAGAAGTGGAGCGTGTTTCTCTCCCACATAAAGAAAGCTGAGTTCCGACTCGTTATGAAAAGCTAAAGAAAACTAAAAACAAGACGCTCCAAGCATAGCACATAACACATGAAGTGATTAAAATATAGTGGAACAAAAGACGAACTGATAATGTTGATGGAGAAGGGGATGCACGGGGGCATCCCCAAGCTTAGACGCTTGAGTCTCCTTGAATATTTCTTGGGGGTGCATGGGGACATCCCCAAGCTTGAGCGTTTGACACTCCTGGATCTTTTTATCATCTTCCCTCGCACACTTGAAAACTCCCTTCATACATAACTCATCATAATCTGATTAGCGAGGTTAGTACCCATAATAAAATAATTGTTCCTTGCTGGAAATAAAGATATTCTTGAAGGTCTACTGTTTCTCAAGATTGCCAAAAGGTTTTTGCAAAGAAAAAGCAAGCTCTTGGTTTGCAAAATGAAGGAAAGGCAAAACAGGACAGAATCTGTGAAAAACAGAACAGCAGGTAGTAAATGATTTGTTCGGGGCACTTCTGCAACTCTAATCAAAAAACTCAGAACAGACGCACGAAAGACAATTATATAGAGCATGCTGTCGAAAAAATTCAGACCAAAAAGATGACCTGGTGATTTTATACGAATTTTTCTATCCAATGACAGAATCTGTTTCCTGGACAGCACGTCACAACTTTTGAACTTTCTTGCAATCAGAGGCTAAACTTGGCACAAAGCTGAAAAATAAAGATAAAATGATGTTGCTACAGTAGTAACAAACATCAAGACCACTAAAACTGAAAGTAAACATAACAAGGGTTGTCTCCCTAGAGCTCTTTCTTTATAGCCATAAAGATAGGCTTAAGACTTTAATGATGCTCTCGTAGGAATAAGAGCTGAAGAACAAAAGAGAGCATCAAGAAGCAAATACCAAACATATTTAAGCCTAACATGCTTCCTATGCATAGGAAGGAAAAACAAGCATAACTTCAAAATATTCACCATAAAGAGAGGAAACTTCTTATTATTAAGATATTTAGAACCAAGTCTCCCTCTCTCATTATAAATTTCAGTGGCATCATGGATGAAATCAACAATATAAGCATCACATAAAGCATTGTTACCATGATCCACATGCAAAAAGGTACTCTTACTCTCCACATAAGCATAATCTTTCTCATTGGTAATAGTGGGAGTAGGACTATCATAAACAACTTGAACAGTATAGATTAATTGTGTATTAGGAGGGTGGTGTTCAACAAGGGAGTAACTCCCTCCATGATTATGACAAGTTTCATAAGGATAATTTCTCCTTATGTCATAGGTACCTTTATAATCACTATAGATTGGAGTTATAACATCATCATGGTAGAGAAGAGCATTATCATTGCTAGCAACTATATTTGTAAACATGTTGTCTTTATTCTTACTAGCAAGGGAATTATCAATTATCACATCACTAGTGGGTAAAGGATTTGCAATCCTATCATCCCCAAGCTTAGAGCTTCCCATATCTTCACTTTCAGAGTTGGTACCAAAAAGATTTTCAAGATCATAAGTAGCATTATCATCATTTTCCCAATCACAATAAGTAACATGCATATCATAATCAAAATCATATTCAATAGTACCTACGGACGTATCATCAAGATGATAATTAAGGCAATAAACTTCACCTTCTTCTTTAAACTTACAATCGTTAGGATAAAAGTTGATGGGAGGAATATGCTCAGGCCAGGTTGATACCCATTGTTCTTCTTTCTTGCTCCTCTTCCTCCTCCTCTTCTTTTTCTTCTTCTTAACCTTAGGAGGGAGTGGTTGGAGATGAAGCTTCTCCACATATCCTGGTTTATCATTAGAAACAATAGGGGAAACTTGGGAGAAACTCTCCTTTTTATTAGCAGAAATATAAGAGACATTTTTATACTTTGGTAAAGTTCCCTCCTTTATAATCTTACCTATGTAATCATTTTCATGGCAATAAACAACACAATAGAGATGGCAATTTTGCAAAGTGTTTTTTATTCCTATGGCATTAGCATCTAGCCATGAAGTCTTTTCTGATAACTCTTCACACATCAAAAATAACATAAGCTCATCATAAAGATCAGAGGTGATCATGTTATCACACAACCGGTTAACAGTTATGTTTTGAAAGTTCATGCATTGAAAATTAAAGTGACCCTCTATACGGCAAAGTTCACAAGTAAAAGGATAAAGGTCACACAATTCTCTAGCAATTTCATTTAAATCTCTGACCCAAGTGATTGTTCTTTCATGCTTATGTTGCTTACAATACTTCTCTTCTTCAATCATAGGCCTTTCACAAGGTCTATCCACTCCACAAAAATTAACATGCTTATATAAAACTTCATTTTTAGGAATTGGATCATGCATGTTGCAATCATCATGAACAATTTCATTTTCTTTGCAAGTCTCTTTAAAAGGTTTATGATACTTGATCCAATCCTCCTTAGGCATATTAAGATGTGAAGCAAAAGATTTGAGGAAATCAACAAGGAGTTGAGAATCAAGCCCAAACTTAGCACTAAACTTATTAAAACTTGTAGTTTCAACAAAGGACTTCATGCAATCATACTCATAAATTATACCTGACTCTTTACCTTTGTCGATCTCCCAATCTTCAGTGTTGCGTTGAATTCTTTCAAGCAGTTCCCATTTAGCATCAATCTTTTTGTTTGTGAAAGAACCCATAGAGGAAGCGTCGAGCAAATCTTTATCCTGTCGAGAAAGCCTCGCATAGAAATTAGTAATAATCATATCTTTGGGGAGCCCATGGTTAGGACATTTTAGCATTAACGTTTTCAGTCTCCCCCAAGCTTGAGCTATGCTCTCTTCGTCATGAGGATAAAAATTATAAACATAATTCCTATTCTCATGGACTTCATGAAGAGGATAAAACTTGGAGTAAAAGAGAGACTGGTTCTCTTCCCACTCCAGCAGGTGAGAGTCATTTAGTAGCCTATACCATTCCAATGCTTTTCCTTTCAGTGACAAGGCAAATAATTTCCTCATGAAAAACTCCCTCGATACACCTGCAAGCTTAAATAATGAACATAGTTGTGACAGATATAGCAAGTGTTCACCGGGATGTCTGTCTCCTGCATAACTATTAGCCAAAACATAATCGATAATACCAGCTGGTATTTTATAGGGCACAATTTCAGTAGGGGGAGGAGCAACCACCACAGGTGTGGGGCGTCTTCCCGCAAGCAATGATCCAATAGCACGGTTTTCCATAAACATAACTAGTGAAATAAAAACAAGAAACAAAAAGATTTAATTGCAAGATCTAAAGATATACCTTCAAGCGCTCACCTCCCCGGCAACGGCGCCAGAAATAGCTTGATGTCTACACACGCTTCTACTCTTGAAGACTATGTTGGGCCTCCAAGCGCAGAGGTTTGTAGGACAGCAGCAATTTCCCTCAAGTGGATGACCTAAGGTTTATCGAACTCAGGGAAGTAGAGGTTAAAGATGGTCTCTCTCAAGCAACCCTGCAACTAAAATACAAGAAGTCTCTTGTGTCCCCAACACACCTAATACACTTGTTAGATGTATAGGTGCACTAGTTCGGCGAAGAGATGTTAAATGGCAAGTGATATGGATGGCAAAACAAAGTAATATAAATCTGTAATAAAAAGTGCAGCAAGCAAACAAGTGGTAAACGTGAGCACAAATGGTATTGCAATGGTGGAAACAAGGCCTAGGCTTCATACTTTCACTAGTGGCAACTCCCAACAACATTAACATAATCGAATCACATGATATTTCCCATAAAACATGCAAAGGGGACACACTCGGAGGTCATTCCTTCGTGGTCAAGAGAGGACGAGAATTATGTAGGGCTACAAAAGCACACCTCAAAGTTCGTAGTTCTCAATCTAAGGATTTCCCAATGTCACCGCGGCCATCCAAAGAGAGTCCCACAATCACCACAACATATTTAAAGGATAGTCAAAGACAAGCACCAAGAGACTCTCAATCTTCAATCAACACACAAGAGAGGAAATCACTCATGAAAATATTTTTCTAATCCATGTCCAATAGACCGCTGTCACCTTGGTCTCGGGGATTATACTAGATAAAGACAAGTGAGTACATCAATCCAATACATAGAGGAAGGGGAAACATCATGGGATCACCCTAGATTAACATAGCCTATGATCACAACGAAGATCACATCATGGGAGAGAGAGATAACCACATAGCTACTGGTAGAAACCTCAGCCCCGAGGAGGAACTACTCCCGCATCATGGAGGGAGGAAGCAACGTCGATGGAGATGAATCCGGGGGAACTTCCCCGTCCCGGCAGGGTGCCGGCTGATGTCTACACACGCTTCTACACTTGTAGACTATGTTGGGCCTCCAAGCGCAGAGGTTTGTAGGACAGCAGCAATTTACCTCAAGTGGATGACCTAAGGTTTATCGAACTCAGGGAAGTAGAGGTTGAAGATGGTCTCTCTCAAGCAACCCTGCAACTAAGATACAAGAAGTCTCTTGTGTCCCCAACACACCTAATACACTTTTTAGATGTATAGGTGCACTAGTTTGGCGAAGAGATGTTAAATGGCAAGTGATATGGATGGCAAAAGAAAGTAATATAAATCTGTAATAAAAAGTACAGCAAGCAAACAAGTGGTAAACGTGAGCACAAATGGTATTGCAATGGTGGAAACAAGGCCTAGGGATCATACTTTCACTAGAGGCAACTCCCAACAACATTAACATAATCGAATCACATGATATTTCCCATAAAACATGCAATGGAGACGCACCCGGAGGTCATTCCTTCGTGGTCAAGAGAGGACGAGAATTATGTAGGGCTACAAAAGCACACCTCAAAGTTCGTAGTTCTCAATCTAAGGATTTCCCAATGTCACCGCGGCCATCCAAAGAGAGTCCCACAATCACCACAACATATCTAAAGGATAGTCAAAGACAAGCACCAAGAGACTCTCAATCTTCAATCAACACACAAGAGAGGAAATCACTCATGAAAATATTGTTCTAATCCATGTCCAATAGACCGCTGTCACCTTGGTCTCGGGGATTATACTAGATAAAGACAAGTGAGTACATCAATCCAATACATAGAGGAAGGGGAAATATCTTAGATTAACATAGCCTATGATCACAACGAAGATCACATCATGGGAGAGAGAATTGACCACATAGCTACTAGTAAGAACCTCAGCCCCGAGGAGGAACTACTCCCGCATCATGGAGGGAGGAAGCAACGTCGATGGCGATGAATCCGGGGGCACTTCCCCGTCCCGGCAGGGTGTCGGCGCAGGAATTCTGGTCCCCCGAAGCTTGATGGAGATGGCGGCGGAGATCGGAATCGCGTCTGGAGAAAAGGGGTCTGGAATCAGGGTTTCCTCGACACGCTTTAAATATATGCCAAAGGGGGGCACCAGACGGGGCTCGGGGGGCCCAGGCGCCCCCCGGTGCGGCCCAGGGGGGGGCGCCGCCAGGGCGCCTGGGGCCCTGGTGCCCCCCCCCCCCGGCTGTACTTCGGGCGCAAGGTAGGTTCTGGAACGCTGATTTTTTATATAATTTTTCCGGATTTTTCCTGACAGTTCTCGTAATGTGAAAACCTGAAATACAAAAACAGCCGAAAACAGAAACTGGCACTGGGGTGCACTGGATTAGTAGGTTAGCCCAAATATGATCAAAAGTGTATGGAAGTGTATGAATATCATAGCAATATCACCCAAAAGTGGCATGGAGCAAGCAGAAATTATAGATATGTTTTGGACGTATCAGGGCCCCACGGCATAAACGAATAAAATAAATAGATAAATTGCTAATTAATTAATTAGTTAATTAAACACTCAATCTCTCACTGACTACTGGGCCCCACCCGCTAATTAACCCTTTTAGTTAGTCTAAACCCCCTGTTAGTGTCCCTGACAATGACATGTGGGTCCCACTGGACCCACCTGTCTGGTTTGACTGGTCAACTGGCCAGTTGACCTGATGACATCACTCTGATGTCATGCTTGCGTCATCGTTCACTGTTATGGATAATGTTGGGTTTAGGTAAATAATAAATATCAGATAATGATTAAAAACTTTGAAAATTCATAGAAAATAATCCGTAACTCGGATGAAAATAATTTATATATGAAAGTTGCTCAGATCGATGAGACGAATCCGAATACACGGTCCGTTCGTTCGCCACACATCTCTATCATACCGAACATGCAACTTTCCCCTCCGTTTCATCTGCCCGAAAATGCCTAACACCGGGAATACTTTCTCGGATGTTATTCCTCTTCGCCTGTATCACCGAGCACCACGTTAGGGCACACGTAGCACCGCCTTTTGCCATGTTATGCTTTGTGTTACAATTGTTTGCATTGTATTCATTGTTTCTTCCCCCTCTTCTCTCCGGTAGACTACAAGACCGACGTTGCTGCTGCCTCGATCGACTACGGTGTTGACGACCCCACTTTGGTGGGCCTGAGTTCCCGACGGCCCCCGAGTGGATCTTTGTGGCGGAGCAACAGGGGCAGGTTGCGACACCCAGTCGAGAGGTGGCCTGGCCCTGGTCGTTGTCCGTGGTGATTTTCATGATAACACGCTTAACGAGTTTGGATATTTGATCTGAGTTTGGCCATTTGGTCTATACGCACTAACCAGCTACGTGGGAATAGTTATGGGTACTCGACGTCGTGGTATCAGCCGAAGCCTTCTTGACGTCAGCGGTTTAGCGGCGCGCGCCGGGTTGGACCGCGTAACGTAACTTCCTTAGTAATGGAGGTTGCTAGGTCTGCTCACCGGCCACCCTCGCAACGTGCAGGTGTGCATTGGGCGATGGGCCCAGACCCCTGTGTGCTTAGGACTTAGACTGACGTGCTGACCTCTTTGTTGTGCTTAGGTAGGGCTGCGACATGTTGATCTTCCGAGGCCGGGCATGACCCTGGAAAGTGTGTCCGGCCAAATGGGATCAAGCGTGCTGGGTTATGTGGTGCACCCCTGCAGGGAAGTTAATCTATTCGAATAGCCGTGTCCCTCGGTAAAAGGACGACCCGGAGTTGTACTCTGACCTCATGACAACTAGAACTGGATACTTAATAAAACACACTCTTACCAGTGCCAGATATAACTCGGTGGTTTCTCTCTCACAGGGTGATGTGCGGGAGGATCGCCGAGTAGGATTATGCTATACGTGTTACTTGGTGAACTTACCATCTACTCCCTGCTACTGCTGCAAGACGGAGGCTGCCAGAAGCGAGGATACTTGTTACTTTCCAGCTACCCTCATCTTCTGCTGCAAGATGGAGGTTACTAGAAGCGTAGTCTTCGATTGGATTAGCTATCCCCCTCTTATTCTGGCATTCTGCAGTTTAACCCACATATACTACCCCCCCTTTATACGTATACCATTGCATATGTAGTGTAGATCCTTGCTTGCGAGTACTTTGGATGAGTACTCACGGTTGCTTTTCTCCCCCTTTTCCCCCTTTCTTCCTTTCTTCTCGGATGACGCAACCAGATGGTGGAGTCCAGGAGCCAGAGGATCCCGATGATGTTTCTACATGGAGTTCGGCTTCGGGGAGTAGTTAGGAGGTCCCAGGCAGGAGGCCTTGCCTTTTCGATCGTTGCTACTTTTGTGCTAGCCTTCTTAAGGCATGCTTGCTTAACTTATGTCTGTATTCAGATATTTTTGCTTCCGCTGACTCTTGTGTTTTCGATCTTATGTATTCGAGCCCTCGAGGCCCCTGGCTTGTAATATAAAGCTTGTATTATTTTAATTTGTGTCTAGAGTTGTGTTGTGATATCTTCCAGTGAGTCCCTGATCTTGGTCGTACACATTTGCGTGCATGATTAGTGTACGGTCAAATCGGGGGCGTCACAAGTTGGTATCAGAGCCGACTGCCTGTAGGAATCCCCCTTTCCAACTCCTTGGCCGAAGTTGAGTCTAGTCTTTGAAAAACAATTTTACTAACTTGTTGTGTGGCTTACGGGCCCACAACACCATTGGGTGGTATTAGGATCTTTTACTCCTCGTCTATACTCTGGGACTCTTATCTCTCTTCTATTCGGGATAAATGAATTTTGCTAAATCTAACATTAGGATCTCGTTATCACTTTCACCCGGAGAGCAACTTATGATCGATGATCGTCCGCTGCACCAGAAGACCCTGAAGATACTCTCCGCTGTTAACCCGAGAACTTATGCTCATCCCCTTTGCAATTCACTGCCACCGATATATCCCTACGAATATCTGGGTGCATTTGTCATTCTCACGATCGTTACTCGTCGCTCTTGTCGTTACAAGATGCCTCGAAATATTCTCCGTTGTCCCGAGAATCCTTTGAGTTTACTGTCTTGCAGTTTTATTTCACATGAAAACCCTTATGGTTATTTCCTCACATTTATCGAGGATCCGTTCTTCTCAATTGATCATGTGTCTCACAAAATCCTTCGGAATACTTTTCGATCTTTCGAAAATCCTCTGCAGCCTATTACTCTTGAAGTTCTTGCCTGTTTGCATTATGGTTAGTTCCATATGACTAGTAGCCTTCGTTAATATCCCTTGTCTTAGCCATTTTGAGCCTAATGATTCAATGTGTGCGTATGCACGCAGTCATCAGGTTATCCTTTATAAAATTATCTTTCCGGCTCAGACGTCATTCCGGACATGAGTTGGTTCTCGGCAAATCAAACCTTTGTTGATTGTCCAACTAAGTGTTTTCGACTTATCCATCTTGATCAGAGCGTCTGCTTCTGATCCTTCATTTTGGAAACCATAATTTCTTTCCATTTAAGCATCAGACTGATAAGATGATTCTTGAATCTAATGCCTCTGCATTCTTTCTTCCTCTGAGTGAGTACCGATACTCACATCAGCTCCGTTGTGGATCGCCCGATCCATTGTTGGATTGTTATCCGACAGTGTCCTTCATATTCAATCACCTTGCGAGTTCTTCCACTGATACATAATGCCTTTGGTAAATTGTATCCTCTGCTTGGCCAACCATACTCTGCTTTTGAGCTTGAGTATTTACTTTTTGCAACTTGTGGTATATGTTACTAGGATGCCCGATGGGTTGAACCTATGCCTTCCCCTAATCCGTGAGAACCCGAAAGTTTTCACAAGTCTTACTCTTACGGTGTTCTACCAGATAAAGTTCGAACACTACAGTTTTATCAAAGCGAGAGGTGAATGAAATGATATGCATTAAAGAAGTGGGAGTCGACCTTGAACTTTGTGTTCATGCCCATGAAAATGATGTAGACCGTCTCGGGAGCTTCTTGCAAAATGATTTTTCATCTAAATAATTCTTTCGGTGTCAATAAATTTGATCCCTTGCAGCTATGGATACGACCATGCTGTCCTTATTCAATATATCTGGAATAAATCCATTCCGGCCTCGTCAATTTTTGACAAGGTTAAAGCATCTACTGTCATAGGTCAATGACCTAGTTCAACTTCTATCGTGTTCTACCTTCGAGTTTTACCCTTTGATATCTCGAGGATATCATGCCTTTGCACTACACCTTTTGAACTTTTGATGAAGTAATACCTTTGCTTGTCGTAATCACTCTACGGGTTCTAGGTTGCCGTCAACCGAGGACACCGTTTAGTAAATCAATTCCGCTCGAAAAAATCAACACCCCTAGTAGATGTTACTGGGGAAAATTTAAACTCAATCCGGTTTATTCCTAGACTATCGCGTACATCCCTTGTCTAGCTATCCTTGATTGTGCTACCTCGTCCTTCTTTGGTGCACTAATTCTTCAGAGATTGAGTACAACTTACGTCGAGCTTTCAGCATCTGGTTGCTTGTTCAGTAAGGCAACTTTGATTTCGAGCTTGCATCTTTTTTTATTGATCCAATAACTTGCCACTTCGTCATTCCCTTGCTTGACGCAGCCGATCTTCGATTGCATCCTCTTGAAACCTCCCGACAAATGTGTCGTGATCACCTTCAACACTTTGACTTCTTCTGAGACGTCAACGTATTTTATGATGAGAAATACCCTCCTTGTCCTCGATGATTTTTATTATCATCGACAACACCCTTGACTTCTTTTCATCGCAAGCTTGTCCACGTTATGATTAAAACTTACTCTCCAACTTGTAATATGTTCTATCTTGAGGTATTGCCATCTTTTATGTCAAGAATGTTGCGGGACTGCTCCACCTCATCAGAATTCTTGGTATAGTGATACTACTCCCCATCACCATTCTTCCTTGGTCCCCGTGTTGTTTTCAACCGGGATACCAATATACTAAAGATGCTACTTGAGTTCTGCACTTCTAGCAACCCTATTGCTTTGAAGTTAATGATCGACAGTTCGTTCTTAGACTGTTGGTTATTGAATCGTCACTCTAACGTTGATCTTGCTGCCTAAGGTCATATTTCGGGCACACCTTTCTCCTAATGATTAATGGTGTATGTTTTTCTCGAGCATACCACGTTAAATCATTTGAATTGATAAGTGTCATCCTCTTGTTCACATTATTGTGGAAATCCCTCCGTTTGGAATTCTCGATGAATTGTCGCTGAGCCCATTAGCCACCTCCTCATCCTCTCCTTGGTTTAATGATGAACTATTGTTTCGGGAACCCGCCCCCATAGTTCATTCCCCGAGAATCTTGCAATTTCTTGTCGTCGATTTGTGTTGCACCTTTTCTTCTCGAACATCCTGAGTCTGAGGTATCATGACACCAATTGGATCTGAATCTTGGTCAGATATGATGGGTGGGGACAACTTTCCAGGAGTTATAATGTTGGTCCTTTGATGACCCGGTAATATGATGTCATGCCTAGCACCCCTGGCTGGAGGACCTATCATTATAATCTCTTTTGCAAGGATAACCATTCTTCCAGGAGGAAATTGTAAGACTTATTCTATAAGTTGTTCCTGATGAATCCTTTGCGTATCCAAGTCCGACCTTTGCTTCAAGACCATGCCAATGCTATCTCGAAGCATGTCTATGGTGCTCCGATTTTCAACAAGAGCATTTGAAGCCCAATGCTAAATGTTTCTTGGTCAGTTATCCAAACATCGTTGTATGGGTAACAACTTGATTAATCCTGGCCTCTTTATCTGAATGGTTGGGTACTTACTATCCTACCCTGTATGCCGTGTTCTGCTTATCCATAGGAAGGTTATACTCCGAATAATTGTGTGTAATCACAATTTTTCTTTCCATTTGTTTGTTTAACCTTTCTTTGATCTACATATAATCTAAGCAGTAATAATTTTCTGCTTATGTAAACAACTTGGTGTTCAACTCTATCAGTAAGACCTTGATTCTATTGTTGATAACATTCCGGTACGGCCGATGGACGAGAACTTTGCCTATTGGTCCGCCTTCGTTTCAACGAGCGGGAAAGTGGTCCTCTTCGTTCCCCGTCCTTGGTATCGACATTGTTGCCGGCATAGCTGACATACTATCCTCTGACATGCCTTGCTTTCTGTGCAAGATGTCATCGCCCTTCCTACTCTTAACCCACATGGTGGGCCCATAACCCACAGGTCCACGGGATCGAAACTTGACTCTCCTGTACAACCCTGATTCTAATATATTCTTTGCACTTGGCTTCATGTGTAATTCACGAGCTAAGTTCTACCATGTTTCATCCTGGCTTCAAACACCATATTATTCTCGTTGCTCAAGCCCCCCACCCCCATTCCAGCTTCTGTCAAGGCATCGAATGATTGCCTACCCATTTGAAACTTTGACACCATCGTATATTGCAGTCAACGAATTCATTGAAATACCACTCGTGAGGTACCTCGTGTATTTCCCATTGAGTTCATCGTCAGATACCCAGCTTTGTGGAGATGCATTCTTCCGAAGTTTTTCCCCCTAGCGCATTCGTAGGACGATGGAGATCCCGAAGGAAGAATGACAACTTGATCACGATGACTTGAAGCGGAGAAATGAAGACTTCAATGAAAGGGATCAACCTCTTCAAAAGGGCAACCAAGACCGAGAAGACTCATTAGGTTTTCGCTACCAACACTTTTCCCCCTTACTCCACTGCTTAAATCTCGGGACGAGATTTCTTGTAGTGGAGGAGAATTGTGACGCCCGGATAATTAAGCTACAGTAATCCCCAACTAATGATGCCACGTCACCACGATTAATGTTGTTAGTTTCACGTTGATTCAAATCTCGTTTGAATTCAAATTCAAAACCAAGTCAAAACAGTAAAAGTTTTCAAACCTTAAAACTAAAATGTTTTGGATGTGACAATTAAATCATAAGTCAATATGATGAAGAAACCACATTTTTATAAAATGCCTAAATGAAAAATAAATATAGAAAACGGTAGCAAAAACAATTAGTTAAATGATTATAAAATATTATTTATAACAAACTATTTTATTTTAGGTGCCAAGTTAATTGTGGTGGTGGCATATTTGTTAATACTAATTTAGGTACAACTATGTATTTTATAAAACTAAGGTATTTAAAATATAAAATTAAAACAGAAAAGAAAGGAAACAAAATAAAAATAGTAGAGGGTAAAGCCCCACCCCCGGGGCCACGGCCCATGCAGGCCACCAGGCCGCCAGGCCGACCCATAAGCCGCGCCCATATTCACTCCACAGCCCCCCGTGACCTAAACCCCGAACACCCCACTCCCCCACGACCCCGACCTCATTCCCCCACTCCCTCTCGCTCTCCCGTGCGCCGCCACCCACGGAGCACCCTCGCTAGCGCCCCGCCGTCCCGGCCACGTCCGCCGCTGCTCGCTGCGGCCCCGGCGAGCACGCCCGCACCCGAGGGCCGTCGCCTCCGCTCCTCGCATCGTCCTCACGCCGCCTCCTCCCTGGAGCTTGCCCCGTGGCCGCCGCGGCTGGAGCTCCGCGTTCAGGCTGGCCCTTGGGCCTCGTCGCCGGAGATGGGCGGATCACGGAGGCCCCAGCACGGATCCGACCTCCATCGCCTTCCTCCCCCTCGTGAACGGAAGGCCCCTTCCTCCGACGCCGTTGGACGTCGCCGGTAGCCTGCCTTCGATCTACATCGCCTGGAACCACTCCGGCTCCATCGAGTCCCCAACGAGCTCCACTGTGAGCCCCTCACCGGCCCCCTCCTTCCCATCGCCTCCGTCGTTGTCGATGGCCGCGGCAAGCCTTGCCCGCGCGTCGTACCTCCCATGGTCGTGCCCGCGCGTGTGCATCTGCGCCCACCCCGCACGTCGGCTCGCCCGGTGCCGTTTGGCCCCAGGCCCCGCGCCCCTCCACCTCAACCGTCGCCTGGCCACGCCCCGACCCTCCATCGCGGCCACGGGTCGCCCCCACTGGCCGCCGGCGCTCGGCGCGTTGGCCTCTGGCCGCCGGCGCCCTGTGCCTCCCTGGGCAGCGATTTGGGCGAACGCCCAGTCGGGCGCCGCAACGCCCGACCCGCCCCGCTAGCACACCCGCCCTGTTAGGCACTAGGGCCTATGACACGGGGGGCCCGCCCCCAGAACGGTAAAAAATATATAATAATAATAATAATAAATACTAAAAGTTTTAATTAATTACTTAATTAATTAATTAATTAACTTAATTAATTCTATTAGAATAACCTAATTACTAATTAACGTAATTAAATGTTAATTAACTAATCTGTCAATGACATGCGGGCCCCACGGCATAAACGAATAAAATAAATAGATAAATTGATAATTAATTAATTAGTTAATTAAACACTTAATCTCTCACTTACTACTGGGCCCCACCCGCTAATTAACCCTTTTAGTTAGTCTAAACCCCCTATTAGTGTCCCTGACAATGACATGTGGGTCCCACTGGACCCGCCTGTCTGGTTTGATTGGTCAACTGGCCAATTGACCTGATGACATCACTCTGATGTCATGCTTGCGTCATCGTTCACTGTTATGGATAATGTTGGGTTTAGGTAAATAATAAATATCAGATAATGATTAAAAACTTTGAAAATTCATTGACAATAATCCGTAACTCGGATGATAATAATTTATATATGAAAGTTGCTCAGAACGACGAGACGAATCCGAGTACTCGGTCCGTTCGTCCGCCACACATCTCTATCATACCGAACATGCAACTTTCCCCTCCGTTTCATCTGCCCGAAAATGCCTAACACCGGGAATACTTTCTCGGATGTTATTCCTCTTCGCCTGTATCACCGAGCACCGCGTTAGGGCACACGTAGCACCGCCTTTTGCCATGTTATGCTTTGTGTTACAATTGTTTGCATTGTATTCATTGTTTCTTCCCCCTCTTCTCTCCGGTAGACTACGAGACCGACGCTGCTGCTGCCTCGATCGACTATGGTGTTGACGACCCCACTTTGGCTGCCTAGCTTCCAGGCAAGCCCCCCCCCCCACTTTGATCACCAGATATCGCCTATTCTTCTCTCTACTGCTTGCATTAGAGTAGTGTAGCATGTTACTGTTCGATTACTCCTATTCTGTTGCATAGCCTGTCATTGTTGCTACCACTGTTGATACTTTACCTGCAATCCTAAATGCTTAGTATAGGATGCTAGTATTCCATCAGTGGCCCTACACCCTTGTCCGTCTGCCCTGCTATTCTAACGGGCCGTGATCACTTGGGTGTGATCACGGGTATATACTACATACACTTTACATGACACATGATGTGACTAAAGTCGGGTCGGCTCATTGAGTACCCGCAAGTGATTCCGATGTGGGGGCTGAAAGGACAGGTGGCTCCATCCAGGCAGTGGTGGGCCTGAGTTCCCGACGGCCCCCGAGTGGATCTTTGTGGCGGAGCGACAGGGGCAGGTTGTGACACCCAGTCGAGAGGTGGCCTGGCCCTGGTCGTTGTCCGCGGTGATTTTCATAATAACACGCTTAACGAGTTTGAATATTTGATCTGAGTCTGGCCATTTGGTCTATACGCACTAACCAGCTACGTGGGAATAGTTATGGGTACTCGACGGCGTGGTATCAGCCGAAGCCTTCTTGACGTCAGCGGTTTAGCGGCGCGCGCCGGGTTGGCCCGCGTAACGTAACTTTCTTAGTAATGGAGGTTGCTAGGTCTGCTCACCGGCCGCCCTCGCAACATGCAGGTGTGCATTGGGCGATGGGCCCAGACCCCTGTGTGCTTAGGACTTAGACTGACGTGCTGACCTCTCTGTTGTGCTTAGGTAGGGCTGCGACGTGTTGATCTTCCGAGGCCGGGCATGACCCTGGAAAGTGTGTCCGGCCAAATGGGATCAAGCGTGCTGGGTTATGTGGTGCACCCCTGCAGGGAAGTTAATCTATTCGAATAGTCGTGTCCCTCGGTAAAAGGACGACCCGGAGTTGTACTCTGACCTCATGACAACTAGAACTGGATACTTAATAAAACACACCCTTACCAGTGCCAGATATAACTCGGTGGTTTCTCTCTCACAGGGTGATGTGCGGGAGGATCGCCGAGTAGGATTATGCTATACGTGTTACTTGGTGAACTTACCATCTACTCCCTGCTACTGCTGCAAGACGGAGGCTGCCAGAAGCGAGGATACTTGTTACTTTCCAGCTACCCTCATCTTCTGCTGCAAGATGGAGGTAACTAGAAGCGTAGTCTTCGATTGGATTAGCTATCCCCCTCTTATTCTGGCATTCTGCAGTTAACCCACATATACTACCCCCCTTTATACATATACCATTGCATATGTAGTGTAGATCCTTGCTTGCGAGTACTTTGGATGAGTACTCACGGTTGCTTTTCTCCCCCTTTTCCCCCTTCCTTCCTTTCTTCTCGGATGACGCAACCAGATGGTGGAGTCTAGGAGCCAGAGGATCCCGATGATGTTTCTACATGGAGTTTGGCTTCAGGGAGTAGTTAGGAGGTCCCAGGCAGGAGGCCTTGCCTTTTCGATCGTTGCTACTTTTGTGCTAGCCTTCTTAAGGCATGCTTGTTTAACTTATGTCTGTATTCAGATATTTTTTCTTCCGCTGACTCTTGTGTTTTCGAGCTTATGTATTCGAGCCCTCGAGGCCCCTGGCTTGTAATATAAAGCTTGTATTATTTTAATTTGTGTCTAGAGTTGTGTTGTGATATCTTCCAGTGAGTCCCTGATCTTGGTCGTACACATTTGCGTGCATGATTAGTGTACGGTCAAATCGGGGACGTCACACGCCCCCTGCCTCGTGGGCCACCTAGAAGCCCCCCAATTCCCATCTTCTGGTATAAGGTGTCTTTTGCCCTGGAAAAAATCAGAAGGAAGCTTTCGGGACGAAGCGCCGCCGTCTCGAGGCAGAACCTTGGCGGAACCAATCTAGGGCTCCGCCGGAGCTGTTCTGCCGGGGAAACATCCCCCGGGAGGGGGAAATCATCACCATCGTCATCACCATCGATCCTCTCATCGGGAGGGGGTCAATCTCCATCAACATCTTCACCAGCACCATCTCCTCTCAAACCCTAGTTCATCTCTTGTATCCGATCTTTGTCTCAAAACCTCAGATTGGTACCTGTGGGTTGCTTGTAGTGTTGATTACTCCTTGTAGTTGATGCTAGTTGGTTTATTCGGTGGAAGATTATATGTTCAGATCCTTTATGCACATTAATACCCCTCTGATTATGAACATGAATATGATTTGTGAGTAGTTACGTTTGTTCCTGAGGACATGGGAGAAGTCTTGTTATAAGTAGGCATGTGAATTTGGTATTCGTTCGATATTTTGATGAGATGTATGTTGTCTTTCCTCTAGTGGTGTTATGTGAACGTCGACTACATGACACTTCACCATTGTTTGGGCCTAGGGGAAGGCATTGGGAAGTAATAAGTAGATGATGGGTTGCTAGAGTGACATAAGCTTAAACCCTAGTTTATGCGTTGCTTCGTAAGGGGCTGATTTGGATCCATATGTTCCATGCTATGGTTAGGTTTACCTTAATTCTTCTTTCGTAGTTGCGGATGTTTGCGAGGGGGGTTAATCATAAGTGGGATGCTTGTCCAAGGAAGGGTAGTACCCAAGCATCGGTCCACCCACATATCAAATTATCAAAGTAACGAACGCGAATCATATGAGCATGATGAAAACTAGCTTGACGATAATTCCCATGTGTCCTCGGGAGCGCTTTCCTTTATATAAGAGTTTGTCCAGGCTTGTACTTTGCTAAAAAAAAGGATTGGTCCTCCTTGCTGCACCTTGTTTACTTTTGCTACTTGTTGCTCGTTATGAATTACCTTATCACAAAACTATCTGTTACCGATAATTTCAGTTCTTGCAGAGAATACCTTACTGAAAACTGCTTATCATTTCCTTCCGCTCCTCGTTGGTTTCGACACTCTTACTTACCGAAAGGACTACGATAGATCCCCTATACTTGTGGGTCATCAGTCGGTCTGTACATTGAATGTACCGGCAAGATCACAGTAGGAGAAATGAGATGATAAAACTATTCTATTTGCTATATGGCTTTTTGGCTCCGTGTCTAAGTTTTGTTTGCGTAAAAGCTGCTCGTATTTTCCCTAGAACAAAGAATAGTCTCGGAATCTCTGCTACAAAAGCAGATACCTATATATGACATGGTTCCGCCAACCGATGTCTCATAGCCCAAATCATCATAAGTTGCCCACAATTAAGTTTTCGATCTGGTGTTGAGAGTTCCGATATAGATCCATGTCCAAAGGCTCAAATTGTCCGTAACCAGGGACGTGGCTAATTGATTAGGTTTTAACCATCTTCAAAGGTTTGTACACTTTACCCACAAGATTCGATCCCTCTTTTTTACGCTCTCACACTTCAGGGTGTTTGAGAACAAGATGACCGAAACATGGTCTTCCGAAGAGTTTCTCTGACCACTGTTCGGTGCTCATCCAAATCCTACCGTATTTCTACGTCTGCTAGCCGTACCCACCAGAGTCACCACGAGGGTCAACCAAGCCAGATCCCATAGTGACTTGCGGTTGCACAGGCAAGCTTCCGGGCATGAAGTATTTTTCCGTCTCTTTGAGCCTGGGTGGACCTTTCCGCATGATATCACGGCGCTTCTCCGGAATCACTGAGTACTTGGCGCACCATATACCCTTCTTAACCATTCTCCACACAGAGGTATATTGAATTCTTGTCTCGAGTCTTGAAGTCTTAGGCCTTGAACATGTAGTCCTTGCCGATGCCATCCTGAAGTTGTCGTCACTGGCGTGGAGTCCTTCATCCTCACATCACTCCTGAACACTCATACCAACCCCGTCTACTATAGCATAGCTTTTAAAACTAAACAACATCCCGGGCTTGGTATAGGGTGATGGGTTCCTACCTCATGCATACTACTCAACCACAAGGATTCAATATCACTACGGGGTGGATTGTAGAATGGTGACACTAAATGCAATAAAAACAAAGATATGAAAAAGCATGGTCAAAGTGAACTTTCCTGGTAAGTTGATGAAGATAACAACGCTCCCGAAAATAACTTGATACTATCCGTCACTCCGGTGTAAATCTATATTAAACACTAATAACAGTCATATAAGCAAACATACTAGCAAGCAAATTCTAACACTCATGATAAAATCAACCAGTAAAAGCAACAAAGAAATCCATAAGAAAACCCAATGGAAATCCAAAGAAATTTTTCATATTTACTACAACAAACACAAAAGTAGTTTTTGATCTAATTAGGATTTTAACAGCAAATAAAAAACTAATAATAAATTAACAGAAAATAAAATAGGTTTTCACAACAAAAACAAAAATAGTTTTTCATAAACTTTTAGTAGCAAAAAGAAACATATAAAAAGCTTTTATAACACTCTAAGTATGACCTATACAAGTTTTCACGCAAAGCTAAAGAAAAATAAAAAAAATTGTCTACTGTTGATGAACATAAACATAAACTAACTTATTAGAAGTGACAAAATAACAATAATTTAAAACCATTAAATCTACAGAAAAAATCACTATTCCTATAAACTACTAAACAATATTGTTTTGCTAAAACCCTAATTAAAATAAACTAAAAATAAGCTACTATATGCTACTGGATAAACAAAACAGTAGCAAAAAGAAGCAATCAAAAATACTTTATAAAACTCAAGATATGGCCAAATTAGTGATTTGAACAAATTTTATCAAATTCAAATTTAAACTACTCAAATTTGAAATCCATTGGCACTAACAGTAATTTCAAGAAATTTTGAATCTAATGCAAAAAGAAATCACTCAATTTGGACTTAAAAGCTAATAGATATTGATTTTCTAAAAAGAGAACTACTCTGTTTTTGAAACAGAAATGAAACTTAAAAAAAAACGGCCAGGGCTACGTGGCCTACTGCTATTGGGCTAGGATGTTGGTCATCGAAACTAAACGACGCTCGGCCGATATTTAACTAAACCGCTAACGCGCACACGAAAACCAGTGAACCGGTTTAGATCTAAACCAAACTAACCGTAAATAAACCACCCTGAAACCGATCTAATAAAATAAAACCTAACCGTTCAGAGATCTAATCTAAGCCGTTGAAAATAGACCGGAGGGAGGAGAAGCTCACCACGGCAGCGATGAACTCCAGCGAGGTGCTCCGGCTTCGGTGGTCGATGGGGACGACGCTCCGGTCGTTGGCGAGCTGGGTGGACTCGTCGGGACGATGCAGCCGGCGATAGTGAGTCTAACGGTGGTCGCGGAGTCGGTGGAGGTGGTCAGAGGAGGACGGCGACGAGGTTGAGGCGATTGTGGCGTTCGGGTGTCGACGGTAGTGGTGCTCCGGTGCTCGAGGGAGTCGGGCGTGGTCATAGGAAGATGCGGGCGAGCGAGTGGAGGCCGGGGTGGTGTCAGGAGGCGTCGAGGGAGGCAGAGTGGAGCAGGGCGACAAAAACGGCGCGGTGGCAAAGGCGTATTCCGACGAGAGATTGCGGTGAGGTGTGGGCATCGAAGGAGGGGGCCTTGTGGCGGAATCGGTCGAGTCCCTCGGCTTTTATACCCAGGGTGACTTGGAGGAGGGGTGGCGTACAGAACGGAAAGGGAGCGTGGCGGGATTCAGTCACCGGCGAGGGAAGGAAAGGAGGGGCGCGAGGAGGAAGGTGACCGCCACGGGGCGCGATCGGGTAGTGGGCCCAGGTGGTCAGCAAGAGGGGAGAGCGGAAAGAGATCGGACGCACGATCCGATCTGGATCCAGTGTTGGCAGCGGGCGTGCGCACAACTGGTCTGTTGGCCGAGGGAGAGGGAGATGGGCCTCGCACGCAGAAGGCCTTCGGCCATTTTTTAAATACACACAGACAGGAAAAACTAAATAAAGAGAAAATAACTAAAATTTATATATAGACATATTATATATTAACAAATTCACATTGTTTTCCTAAAAAATGAACTATTTTTGAAGTTCAAATATAATCCTCACAAATTCACAAAAGTCAAACAGTGCTACTATTGCAATAAAACCTAATAAAAATCATTAATAAAATATCAAAATTATTTTCTCCAAGTTTCTGTTTTAGGGAATCATTTTACCTTATT
This sequence comes from Secale cereale, assembly GCA_902687465.1. Classification (NCBI taxonomy): domain Eukaryota; kingdom Viridiplantae; phylum Streptophyta; class Magnoliopsida; order Poales; family Poaceae; genus Secale; species Secale cereale. The sequence continues at coordinate 119,032,302 of LR738716.1, read as the reverse complement.
TTCCATATAGTTTATTTCTAGAAAAAATAATTTGAAAATAAATCAAATAACTCCAAATTGATAGTGGGTTTCAAAATACCTTCAAAGAGACTTTTAATTTTATTCTTTTAAACTTGCAACTCATATCTCATATAATTTGAAGAAGTCATTTTATGTTCTCTCATGAAAATCATTGAGTTACATAAAGTTTCTGAATTTGAAATATTTTCATATGGAATTCAAATCTTTTCAAAACCCTTTTTTATTTATTTAAATGGAAGAAGTCATATCATCTTCACTCTAGGGTTTTGTGTTGAAATGAATTTTAATTCATTGAGATACAATACAAGGATGAAAGTTTGGGAAAGTCATTTCATTCCCTATCGTTAAACTTTCAAAAAGTATCAAATTTCACCCAATTTCACTCAATCAATCACACAACAATCAAACAAACAATCAAAACTATTTATTTAATATAACATTCCAAAATTTAGAATTTTGGGATGTTACAATTCTAAATTCCAATACGAATCTCCTACTACCGACAGATCAGGCCAACCCATTTCTGTGCGCAATAGCGACTCCTATAGGTCCGATTTACTATGTCCCTTTCTTTCTTTTTTGTTTTCATTTCTTTTTATTTTTTAATTTTCTATTATTTTGTTTTAAACTGTTATCTTCTGTCTTCCTTTTACATTATTTTACTTTGTTTTTATATTTTTCTCATTGATTTTTCTGTTTTTCCCATAGTTATCGTGTTTATCCTAGTTTTCTTTAGTTTTACTTTATTTTGTTTTTTTGTCCATCTATGTTGTTTTCTTGTTGGTTTTCCATTTTCATACGTATATTATTTTTTCGTATACAATAGAAACTTATTTTGTACACGAATGATTAATATTCCCAATATATAAATGGATGTTATTATTCTTCATACATGGTGCACATTTTTCGTTTACATATTAACATTTTTTTTATAAATTTTGGCGTTTTCAAATATATTGTTATGTTTTTTTTTCAAAAACATGCTCTCAACATTTTTTCTCAAGTACCCATTAGGATTTTTTAATGAATAAATATTATTTTTCTGAACTATGCAAATCCCTTTTAAATTGGAAACATTTTTTGAAAATATCCCTACCACATCTTTTGAAAATTGTGAACATTTTTTGGTTTAACATATATTTCGTCGAATTATATGAACATTTTTAGACGATGCATTAGCAATTTTTGTTCACATGGTTAACTTTTTTGGTACACATGATTAACGCTTTCTATTTTTGGATTGAAATTTCACATTTTTCACACACATAGAAAATATTTTTTATATATGTTTAACATTTTCCAAATGTAATATTGAAAATTTTAAAAATATATACATTGAGAACATTTATGAATTTAAACCAATTAAAATAAGACATAAATTTTAAAAATAAATCAATAAAAAGAGGAAGAAGAAACAAAAAAAGAAAAAATTAACATGACATGAGCAGGCGAGCCGTGGCTATCTGGCCGAGGTGATACGCGTACCCTGCAGGCAAGCCATGGTACGGGTTGCTGTGGGTGGCACATATCGGCGCCAGTAATTAAGAGCATCTCCAACAGCCGCGCTTAGCGCCGCGTCCAAAAAAAGCATATGCCGCGCGCGCAAGGTCTGCTTTGCCGCGCCGCGCAGTGCTGGCTCCAGCAGCAGCGCTATAATGCAGCGCGCGCGTGCTGCTTCAGCGGTGCCCAAAAATACAGCGCGCGCACACTTTTTTTTTCATACTTAAAATTGCATTAAAATAAAAGGATACAAAGTTAATTTACATATTGCAACTAGATAGGTAGTTCGAAAACATAGATAGATAGTTCTAAAAAACATAGATAGATAGATAGATAGATAGTTCGAAAACATAAAAAAAAACTAATCGCTCCAGTCATCTCCATCATCACCGGCTTCGTTGTTGTTGTCGGAGGAGGTTGACAACCAGATGTCGAACCAACGGTCATCTTCTGCGGTGAAGATCGTTCTCCCGCCTGCATCGCGGATGGCGCACTGCTGACACGCCAATTCCCTCCGACGACGCCTGTCCTCGCGGCGACGTTCCCAGTACTGCTGCTCGGCGGCGACGTCCTCCGGGTGGAGCCGGCGCCACTCCGCCATGCGCCGCTCGTCCTCCTGGGCGACGAGGAGGCGGTTCTGCGACGTCGTGTGCTCCGCACGGTCTCGTGCGGTGTGTAGACGAGGCGGCGGGGCGAGCTCCAACGCCTGCTCGAGCGTGCGGGCGTCGTCGAAATTCATCTGACGGCGCGGCCTGCCTAGGCGCCACGCCGCCGCGTCGTACGCGCGGGCGGCCTCGTGCGCCGTCTCGTAGGTGCCGAGGGGAAGCCGGAGATCGCCGGAGCGTATCTCGGCGTAGAAGCCGCCGCCGTTCGGGCGCTCGCGGACGCCACGGTAGCCCGATGAAGAACGGCGGCGCGGCGGCATGGTGGCGCGTCGGGGGCGGCGGCGGTGCTCCGGTGCGGCGGCGGTGCTCCGGTGCGACGGCGGCGCTCGGGGGCGGCGGGCGCGAGAGGCAGGGAGAGAGAGCGCGGTGGAGCGAGGAGCGCGCGCGCGCTGCGTTTATAGGCGCGCGGGAGGAGCCGCCGCAAAAAAGGCGCGCGAGAGGCCGCCGTTTCGCGCGCGCGCGCAAGCGGTTTCCGCGCGCGCGTTTTTCCCGCCGCCGCTGGAGCGCGGAATTCTGCCCCGCGCGCGCGAAATCGCCAGTTTAGCGCGCGCACGCGCCTTTTTGCGCGCCTGTTGGAGATGCTTTAAGGTGCCACTTGTTGGCATTCTATTTGGTGTCCGGTGTGCCACTTGTTGGTGCTTACACAAACGTCCGGTGTACAAGTATATAAGTGGGCCGGGCATGAAGTTTATTATCACCCGGTTCTCATTTTGTTCTCTTTTTTCCTTTTTATTACCATTTTCTTAAAAGAATGTTCTGTTTCCATATCTTGTTTTTATCAATTTGTTGAATCTTTACAATTTCAGTTTGAAATTTTTATTCTGACAAAAATTCATGAACTTTTACCAAATTTTGTGAATTTTTTCCAATTATAAACTTTTTAAAAATCTCCTGTGATTTGTTTTCCAAATTTGTGAACTCTCTTGAATTTTTCAAATGTAATGAAATTTTTCATATTTGTTTCTACTTTTTATTCAATGTTTCCTTTTTAAAAAAAAGTTTATTGTCAACTATTTTGGCTTGGAAGCAGGCTAAATAGTGCGCTCAGCTGCCCATTTAGAAGATCCGAGCTGTATAATATTATGGGATTGAAATATTTACAGATATGATAATCATAATGTTCGGATTATAATGTTTTTCATGGTAACTGTAGTTGATTCGAGGTGGCACGCTTTTTGGTAAACATGGCAATGTTTTTGACAAAAACAAACTGAGGCAAAATTGCCATATTGACCAACTAAAGTTGCCGCCTCGAGTCAACTAACGTTGCGATGAAAAAACGTTCGGGTTGCTTTGCTTAAAATCTGAACGTTCGAAAAATATCGACGCCCAATATTTAATGAGAAAATGTAAATTGTAGCGTGTGCACATGTGCGCACGAAAAAGAAATAAAACTAGGACCGGAGAGAAGTCTACCAATGTACAACAAATGGCTACAGTGACTGTAACCACACATGCTACATTGTGCTGGCCTGATAGAAAAGAGTGATGGGCGGGACGCGGTGTTTTTGCACCAGAGCACATGTGCTCTCTATATCTGAACCCATGAATATAGCGTGTAGATATGTTCCATGTCTGTCTGTGTGCAGAATACAGTGTGTGTTATTTAATATGTGGCTGATGTGTGTACGTATGGACAGGTCGTGGAATGTGGACCATGCTAGTTACTCCCGTTTATTTGCCGTTAGCCGGTCGTGATGCCCGCCGAGCGATGCGGGTCTGAGCCATGGCTCTGAATGTTACCACGACATCTGATCCGTGTAACAGGAGAAGCAGTTTAAGTTTAGTGGGATTAGGCATAGTTATTGTATGGGAGACCCGGGTCATTTGTTGACGGCCATAATTATTGTGACAGATCCAAAGGGACAAGTAGCTGGAAGAAGATGACAACATTGCCGAGGATGGAGTTCATAATGCAGTGTATCAGCCGGTTCATATTTTGTTCTTTTTTTCCTTTTTCGTTACTATTTTCTTTTTTTAATCTGTTCTGTTTCCATTTCTCGTTTTTATCGATTTTTTGTGAAATTTTTTTTTGCACACAAATTCGTGAACTTTTCCAAATTTTGTGAACTTTTTTGAATTATAAAAAAATAAAATCTCATGTGAATTTTTATTTTCAAATTTGTGAACTATCTTGCATTTTTCAAATGTCATAAATTTTTCCAAATTTGTTGATTTCTTTTTTGAATTTTATGAACCTTTTCCAATTTTCAACTTTGTTTCTTTTTTTCAATGTTTCCCTTTTCTGAAAATGTCTACTGTCAATTGTTTTGGCTTGGAAGCATGCTAAATAGTGTGCTCAGGATCCGCCATGTATCGTGCGCTGGGTGCTCAACAATTTTGTTAGTTTAAAGAAAAGAAGATGAGAGTTTGCTTAAGAATTTAGGATTAAAATATTTACGTAGAAGATAAATCCTGAATGTTTGGATTTTAACCATGACAACCCGAACATCAACTTTAGTTGACTCGAGGTGGCAAGTTTTATTGATAAACATGGCAATGTTTTTGACAAAACCTGTTGGAAATATGCCCTAGAGGCAATAATAAATTGGTTATTATTATATTTCCTTGTTCACGATAATCGTTTATTATCCATGCTAGAATTGTATTGAAAGGAAACTCAGATACATGTGTGGATACATAGACAAACACCATGTCCCTAGTAAGCCTCTAGACGACTAGCTCGTTGATCAATAGATGGTTACGGTTTCCTAACCATGGACATTGGATGTCGTTGATAACGGGATCACATCATTAGGAGAATGATGTGATGGACAAGACCCAATCCTAAGCCTAGCACAGATCGTGTAGTTCGTATGCTAAAGCTTTTCTATATGTCAAGTATCTTTTCCTTAGACCATGAGATTGTGCAACTCCCGGATACCGTAGGAATGCTTTGGGTGTACCAAACGTCACAACGTAACTGGGTGGCTATAAAGGTGCACTACAGGTATGTCCGAAAGTGTCTGTTGGGTTGGCACGAATCGAGACTGGGATTGGTCACTCCGTATGACGGAGAGGTATCTCTGGGCCCACTCGGTAGGACATCATCATAATGTGCACAATATGTGATCAAGGAGTTGATCACGGGATGATGTGTTACGGAACGAGTAAAGAGACTTGCCGGTAACGAGATTGAGCAAGGTATCGGTATACCGACGATCGAATCTCGGGCAAGTGCTATACCGATAGACAAAGGGAATCGTATACGGGATTGATTGAATCCTTGACATCGTGGTTCATCCGATGAGATCATCGTGGAACATGTGGGAGCCAACATGGGTATCCAGATCCCGCTGTAGGTTATTGGCCGGAGAGTTGTCTCGGTCATGTCTACATGGTTCCCGAGCCCGTAGGGTCTACACACTTAAGGTTCGATGACGCTAGGGTTATAGGGAAAGTATGTACGCGGTTATCGAATGTTGTTCGGAGTCCCGGATGAGATCCCGGACGTCACGAGGAGTTCCGGAATAGTCCGGAGGTAAAGATTCATATAAGGGAAGTCCTGTTTTGGTCACCGGAAAAGTTTCGGGCGATATCGGTAATGTACCGGGACCACCGGGAGGGTCCCGGGGGTCCACCAGGTGGGGCCACCAGCCCCTGAAGGCTGCGTGGGCTAAGTGTGGGAGGGGACCAGCCCCAAGGGGGCTGGTGCGCCCCCCCACCAAGTCCCTAGGCGCATGGAGAGTGGAGGGGGGCAAACCCTAGGTCCAGATGGGCCTTAAGGCCCACCCTAGGGCGCCCCCTCTCTCTCCCCCCCCTTTGGCCGCACCCCTAGGGGTGGGAAACCCTAAAGGGGGCGCAGCCCTCCCTTCCCCCTATATATATGTGAGGTTTTGGGGCTGCTAGACACATGAGAACGTCTCCCTCTTGGCGCAGCCCTACCCCTCTCCCTCCTCGTCTCTTGCAGCGCTTGGCGAAGCCCTGCTGGAGTCCCGCGCTCCTCCACCACCACCACGCCGTCGTGCTGCTGTTGGATGGAGTCTTCCCCAACCTCTCCCTCTCTCCTTGCTGGATCAAGGCGTGGGAGACGTCACCGGGCTGCACGTGTGTTGAACGCGGAGGCGCCGTTGTTCGGCGCTTAGATCGGAATCAACCGCGATCTGAATCGCAGCGAGTACGACTCCTTCATCCGCGTTCTTGCAACGCTTCCGCATCGCGATCTACAAGGGTATGTGGATCCGACTCTTCCCTCGTAGATGCATCTCCTAGATTGATCTTGGTGAGTGTTGGAAATATGCCCTAGAGGCAATAATAAAAGAGTTATTATTATATTTCATTGTTCATGATAATCGTTTATTATCCATGCTATAACTGTATTGATTGGAAACTCAAATACATGTGTGGATGAATAGACAAACTTTGTGTCCCTAGTGAGCCTCTACAGGACTAGCTCGTTGATCAAAGATGACCGCGGTTTCCAGGTCATAGACATGAGTTGTCATTTGATAACGGGATCACATCATTAGGAGAATGATGTGATGGACGAGACCCAAACGTTAAACATAGCTTTTGATCGTATCAGTTATCGCTATAGTTTTCTGCATGTCAAGTATAAGTTCCTATGACCATGAGATCATGTAACTCACTGACACCGTAGGAGTGCTTTGTGTGTGCCAAACGTCGCAACGTAACTGGGTGACTATAAAGGTACTCTACAGGTATCTCCGAAGGTGTCTGTTGAGTTGACATGGATCGAGACTGGGATTTGTCACTCCGTGTGACGGAGAGGTATCTCCGGGCCCACTCGGTAATACATCATCACAATGAGCTCAAAGTGACTAAGTAGTTGGTCACGGGATTATGTATTACGGTAACGAGTAAAGAGACTTGCCGGTAACGAGATTGAACTAGGTATAGAGATACCGACGATCGAATCTCGGGCAAGTAACATACCGACGAGACAAAGGGAACTGTATACGGGATTGCCTGAATCCTTGACATCGTGGTTCATCCGATGAGATCATCGAGGAACGTGTGGGAACCAATATGGGTATCCAGATCCCGCTATTGGTTATTGACCTGGGAGTGTCTCGGTCATGTCTACATGGTTTCCGAACCCGCAGGGTCTACACACTTAAGGTTCGGTGACGCTAGGGTTGTTAGTGAGAACAGTGCATGGTTGCCGAAGGTTGTTCGGAGTCCCGGATGAGATCCCGGACGTGACGAGGGTCTCCGGAATGGTCCGGGGACAAAGATTGATATATAGGATGAAAGGTTTCGGAGTCCGGAAGTGTTCCGGGGAGCATCGGGAAATCGGCGGATGACCGAAAGGGGTTTCGGGGTCCCGGAAGGGGTTTCGGGCCTAATGGGCCACAAAGGGGGGACACAACAGCCCTCATAGGGCTGTGCGCCCCCCCTGGGCCCTCTCCTAGTGCGCATGGGGGGCTGGCCCCTCCTAGGGCTGCCGCACCCCCTGGCTTGGGGGGCAAGGCACCTAGAGGGGGAAACCCTAGGGCCTGGCGCAGCCCTTGGCCGCCGCCCCCCCTCTGCCCTGGCCGCCGGCCCCCCTAGGGGAAACCCTAGGGCGCCCCCCTCCCCTCTATTCCCCCTATATATAGAGAGGTAGAGGGAGGGCAGCCAACACACGTTTGTGCCTCGGTGCTGCCCTCCCTCTCCCATAACATCTTCGTCTTCCCGCGGTGCTTGGGGAAGCCCTGCTGGAATCCTCCACCACCATCACCACCACGCCGTCGTGCTGCCGGTCTCTCCATCAACCTCTCCTCCACCCCTTGCTGGATCAAGAAGGAGGAGACGTCCCCGAGCCGTACGTGTGAAGAACGCGGAGGCACCGTTGCTTCGGTGCTAGGATCTTCGGCGATCTGAATCGCGGCGAGTACGACTCCATCAACCGCGTTCTTAACGCTTCCGCTTAGCGATCTACAAGGGTATGTGGATCCAACTCTCCTCTCGTAGATGCATCTCCTAGATTGATCTTGGTGAACGTAGAAAAATTTTTTGTTTCCCGTGCAACGTTCCCCAACAGTGGCATCATGAGCTAGGATCTTGCGTAGATGCTTTCACGAGTAGAACACAAAAGGGTTTGTGGGCGTTGATGTTTAAATTGCTGCCCTCCTTAGTCTTTCTTGATTCAGCGGTATTATGGGATGAAGCGGCCCGGACCAACTTTACATGTCCACGTACATGAGACCGGTTCCATCGACAGACATGTGACTTTTGTTGCATAAGATGGCTGGCGGGTGTCTGTCTCTCCTATCTTAGTTGAATCGGAATAGAACAAGGCGGTCCTTGTAGAAGGTTAAATAGCAACTTGTATATCACCGTTGTGGCTTTGCGTAGGTAAGAAGCGTTCTTGCTAGATACCCATAGCAGCCACGTAAAACATGCAACAACAAATTAGAGGACGTCTAACTTGTTTTTGCAGGGTATGTATGTGATATGATATGGCCAATGACATGATGAGATATATTTGATGTATGAGATGATCATGTTGTAATAGTTAATATCGACTTGCATGTCGATGCATACGGCAACCGGCAGGAGCCATAGGGTTGTCTTTAATTTTTGTATGACCTGCGTGTCAATCATTAAGCGCTTTGTAATGCTTTACTTTATCGCTAAACGGTAGCAATAGTAGTAAGAGCATGGTGGGCGTGCGACAACCCCGATGGCGACACGATGATGGAGATCATGATGATGGAGATCATGGTGTGGCGCCGGTGACGATGGAGATCATGCCGGTGCTTTGGAGATGGAGATCAAAAGCACGAGTTGATGGCCATATCATGTCATTTATGATTTGCATGTGATGTTAATCCTTTTATGCATCTTATTTTGCTTAGGACGACGGTAGCATTATAAGATGATCCTTCACTAAAATTTCAAGATAAAATTGTGTTCCCCCCGAGTGTGCGCCGTTGCGAAGGTTCGTCGTTTCGAAGCACCACGTGATGATCGGGTGTGATAGACTCTACGTTCGCATACAACGGGTGCAAGCCAGTTTTGCACATGCAGAACACTCGGGTTAGACTTGACGAGCCTAGCATGTACAGACATGGCCTCGGAACACGGAGGACCGAAAGGTCGAGCATGAGTCATATAGTAGATATGATCAACATGTAGATGTTCACCATTGACACCACCTCATCTCACGTGATGATCGGACTTGGGTTGGTGGATCTGGATCATGTCACGCTCGAATGACCAGAGGGATGTCAATTTGAGTGGGAGTTATAATAATTTGATTAGGTAATAACTCACTTATCATGAACAATAGTCTAAAATGTCTTTGCAAATCTTTTGTTGTAGATGGCTCGCGCAGTAGCTCCCCTGAATTTTAATGCGTTCCTAGAGAAAGCTAAACTGAAAGATGATGGGAGCAACTTTGCGGACTGGCTCCGCAATCTGAGGATCATCCTCACAGCTGCCCAAAAGGTTTATGTCCTAAATGCACCGCTAGGTGACCCCCCCGCTCCTCAGGCCTCTGCGGACGTTATGAACGTCTGGCAGTCGCGCTCGGATGACTACTCAATAGTGCAGTGTGCCATGTTGTATAGCTTGGAAGGAGGACTTCAAAGGCGTTTTGAACGTCATGGAGCATATGAGATGTTCCAGGAGTTGAAGTTCATCTTTGAAAACAATGCCAAGATCGAGAGGTATGAGACCACCGATAAATTCTTTGCTTGCAAGATGGAGGAGAATTCGTCTGTCAGTGAGCACTTACTGAAGATGTCTGGGTACTATACCCGCATAGCTGATCTGGGACTTGTGTTCCCGGATGAGGCTATCATTGACAGAATTCTCCAGTCACTCCCTCCTAGCTACAAGAGCTTCGTGCAGCAGTATAACATGCAAGGGATGAACAAAACCATCGCCGAGCTGTTTGCGATGCTGAAAGTCGCTGAGGCAGACATCCAGAAGGAGTATCAAGTGTTGATGGTCAATAAAACCACCAGTTTCAAGAAGAATGGCAAGGGCAAGAAGGGTAACTCTAAGAAGGGTGGCAAGGCAGTTGCTCATCCAGTGAAGAAACCCAAGGCTGGGCCCAAGCCAGAGACTGAGTGTTTCTATTGCAAGGGGAGCGGCCACTGGAAGCGGAACTGCCCCAAGTATCTGGCAGACAAGAAGGGGGCCAACAACAACAACAAGCAAGGTATATGTGATATACATGTTATTGATGTGTACCTTACCAACTCTCGTTGTAGTGCCTGGGTATTTGATACCGGTTCGGTTGCTCACATTTGCAACTCTAAACAGGAACTGCGGAATAAACGGAGGCTGGCGAAGGACGAAGTGACGATGCGCGTGGGAAATGGTTCCAAGGTTGATGTGATCGCCGTCGGCATGCTCGCTCTTCGATTACCATCGGGATTAGTTATGAACCTGAATAATTGTTATTTAGTGCCTGCGTTAAGGATGAACATTATATCTGGATCTTGTTTATTGCGAGACGGTTACTCATTTAAATCAGAGAATAAAGGTTGTTCTATTTATATGGGTAATATCTTTTATGGTCATGCACCCGAAGTGAGGGGTTTATTCTTATTGAATCTCGATAGTGATGATACACATGTTCATAACATTGATGCCAAAAGATGTAGAGTAGTTAGCGATAGTACCACTTACTTGTGGCACTGCCGTCTGGGTCATATCGGCGTAAAACGCATGAGGAAGCTCCATGCTGATGGACTTTTGGAGTCTCTTGATTTTGAATCACTTGACACATGCGAGCCGTGCCTCATGGGCAAGATGACAAGGACCCCGTTTTCAGGAACAATGGAACGGGCAAGTGACTTATTGGAAATCATACATACTGATGTGTGTGGTCCGATGAGTGTCACGGCGCGCGGTGGATATCGTTATTTTCTCACCTTCACTGACGACTTAAGTAGATATGGGTATATTTACTTAATGAAGCATAAGTCTGAAACTTTTGAAAAGTTCAAGCAATTTCAGAGTGAAGTTGAAAATCATCGTAACAAGAAGATCAAGTTCCTACGATCTGATCGAGGGGGAGAATATCTGAGTTATGAGTTTGGCAATCACTTAAGAAAGTGTGGAATTGTTTCACAGTTGACGCCACCTGGAACACCAAGCGTAATGGTGTGTCCGAACGTCGTAATCGAACCCTATTAGATATGGTGCGTTCTATGATGTCTCTTGCCGATTTGCCACTATCGTTTTGGGATATGCGTTAGAGACAGCTGCATTCACTTTAAATAGGGCTCCATCCAAGTCCGTTGAGACAACACCGTATGAACTATGCTTTGGTAAGAAACCTAAGTTATCTTTTCTCAAGGTTTGGGGTTGCGATGCTTATGTCAAAAGGCTTCAGCCAGAAAAGCTCGAACCCAAAGCGGACAAATGTGTCTTCATAGGATACCCAAAAGAAACTGTTGGGTACGCCTTCTATCTCAGATCCGAAGGCAAAGTGTTTGTCGCTAAGAACGGGTCCTTTCTCGAGAAAGAGTTTCTCTCGAAAGAATTGAGTGGGAGGAAGGTAGAACTTGATGAGGTTATTGAACCTCTACTTCAACCAGAGAGTAGCGCAGCACAGAAAGATGTTTTTGTGGAGCCTGCAGAGGTTGAAGAGGAAGCCAATGATGATGATCAAGAAGCTTCTGATCAAGTTTCTACCGAACCTCGTAGGTCGACAAGGGTACGCACTGCACCTGAGTGGTATGGTAACCCTGTCTTGGAGGTCATGTTGTTAGACAACGGTGAACCTACGAGCTATGGAGAAGCGATGGTGGGCCCGGATTCCGACAAATGGTTAGAGGCCATGAAATCCGAGATGGGATCCATGTATGAAAACAAAGTATGGACTTTGGAAGTATTACCTGAAGGGCGGAAGGCCATTCAGAATAAATGGATTTTTAAGAGGAAGACGGACGCTGACGGTAATGTCACCGTGTATAAAGCTCGACTTGTGGCAAAGGGTTTTTTCACAAGTTCAAGGGATTGACTACGATGAGACTTTCTCACCCGTAGCGATGCTTAAATCCGTCCGAATCATGTTAGCAATAGCTGCATATTTCGATTATGAAATTTGGCAGATGGATGTCAAAACAGCGTTCCTTAACGGTTTTCTTAAGGAAGAGTTGTATATGATACAACCGGAAGGTTTTGTCGATCCAGAGAATGCTGACAAAGTATGCAAGCTCCAGCGTTCCATTTATGGGCTGGTGCAAGCATCTCGGAGTTGGAATCTTCGCTTTGATGAGGTGATCAAAGCGTTTGGGTTTGTACAAGTTTACAATGAAGCTTGTATTTACAAGAAAGTGAGTGGGAGCTCTATAGCGTTTCTAATATTATATGTGGATGACATATTGCTGATTGGAAACAATATAGAATTTTTGGATAGCGTGAAGGGGTATTTGAACAAGAGTTTTTCGATGAAGGATCTCGGTGAAGCTGCTTTCATATTGGGCATCAAGATCTATAGAGATAGATCAAGACGCTTAATAGGACTTTCACAAAGTACATACCTTGATAAAGTTTTGAAGAAGTTCAAAATGGATCAATCCAAGAAGGGGTTCTTGCCGGTATTGCAAGGTACGAAGTTGAGTAAGACTCAATGCCCAGTGACTGCGGAAGATAGAGAAAAGATGAGTGTCGTCCCCTATGCTTCGGCCATAGGCTCTATCATGTATGCAATGCTGTGCACAAGACCAGATGTCAGCCTTGCCATAAGTATGGCCGGAAGGTTTCAAAGTAATCCTGGTATGGATCACTGGACAGCGGTCAAGAATATCCTAAAGTACCTGAAAAGGACTAAGGAGATGTTTCTCGTTTATGGAGGTGATCAAGAGCTCGTCGTAAAGGGTTACGTCGATGCAAGCTTTGACACTGATCCGGATGACTCTAAGTCTCAAACCGGATACGTATATATTCTCAACGGGGGAGCGGTAAGCTGGTGCAGTTCCAAGCAGAGCGTGGTAGCCGATTCTACATGCGAAGCGGAGTACATAGCTGCCTCGGAGGCGGCAAAGGAAGGTGTCTGGATGAAGGAGTTCATGACAGATCTTGGAGTAGTGCCTAGTGCACTAAACCCAATGACTCTGTTCTATGACAACACTGGTGCCATTGCTCTAGCCAAGGAACCAAGGTTTCACAAGAGGACCAGACACATAAAGCGACGCTTCAATTCCATTCGCGATTCGGTCAAGGAGGAGGACATAAGTATTTGCAAAGTACACACGGATTTGAATGTTGCAGATCCGTTGACTAAGCCTCTTCCACGGGCTAAGCATGATCAACACCAAGACTCTATGGGTGTTAGATTCATTACCTTGTAATGCTAGATTATTGACTCTAGTGCAAGTGGGAGACTGTTGGAAATATGCCCTAGAGGCAATAATAAAAGAGTTATTATTATATTTCATTGTTCATGATAATCGTTTATTATCCATGCTATAACTGTATTGATTGGAAACTCAAATACATGTGTGGATGAATAGACAAACTTTGTGTCCCTAGTGAGCCTCTACAGGACTAGCTCGTTGATCAAAGATGACCGCGGTTTCCAGGTCATAGACATGAGTTGTCATTTGATAACGGGATCACATCATTAGGAGAATGATGTGATGGACGAGACCCAAACGTTAAACATAGCTTTTGATCGTATCAGTTATCGCTATAGTTTTCTGCATGTCAAGTATAAGTTCCTATGACCATGAGATCATGTAACTCACTGACACCGTAGGAGTGCTTTGTGTGTGCCAAACGTCGCAACGTAACTGGGTGACTATAAAGGTACTCTACAGGTATCTCCGAAGGTGTCTGTTGAGTTGACATGGATCGAGACTGGGATTTGTCACTCCGTGTGACGGAGAGGTATCTCCGGGCCCACTCGGTAATACATCATCTCAATGAGCTCAAAGTGACTAAGTAGTTGGTCACGGGATTATGTATTACGGTAACGAGTAAAGAGACTTGCCGGTAACGAGATTAAACTAGGTATAGAGATACCGACGATCGAATCTCGGGCAAGTAACATACCGACGAGACAAAGGGAACTGTATACGGGATTGCCTGAATCCTTGACATCGTGGTTCATCCGATGAGATCATCGAGGAACGTGTGGGAACCAATATGGGTATCCAGATCCCGCTATTGGTTATTGACCTGGGAGTGTCTCGGTCATGTCTACATGGTTTCCGAACCCGCAGGGTCTACACACTTAAGGTTCGGTGACGCTAGGGTTGTTAGTGAGAACAGTGCATGGTTGCCGAAGGTTGTTCGGAGTCCCGGATGAGATCCCGGACGTGACGAGGGTCTCCGGAATGGTCCGGGGACAAAGATTGATATATAGGATGAAAGGTTTCGGAGTCCGGAAGTGTTCCGGGGAGCATCGGGAAATCGGCGGATGACCGAAAGGGGTTTCGGGGTCCCGGAAGGGGTTTCGGGCCTAATGGGCCACAAAGGGGGGACACAACAGCCCTCATAGGGCTGTGCGCCCCCCCTGGGCCCTCTCCTAGTGCGCATGGGGGGCTGGCCCCTCCTAGGGCTGCCGCACCCCCTGGCTTGGGGGGCAAGGCACCTAGAGGGGGAAACCCTAGGGCCTGGCGCAGCCCTTGGCCGCCGCCCCCCCTCTGCCCTGGCCGCCGGCCCCCCTAGGGGAAACCCTAGGGCGCCCCCCTCCCCTCTATTCCCCCTATATATAGAGAGGTATAGGGAGGGCAGCCAACACACGTTTGTGCCTCGGTGCTGCCCTCCCTCTCCCATAACATCTTCGTCTTCCCGCGGTGCTTGGCGAAGCCCTGCTGGAATCCTCCACCACCATCACCACCACGCCGTCGTGCTGCCGGTCTCTCCATCAACCTCTCCTCCACCCCTTGCTGGATCAAGAAGGAGGAGACGTCCCCGAGCCGTACGTGTGAAGAACGCGGAGGCACCGTTGCTTCGGTGCTAGGATCTTCGGCGATCTGAATCGCGGCGAGTACGACTCCATCAACCGCGTTCTTAACGCTTCCGCTTAGCGATCTACAAGGGTATGTGGATCCAACTCTCCTCTCGTAGATGCATCTCCTAGATTGATCTTGGTGAACGTAGAAATTTTTTTTGTTTCCCGTGCAAAGTTCCCCAACAGTGAGCGTAGGAAAATTTTTGTTTCCCATGCAACGTTCCCCAACAGTGGCATCATGAGCTAGGTTCTTGCGTAGATGCTTTCACTAGTAGAACACAAAGGGGTTTGTGGGCGTTGATGTTTAGATTGCTTCCCTCCTTGGTCTTTCTTGATTCAGCGGTATTATGGGATGAAGCGGCCCGGACCAACTTTACATGTCCACGTACATGAGACCGGTTCCATCGACAGACATGCGACTTTTGTTGCATAAGATGGCTGGCGGGTGTCTGTCTCTCCTATCTTAGTTGAATCGGATTCGACAAAGGCGGTCCTTGTAGAAGGTTAAATAGCAACTTAAATATCACCGTTGTGGCTTTGCGTAGGTAAGAAGCGTTCTTGCTAGATACCCATAGCAGCCACGTAAAACATGCAACAACAAATTAGAGGACGTCTAACTTGTTTTTGCAGGGTATGTATGTGATATGATATGGCCAAAGACATGATGAGATATATTTGATGTATGAGATGATCATGTTGTAATAGTTAATATCGACTTGCATGTCGTTGTATACGGCAACCGGCAGGAGCCATAGGGTTGTCTTTAATTTTTGTATGACCTGCGTGTCAATCATTAAGCGCTATGTAATGCTTTACTTTATCGCTAAACGGTAGCAATAGTAGTAAGAGCATGGTGGGCGCGCGACAACCCCGATGGCAACACGATGATGGAGATCATGATGATGGGGATCATGGTGTTACGCCGGTGACGATGGAGATCATGCCGGTGCTTTGGAGATGGAGATCAAAAGCACGAGTTGATGGCCATATCATGTCACTTATGATTTGCATGTGATGTTAATCCTTTTATGCATCTTATTTTGCTTAGGACGACGGTAGCATTATAAGATGATCCCTCACTAAAATTTCAAGATAAAATTGTGTTCCCCCGAGTGTGCGCCGTTGCGAAGGTTCGTCGTTTTGAAGCACCACGTGATGATCGGGTGTGATAGACTCTACGTTCGCATACAACGGGTGCAAGCCAGTTTTGCACATGCAGAACACTCGGGTTAGACTTGACGAGCCTAGCATGTACAGACATGGCCTCGGAACACGGAAGACCGAAAGGTCGAGCATGAGTCATATAGTAGATATGATCAACATGAAGATGTTCACCATTGACACCACCTCATCTCACGTGATGATTGGACTTGGGTTGGTGGATTTGGATCATGTCACGCTCGGATGACCAGAGGGATGTCAATTTGAGTGGGAGTTATAAGTAATTTGATTAGTTAAAACTCACTTGTCATGAACAATAGTCTAAGTTGTCTTTGCAATTTATGTAGTAGACCAATAACTGCGTTGTAGCTCCCTGTTTAATACGATCCTAGAGAAAGACTAAGTTGAAAGATATTGTAAGCAATGATGCGGACTGGGTCCGTAGTCCGAGGAGTGTCCTCACTGCTGCACAGAAAGCTTACGTCTTTGATGCACCGCTCGATGTGCAAACCCCTACAACGTTGTCTGTGGATGTTGTGAACACCTGACAGAGACGTCCTGATGACTACTTGATAGTTTAGTGCACCATACTTTACGGCTTAGAATCGGGATTCCAATGACGTTTTGAACGCCATAGAACATATGAGATGTTCTAAGAGCTGAAATTGGGATTCCAGGCTCATGCCCGTGTTGAGAGGTATGAGACCTCTGACAAGTTCTTTTGCCAAAAAGATGGAGGAGAATGGCTCAACTAATGAGCATGTGCTCAGAATGTCTGGGTGCTGAAATCACTTGAACCAAGTGGGAGTTAATCTTCCAGGTGAGATAGTGGTTGACGGAATTCTCTAGACACTATCACCAAGCTACTAGAACTTCGTGATGAACTATGACATGCAAAGGATGGTGATAATCCCGGTGCTGTCAGCGGTTCTTAGTACCGCAAAAGTAGAGATCAAGAAGGAGCATCAAGTGTTGATGGTTTAACAAGACCACTGGTTTCAAAAGGGTAAAGGCTAGAAGGGAAACTTCATGAATGGCAAACCTGTTGTCGCTCTGATGAAGGAACCCATGGTTGAACCCAAACCTCGAGACTAAGTGCTTCTATTGTAAGGGGAACGGTCACATGGTAGTGGAACCACCCCAAATACATGGTAGATATGATAGCTGGCAACTTCAACAAAGTATATTTGATATACGTGTTATTGATGTGTACCTTAGTAGTACTCCTTGTAGCACCTGGGTATTAGATACCGGTTCAGTTGCTACTATTAGTGACTTGAAGCAAAAGCTACGGACTGAACGGAGACTAGCTGAGGGCGAGGTGACGATGTGTGTTGGAAGTGTTTCCAAGGTTGATGAGATCACCATCGCACACTTCCTCTGTTTTCGAGATTAGTGTTGAACCTAGATAAATGTTATCAGGTGTCTACGTTGAGCATGAAAATGATTAGATCATGTTCATCGCAATACGGTTATTCATTTAAGTTAGAGAATAATGGTTATTCTGTTTACATGAATAATACCTTTATGGTCATGCACCCAATGGTTCGTTGAATCTCGATCATGGTAATGCACATAATGATAATATTAATGCCAAAAGATGTAGAGTTAATAATGATAGTACCACTTTCTTGTGGCACTGCCGCTTAGGTCATTTTGGCATAAAATGCATGAAGAAACTCCATGCTGATGGACGTTTGGAGTCACTTGATTTTGAATCACTTGACACATGCGAGCCATGCCTCATGGGCAGGATGACTGAGATCTCGTTTTCAGGTACAATGAAACGGGTAAGTGACTTATTGGAAATCATACATGCTGATGTATGTGATCCAATGAGAATTAAGGCGTGTGGTGGATATCGTTATTTTCTCATCTTCACTTACGATTTGAGTAGATATGGTATATTTACTTAATGAAGCAAAGTCTGAAACGTTTGAAAGGTTCAAAAATTTCAGAGTGAAGATTAAGAATCATCATAACAAGAAGATCATGTTCCTACGATCTGATCAAAGGGGATATTATCTGAATTATGAGTTTGGCAATCACTTAAGACATTGTGGAATTGTTTCGCAGTTGAAGTCCCCTGGAACACCACAGTAATGGTATGTCCAGACATCGTAATCGAACCTTATGAGATATGGTGCGATCTATGGTGTGTCTTACCGATCTACCGCTATTATTTTGAGGTTATGCATTAGAGACAGCTGCATTCACTTTATATAAGGCACCATCTAAGTCCGTTAAGACGACGTCGTATGGTTTGGCAAGAAACCAAAGTTGTGGTTTTCTTAAATGTTTGGGGCTGCGATGCTTATGGCTTCAGCCAGGAAAAGCTCGAACCCAAAGCGGACAAATACATCTTCATGGAATACCCACTGGTAACGGTTGGGTATACCTTCTATCTCAGATCCAAGGACAAAAATGTTTGTCGCTAAGAATGGGTCCTTTCTCGAGAAGGAGTTTCTCTCGAAAGAATTGAGTGGGAGGAAGATAGAACTTGATGAGGTTGTCGAACCCTCACTTCAACCGGAGAGTAGTGCAACACAGAAAGATGTTTCTGTGGAACCTACGACAGTTGAAGAGGATACTAATGATAGTGATCATGAAGCTCCAGATCAAGTTGCTATCGAACCTCGTGGGTCGACAAGGATGTGTACTACTCCTGAGTGGTACGGTGATCCTGTCTTAGAGGTCATGTTGTTGGACAACGATGAACCTACGAACTATGGAGAAGCGATGGTGGGCCCATATTCCGACAAATGGTTAGAAGCCGATAAATCCGAGATAGGATCCATGTATCAAAACAAAGTATGGACTTTGGTGGACTTGCCCTATGATCGGCAAGCTATTGAGACAAATGGATCTTTAAGACTAAGACGGACGTGGACGGTAATGTCACCGTCTATGAAGCTCGACTTGTGGCGAAGAGTTTTCCACAAGTTCAAGGAGTTGACTACGATGAGATTTTCTCACCCGTAGCGATGCTTAAGTCCGTCGGAATCATGATTAGCATTAGCTGCATTTATGAAATCTGGCAGATGGATGACAAAACAAGTTTCCTTACCAGTTTTCGTAAGGAAAGGTTGTATATGATAAAATCAGAAAGGTTTTGTCGATCCTAAGGATGCTAAAAGATATGCTAGCTCCAGCGATCCTTCCATGGACTAGAGCAAGCATCTCGGAGTCGGAATATATGCTTTGATGGAGTGATCAAAGTTTTTGGGTATACAAAGTTTGTTAGAAACTTGTATTTACAATAAAGTGAGTGGGAGCACTACAACATTTCTGATAAGTGTATGTGAATGACATATGATTGATCCGAAATAATGTAGAATTTCTGGAAAGCATAAAGGGTTGTTTGAAATGAGTTTTTCAAAGGAAGACCTAGATAAAGCTGCTTACATATTGGGCATCAAGATCTATACAGATAGATCAAGACGCCTGATGATACTTTCAAAAGAACACACACCTTGGCATGATTTTGAAGGAGTTCAAAATAGATCAGTCAAAGAAGGAGTTCTTACCTGAGTTGTAAGGTATGAAGTTGAGTAAGACTCAAAGCTTGACCACGGCAGAAGAAAGAGGAAGGAAAAGGTCGTCCCCTATGCTTTTGTCATAGGCTCTATACGGTATGCCATGCTAAGTACCGGACCTAATGTGTGCCTTGCCACATGTCTGGCAAGAGGGTACAAAGGTGATCCAGGAGTGGATCACTGGATAGTGGTCAAAATTATCCTTAGAGGAATAAGGAAATGTTTCTCGGTTATGGAGGTGATAAAGAGTTCGACGTAAAGAGTTACGTCGATGCAAGCTTAACACCTATCCGGATAACTCTAAGTGGAGATACCGGATACGTATAATGGAGCAACAGTTTGGAATAGCTCCAAGTGGAACGTGGTAGCAGCATGTACGATATGACATAAAGTTTTGCGAAGTACATAGGGATCTGAATATTGCAGACCCGTTGACTACAACCTCTCTCACGAGCATAACATGATCAAACCCAGAACTCATTGAGTGTTAATCACATATTGATGTGAACTAGATTACTGACTCTAGTAAACTCTTTGGATGTTAGTCACATGATGATGTGACCTGTGAGTGTTAATCACATGGCGATGTGAGCTAGATCATTGACTCTAGTGCAAGTGGGAGACTGTTGGAAATATGCCCTAGAGGCAATAATAAATTGGTTATTATTATATTTCCTTGTTCACGATAATCGTTTATTATCCATGCTAGAATTGTATTGTAAGGAAACTCAGATACATGTGTGGATACATAGACAAACACCATGTCCCTAGTAAGCCTCTAGACGACTAGCTCGTTGATCAATAGATGGTTACGGTTTCCTAACCATGGACATTGGATGTCGTTGATAACGGGATCACATCATTAGGAGAATGATGTGATGGACAAGACCCAATCCTAAGCCTAGCACAGATCGTGTAGTTCGTATGCTAAAGCTTTTCTATATGTCAAGTATCTTTTCCTTAGACCATGAGATTGTGCAACTCCCGGATACCGTAGGAATGCTTTGGGTGTACCAAACGTCACAACGTAACTGGGTGGCTATAAAGGTGCACTACAGGTATCTCCGAAAGTGTCTGTTGGGTTGGCACGAATCGAGACTGGGATTGGTCACTCCGTATGACGGAGAGGTATCTCTGGGCCCACTCGGTAGGACATCATCATAATGTGCACAATATGTGATCAAGGAGTTGATCACGGGATGATGTGTTACGGAACGAGTAAAGAGACTTGCCGGTAACGAGATTGAGCAAGGTATCGGTATACCGACGATCGAATCTCGGGCAAGTGCTATACCGATAGACAAAGGGAATCGTATACGGGATTGATTGAATCCTTGACATCGTGGTTCATCCGATGAGATCATCGTGGAACATGTGGGAGCCAACATGGGTATCCAGATCCCGCTGTTGGTTATTGGCCGGAGAGTTGTCTCGGTCATGTCTACATGGTTCCCGAGCCCGTAGGGTCTACACACTTAAGGTTCGATGACGCTAGGGTTATAGGGAAAGTATGTACGCGGTTATCGAATGTTGTTCGGAGTCCCGGATGAGATCCGGGACGTCACGAGGAGTTCCGGAATAGTCCGGAGGTAAAGATTCATATATGGGAAGTCCTGTTTTGGTCACCGGAAAAGTTTCGGGCGATATCGGTAATGTACCGGGACCACCGGGAGGGTCCCGGGGGTCCACCAGGTGGGGCCACCAGCCCCTGAAGGCTGCGTGGGCTAAGTGTGGGAGGGGACCAGCCTCAAGGGGGCTGGTGCGCCCCCCCACCAAGTCCCTAGTCGCATGGAGAGTGGAGGGGGGCAAACCCTAGGTCCAGATGGGCCTTAAGGCCCACCCTAGGGCGCCCCCCCTCTCCCCCCCCTTTGGCCGCACCCTAGATGGGTTTCTAGGGCTGGCCGCACCCCTAGGGGTGGGAAACCCTAAAGGGGGCGCAGCCCTCCCTTCCCCCTATATATATGTGAGGTTTTGGGGCTGCTAGACACATGAGAACGTCTCCCTCTTGGCGCAGCCCTACCCCTCTCCCTCCTCGTCTCTTGCAGCGCTTGGCAAAGCCCTGCTGGAGTCCCGCGCTCCTCCACCACCACCACGCCGTCGTGCTGCTGTTGGATGGAGTCTTCCCCAACCTCTCCCTCTCTCCTTGCTGGATCAAGGCGTGGGAGACGTCACCGGGCTGCACGTGTGTTGAACGCGGAGGCGCCGTTGTTCGGCGCTTAGATCGGAATCAACCGCGATCTGAATCGCAGCGAGTACGACTCCTTCATCCGCGTTCTTGCAACGCTTCCGCATCGCGATCTACAAGGGTATGTGGATCCGACTCTTCCCTCGTAGATGCATCTCCTAGATTGATCTTGGTGAGCGTAGGAAAATTTTTGTTTCCCATGCAACGTTCCCCAACAAAACCAACCGAGACAAAATTGCCATATTGACCAACTAAAGTTGCCAGCTCGGATCAACTAAAGTTGTGATGAAAAAACGTTCGGGTTGCTTTGCCGAAAGTCTGAACGTTCGGAAGATATCGACGTACAATGTTTGATGGGAAAATCTAAACTGTAGCGTGTGCACACACGTGCACAAAAAGCAAATAAAACTAGGACCAGAGAGAAGTATAACAATGTATAACAGATGGCTACAGTGATGCACACATGCTACACTGCGTTGGGCTGATAGAAAAGAGTGATGCGCAGACGCGGTGTTTTTGCACCCGAGCACATGTGCTCTCTATATCTGGAATTATGGACCGATGAATATAGCATGGAGATCGTCCATGTCTGTTTGTCTCCATAATACATTGTTTTTTCTAATATGTGGCTTGTGTGTGTACGTATGGACATGACGTGGAATATGGGTCATGCTAGTTAATACCGTTCTCTTGCCATTAGCCTGTCGTGACGCCCGCCGGGCGATGCAGATCTGAGCCGTTGCTCTGAACGTTGCCGGGACGTTTGATCCGTGGATCAGGACAAGCACTTCAAGTTTCGTGGGATTGGGCACTACGGCCCCGCTTGCCTTGTCGTGGAGGGTCGTCTTATTCGTAAGTCCGAAAGGATCAGTTGTTGGCTCGCGTCTAGCCGGCCTGGGGCTAGCCGGCCGGGCCGGGCAACTGTACCTAGCCGGCTCGCGCTAGAGAGCCGGCGGGGGTGGCCAGCCGGATTGAGGGGCGTCAGCTGCCCCGATGTTTTAAAAAGGGATCAGGGTTTCGTTTCCTGCCCAGGGGGTCATTCCCCCGATAGTAGTCCCCGAAGCTGGGAAGGCCCGTGGGCACCAAACAAGAGGGCCTTTTGCAGCTTACCCCCCTAGGAGGCGGTTCGTTGGTGAAGCATGCACGTCCGACTGGGTGGTGCTAGACACCTGGACGCCGGTCTCGAGGCCGCAGAGGCCGACAACACACATTGCATGCCGGTTTTCGAAAGTCGGATCGCGGCACCCGGCCAGGGTGGGAAACGAAAACGTCCGTCGGCCGCGTCTTGATTCGCACAACGATTCACGCCCGATGTAGTCGGTTGGCCCACCACATGTTGGCCCGCCGAGGGCGAGACCCTGCCGGGCCACGCACATGATGGGACATGTTGGTGGGTCGGGCCCCACCATGCCGCGTCCTCGGCCCACGCGTGTGGTATTGATTGCGGCAACACTGAGTGGTTGCGCTTCCCGATGCAGTTAATGCGCGCAGTGAACGTGCCTGCACAACGCGGGGGAGTGAGGATCGTGGGCGCAAACGATCCCACTCCCCCATGATCTCTCGTGGATATAAATGAGGAGGAGGGGCGCGGCGGAAACGCTCATGCACGCGCCCCCACTTCCTGCTTCCACTTCCTCCTCTTCTCCTCTGCCACCCCCAGGCGAAGCCCTGCCGCCGCGTACTCTTGCCCAAGCCACCGCACGCTGCGCCTAGCTGTCCGCGGCGCGCAGCTCTTGCACTCGTCATTTTGCTCCGTCGCCACACCCGCACGCCCGAGGAGCTCCGATAGCGCTGCCCAAAGCTCTTGGGAGGGCTCCCTCACGGGGGATACGGACATTCAGTACCTCCACCGCACGAGACGGCTACCACCAGTGGAGGCGCTGGTCGAGTGCGCCCGGCTCGAAAAGGGAGCCGAGGACACAGGAGGGGCAGCACGTCATCTTCTACATGCTTTTCATGCGCAGGTTCGGCCTTCCTGCGAGTCTCTAAATCCATCATTTCTTGGACTTCTTTTGCCTACAGCCGCACCATCTAGGAGCCAACACTGTGCTGCAGCTCTAGGCGTTTGCCACGCTCTGCGAGGTCTTCCTCGGCTTGCTATTGAGCATGGATATGTGGGCGAAGGTCTTCTTTCTCAAGTAGCAAGGGGCGACGACCGACGTCATGTCCGACTGCGGGGTGGCGGTTGTCACCGTCCGGCTGAACAGGCCGTTCCCCAAGATGCCGCTCGAGGACTCGACCAATAAATGGCAGTTGTCCTTCTTCTATGTGCGGAACGCCAATCCGGCGGTGGAAGTCATCAACATACCGCCTTCGTAGACGCGTCGCCGCTCACCAAGCAGAACTAGGCTATCTCCGAAGAAGCCTCCACGGGAGTTCTAGAACATGTGCAGCCGGATCGGGGAGATAATGTCACGCGAGGGGCTGGTGCCGGCTGACCTTATCACGACCTTCATCGCCGGCTGGGTGCTGCCATAGCAGCGCGGGTCACACAGGATCAGCAACATGAGCGGGAGTCCTGACCCCACCCGGATGTTGACCAAGGAGCACAAGCTGACCGGGGTCGCCCAGCGGGTCAACAACACCTCCAAGGGCGGGCTGAGCGAGGAAGGGTGGCACTTTGGGAAGGAGCCCTACCACTGGGGGAACCTGGCGCCAGTGGTGAGTCCCTGGTCATTGTACTTTGCAACTTCAACACGGTTCCTGTGCCCTGATGCGCCCAGGGAGCTGCAGCTATTCGCCAACGAGCAGACCTACGACGGGCTGAATCGCCGGCTCCTGCTAGGCGACTTGCCTGACTCGGACAAAGAGGAGGCTGGTGCCGAGGAGGAGGGGTGTCCAGGGTGCACCTGGCAGACGCTGAGGCCGGTGGGTCATGTCATGCAGGTATGTCGCTGCCTTGAGATCTCCTACGCGAGGTCGAACGGCGGTGAGGAGGGGCTGATTGGTTCCCATGATGCAACGCCTTTGCCCGCGGGAGACGCCAGCGCCGACCCCCCAATATGGCTACAGAAGACGGCAAGAGCCAGGCCGTCTCGCGCGGCGGCGGCCGGTAGCCGGCCACATGGGATGGAGCTGGTTGAGCCATGGCAAGCCGTGAAGCGCCTAGCGGCCGCGCAGCTGGCGCGCGAGAGAGGCGTCATCAAGAAGAAGCATCGGGTCGCCCCGTCCGTCGGCCGAGGTGGGAGAAGTGTCCCGTGTCACTTTCTAATTTCCTGGTTGCTACTTTGCTTGTGTTTACCTTATGTTACTTTCATGGAGCGTAGGTTCTCCCTCGACCCGGCGGTGGCGTCGACAGCGGCCGCATCCTGAGGCGAGGCCGTCTGGAGGAAGACCCGGAGCAGTGCCATATACTGCGAGCCCGACCAAACCGTGGAGGAGGACCTCGTGGCCTACCAGTCCGACCAGGATCTCGGCACGACGGAGCACGCCACCTGGTGAGACCGAGCGAAGGCCGAGAAGTAAATGGCGGAGACCTCGGCCCAAGCATGGGAGAGGGCCTCCGAGGCCGGGAAAAGGACCATCACATAGTCGGCCTGGCTGGCGTGGGAGAGGGACATGACGCCAGACGTCATGATCCTCGAGCCGCAGCAGGAAACATCGCGCGAGCCAGCTGAGCAGGGGAGCCTACCAACCTCAGGTCGGACGTTGACGAGGACATCATCGCGGACACGCCACCCCGGACCGATCCAGTATGCGGGGTAGTCCGGAGGAGGAGGCCGCGGGCCGGGCATCGTGCCGACCTGCGGGCTGTAGCCATTGCTAGACCCGAAGGCGGCGGTTGGTGATTCAAGCGCTCAGGTGGTCTTCCCGCCTCAAGCTACCAGGAACTCTGAGCGGCCTCCAAGGGGAAGCGGATCCAGTGCCGGTTCCATGATGCAGTAACCCTGGGCGAGCACCGTCGAGGTCGCGGTCGGACCGTGCACCCGGGGGGGCGCGGTTGCAGCTCTGCGTGCAAAATGAACGCCTACCAGCCTTCTTCCTGGACGAGCGGGAGCAGGGGCGGTAGCTGGAGCAGGCGGTTACGGTAAGGCTTTTTCCTTGCTTGTTTCGGCTGCTATGTAGTGGGGGCGCGACAGCGCACCCACTGGGTGTAGCCCCCGAGGCACGGGCCAGTGTCGTAGCAATCGGGATGGGTCTTTATATGCGTCTTTGCCTTATCTTTACATTTCGTCTTCACGCATCATATGTATGAGCTGCGGGCGGGGGCATACAACCCGCTCCTAGAGTGGTAGTGTGAAGTCAAGGACCAGGTCACCGCCAAGGTGGAGGAGTTGCGCCAGGCCCAAGGTATGATTCGCATGCTTCTTGTGGGGGCGCCAGCTGGCCCACCTTACATCTGGTGTCTGACTGTGAGTTCTGTCACGCATCTAGTGTAGCCGAGGTGTCGGGCCTCCGATACCAGGTTGCCGAAGCCGACCAGCAGCGCGACCATGTTGCCGCCGACCCCGACCGGCTCCAAGCTGAGGTGGACTAGTTGGTGGCGGAGGGGGCCAAGACAGAGGCTACCACCAGATGGAACTAGGCCGGCTGGCGAAAGAGCGCATCAAGCCTGCTGAGGAGTTTGCGAAAGCCGGCGAGAAGAGAGACGGCTCGAGAAGGATCTCGAGGCCCATACCCATGCGTGGGTCATGGACCCCTGAGGAAATCCACGCGGTGCAGAGGGACAGTGAAGATTGGATGACACGGAGGGCGCGTGCTAGGCTGCTAGCGGTGCAAGGCGCGCGCTGTTCGGACGGCTGATGGCTTCTCGCCCCTCGTTGGTTACCCCAAGTGGAAGGTTTGAGATGTAGCGTAGCGGTAGTTTTCCCTTGGCAAAGATACCAAGGATCGAATCCCGTGAGACTCCGAGGGTCGACAAGAACGTGTCAACAGCGCCAGAGACTTTTGCTTGACAGGACCTGCACACATATACAAATAACTTTGCTCCCAACGAGTACAGAGAGGTTGTCAATCCCTCCGGCCTTGTCGTTTACAAAGGATCAAACGCAAGAGATAATAGTGATAGGTATGACTGCAACTAGGAAATAAGAACAGTAAGTAAATAGCGGGTGTGATCAGTGATGGTAATATGGACCGGGGTCCCGTGATGTTCACTAGTGATGTCTCTCTCCCAAAAGACGATAAAACAGCTAAGCGAGGTAAACGAATTACAGCTGGGCAATTGACAGGATTATGTGCGCAAACCAATGCTAACTATGCTGTAAGAAAGGTAGAGGCTCAAAAGCATGGGCGGTACGCCAAGGCAAGTAGACCGAAATCCATCTGCATCTACTACTAATCATCCACCTTGAGATATCTATTCAGAACATCTCGCTGGTATTAAGTTGCGAGTCCCACCAATAGTGTAAACTCAAAGCAACAGACAACTGCATTAAAAGAACTTTGCGTAAAGTAAACAATCCTTGCACCCGCAAGTACAAGCACCGTTGGTTTCCCCCTTGTGGCAACAGCACATCCCCTAGACTCATGTTTCTGTCACTCAAGCTAGTCATCGAGGGGCATGAACCCACAATCAAGCATAACGTTCCCTCTTGGATTTACTACCTACTACTCGGCCAAAGCAATAAATAGCAACGGAGAACATGCAAGAATTACTCAAGAACATAAATATAAAAGAGGTGAATCAAATATATTACTCACACACAATCTGAACATAATCTCATAATCCATCGGATCCCAGCAAACTCAGCATAGCAACAGCATAAAGATTACATATGTGCCTCGATCATGTAGAGCAGCTCACGAGGTCTAATCGGTGAAGAACAAAGAGGGGAGGAGAACATCACATAGCTACTGGTCATGGACCCATGGTCCAAGAGGGACTACTCACAACTCATCCGGGAAGTGTCCATGGTGGTGGAGAAGCTCCCGGTGGTGGTTCTCCCCTCCAGCAGGGTGTCGGGAAGAGTCCTCCTGGTGCTCCCGATCTTGGAAGCGCGGCGGCGGTGGAACAGAGATGAGATCGCGAAAAAGGGTTCCGTCCTCGAGTGTTTCGGGACGCGTGCTAAATATATGCCAAAGGGGGGCACGAGAGGCGGAGAGGGGGGCCCAGGCGCCCCCCCGGCGCGGCCAAGAGGGGGGCCGCGTGGGCAGGCCGCCTGGGCTGCCCCTGGCTCCCCTCTGGCCCCACTTCTGGCGCGTGGAAGCTTCTGGAGCGCTGATTTTTTATATATTTTTCCCGGAATTTTTCTGGCAATTTAATTAATGGGAAAACCTGAAATACAAAAACAGCAGAAAACAGAAACTGGCACTGGGGTGCACTGAGTTAATAGGTTAGTCCAAATATGATCAAAAGTGTATGGAAGTGCATAAATATCATAGAAATATCACCCAAAATAGGCATGGAGCAAGCAGAAATTATAGATACGTTTTGGACGTATCAACATCCCCAAGCTTAATTCCTGCTCGTCCTCGAGTAGGTAAATGATAACAAGCATAATTTCTGTGGTGACATGCTATCGACCATATAAGAACTTTTAAGTAAAGCAATCAAGGCATGTAATCCAATTCAAGTCATAACAAGCAAGAGTCTATATTAGTATTGTAACAAGTAACATAAGAACATAAAGGTGCAAGAGCTCTCGCTGTCCGTGACTCGAATGTCATCAAATGGTGTTTGCATGCAAGAAAGGGGATAGGGATATATGAGAGAGTAAAACATAGTTTTTGTATTGTTGAGAACTTAATCTACTAATGTTTCACACTTGGTCTTCTTTGGAATCTTATCTTGACTCATCCCCAGACCGTCAGCCAGGTACAAGTCAAAATGATCCACTCCCTTTCGATATTTTGAGCACTCATGCAATGGATGAGCGTAAGCAAGAAAGTCAACACTTAGGATGGCAAAGAGAGAAATGATAGAGGAGGAAGACAAAAAAGGTGTGAAAGGCTCACATCAATGAGGACAATCATCGGCGAGAGAAAGCCAAATGATAGATATGATGTGAGGAGTAGGGATTGCCATGCAACGGATGCACATATGAGCTAAGGTAAGCTCTCCAATGGAACTAGTGGGGGTGCATCCAACTTGCTTGCTCAAGAAGACCTAGAGCTCTTTTGAGGAGGCTCATCATTGGAATATACAAGCCAAGTTCTATAGTGTAAAGGTCCCCACATAGCTATATGCATAAATGATAATCTCTATGGAGTACAAGGTATAAGATGGAGTACGAGTGTGGATCTCTCAAAAGAAATAGTAGTGTGCCCCCTTCTCTCTTTTTATTTCTTTTTTCTTTTTTTTCTATTTTTTTTATTTTTTTGTGGCCTCAATGGCTCTTTCTATTTATCTCTCATTTGTCCTCTTTGGGATCTTTTGATTTTTGTCCTCTTTGGGATCTTTTGATTTGTCCTCTTTGGGATCTTTTCCTCACTTTAGGGGCAACACTCTATGTATTACAAGAAGTATAGAAGATCTTTCACACTTTACAAAAGTACTCAACATAAAGAAAATGAAACTATCATGATGTATGCAAATGTATGCCTCTGCCAGTGTAGCAGGATATGCAATGATACTAGCGCGTCATGTAGCAATGATTAGGGCAAGGCCCAACTAGCATGCGGCTCATCGATCAAGCAAAAAGCATGTATGACATGAAGATCAAGTCATGAGAAGATGGATGTTGCATGGCAATGTATCTCGGAAAGGCTATGGAAATGCCTTAATAGGTAGGTATGGTGGTTGTTTTGAGGAAGGATATAATGAGGCTTATGATGACAGAGCGTATCGTGCCAAGGATTTGGATGCACCGGCGAAGTATGCGCCAACTCTCGAGGTGAGAAAGGGCAATGCACGGTACCGAAGAGGCTAGAAAAATATGGATAGGTGGAAGTGTCAACTTTCGAATACTCACATTAGTCCGAAGAACTCATGCACTTACTATCGGTAACTCTCAATCTAATTAGGAGGTTCACAAAGAGACAAGTACCCCGAGGAGGAGTGTATGGGGATTTGGTTATCCTTGCGCATCCTCGACTCATGATACGTGAGTGTACTCTAATATTCGATCCCTCCAAAGATTAGTGATCCATTTAGTAGCTAAAGTTCTCAACTATTTTGTAGGTTTTCGAAAATAAACACGGATTGCCCAAAATACGACATCTATCACTAATAGGCTAAAGCTCTTGACACCAAAAGTTCAGACATTATTCATGGCAATACCTCAAAACTATTGCAAGTTACTACTAAAATTAAATAGCAACCTCAATTACCTACTTTAAGTCAAGACACACAACTCAGTGCAACAGACAAACTCTCTCAACAAGATAAACATGAAAACTCAAGAGAGTTCAGCAACCAACTAAACAAAAGCTCTTTAAAAAGAAAAGCATGAAAACTAAGAGCTAAACATGACAGTAGCTATGGAAAGACAAAGAACACACACAACAAAGATAAGCATGAAAATCCTATGTTGTGTTCTAGGTTAAAGTGGAGCGTGTTTCTCTCCCACACAAAGAAAGCTGGGTTCTAACTCGTTATGAACAGCAAGCAAAGCTAAAGAAAACTAAAAAGGAAACTAAAAGCAAGACGCTCCAAGCATAGCACATAACGCATGAAGTGATTAAAATATAGTGGAACGAAAGACGAACTGATAATTGTTGATGGAGAAGGGGATGCACGGGGGCATCCCCAAGCTTAGACGCTTGAGTCTTCTTGAATATTTCTTGGGGGTGCACGGGGGCATCCCCAAGCTTGAGCGTTTGACACTCCTGAATCTTTTTATCATCTTCCCTCGCACACTTGAAAACTCCCTTCATACATAACTCATCATAATCTGATTAGCGAGGTTAGTACCCATAATAAAATAATTTTTCCCTAATGGAAATAAGGATAATCTTGAAGATCTACTATTTCTCAAGATTGCCAAAAGGTTTTTGCAAAGAAAAAGCAAGCTCAAGGTTTGCAAAACGAAGAAAAGGCAAAACATGACAGAATCTGTGAAAAACAGACCAGCAGGTAGTAAATAATTTTTTCGGGGCACTTCTGCAACTCAAATCAAAAAACTCAGAACAGACGCCCAAAAGCCAATTGTATAGAGCACGCTGTCGAAAACATTCAGACCAAAAAGATGATTTGGTGATTTTATACGAATTTTTCTGTCCAAGGACAGAATCTGTTTCCTGGACAGCACGTCACAACTTTTGAACTTTCTTGCAATCAGAGGCTAAACTTGGCACAAAGCTGAAAATAAAAGATACAATGATGATGCTACTGTAGTAACAAACATCAAGACACAACAAAAGCAAAATAAAACTTTATTCGTTGTGGGCTGCCTCCCAAAAGCACTTTCTTTTATGCCTTTAAGCTAGGCATAATGCAAAAAGATCAAGTTTTATCAAGAGTAAAAGAATAGCTAGCCCGTATAACGGACTCAAAAGGTAACTTAATCTTCTTTCTAGGGAAGTGTTCCATCCCTTTCTTGAGAGGAAATTGGAATTTTATATTCCCCTCTTTCATTTCAATGATAGCACCAACGGTGCGAAGAAAAGGACGTCCCAAAATAATTGGACAAGAAGGTTCACATTCAATATCCATAATAGTAAAATCAACGGGAACATAATTGTCATTAACAATGATAAGAACATCGTCGATCCTCCCCAAAGGTTTCTTTATGGAGGAATCAACAAGACGAACACCAAAAGAACAAGAATCAAAAGGTTTCAATTTAAGCATATCATATATTCTTTTGGGCATAACGGAGGTACTAGCTCCAACATCACATAAAGCATAGCAAGAGAAGTTATTCAACTTAATTTTAATCATAGGATCCCAACCATCTTCTAGCTTTCTAGGTATGGAGGCTTCTACCCTAAGCTTCTCCTCCCTAGCTTTGGTGAGAGCATTAGTGATATGCTCTGTGAAGGCAAGATTAAGTGTGCTAGTGTGGGGATCTCTAGACATCTTGTGAAGAAAATCAATAACTTCAGAAAGGGTGCAATTATCAAAATCAAGGTCACTACTATCAAGTAAAGTGGTAGTGGTGTCCTTTAGGCTTACTTGTTTGGTAGCTTCTATGGTCATAGGAGTTTCTACGGTTGAGGTCATAGCATCACCATTAATAGGTCCAATGGGACCAGGGGTGCATTGGGTGCTAAGATTTTTGATATCCTCAACAACTTGGATAGTAGCAACAGTGTGGTGGGTAGGAAGGCTCTTAATCCTATCTTCTTCCTCCTTTTCTCTAGCCCATCTCTCTTTAAGTTTAGCCAACATCCTAATGTTTTCATTAATTTGCACTTGAATAGCATTCATAGGAGTGGTCTTCCTCTCCTCAAGAGGGGAAGTTCTAATTTTAAGCAATTCTACCTCATGGGCTAAAGTGTCTACCTTCGAAGAGAGATTATCTAGTTTGTTTAGTTTTTCTTCTACACTCTTATTGAAGGCTTTTTGGGTAGTGATGAAGTCTTTAAGCATAATCTCTAGTTCAGAAGTGGAGTTCTTGGTGTTAGGATAAGCATTGTTGTTCCCATAGGAATTAGAGGGGAACAGTCTAGGGTTACTACCAAAATTACTCCTATAAGCATTGTTATTGAAATTGTTTCTAGAGATAAAGTTCACATCTACTTGATCTTGAGCAATCAAAGAATTTAAAGGAACATCACGAGGATCAATAGAAGATTGCTTGGAAAGTAGAGACATGATCAAGTCAACT
This sequence comes from Secale cereale, assembly GCA_902687465.1. Taxonomy (NCBI): domain Eukaryota; kingdom Viridiplantae; phylum Streptophyta; class Magnoliopsida; order Poales; family Poaceae; genus Secale; species Secale cereale. Next base: position 118,999,717 of record LR738716.1, on the reverse strand, counting down.
TTTTCATTTAGGGAGGAAATCTCCTCGACAGAGTTTACCTTCCTACCTGTTGAACGTGTTCGGTGTGCCATTGGGAATAATAGGTCATCATCTCATCGAGAAGCTTCGTGGCAGCACCAAGTGTAGTTGACATAAAGGTTCCTCCCGCGGCCGAATCTAACAAGTTCCGCAAGGTAAAGTTCAAGCCTGCATAAAAAGTTTGGATAACCATCCAAGTAGTCAAACCATGAGTAGGGCAGTTCTTGATAAGAGATTTCATGCGTTCCCAAGCTTGGGCAACGTGTTCATTATCCAATTGTTTAAAATTCATTATGTTACTCCTTAGTTGGATAATTTTAGCAGGGGGATAGTACTTCCCAATAAAGGCATCCTTGCACTTGTCCCAGGAATCTATGCTATTCCTAGGAAAGGATTGAAACCAGATTTTAGCTCCTCCTCTCAAGGAGAAAGGAAAAAGATTAAGCTTAACAATATCACCATTTATTTCAGTGTACTTTTGCATATCACAGAGTTCAACAAAATTATTTAAGTGCAAAGCAGCATCATCTCCAGCACCGGAGAATTGATCTTTCATAACTAGGTTCAGTAAAGCAGGTTTAGTTTCATAAGAAGGTGCTGAAGTGGCAGGTGTAGTAATAGGCGTGCAGATAAAGTCATCGTTGTTATGACTAGTGAAGTCACACAACTTGGTGTTCTCAGCGGAACCCATAGCAGCAAGCAAGCAAGATAACTATTTTTGTGATTTTTGATAGAGGACACTAAAGCAAAACTGAAAGGTAAACTAACAAGACTAAAAAGCAAAGATAAAAGATAGCGTGCAACTCCCCTATCTTGAAGAGTGGAGTCTCCGGCAACGGCGCCAGAAAACTTTGCTTGATGGCTTCTCGCCCCTCGTTGGTTACCCCAAGTGGAAGGTTTGAGATGTAGTGTAGCGGTAGTTTTCCCTTGGCTAAGATACCAAGGATCGAATCCCGTGAGACTTCGAGGGTCGACAAGAAGGTGTCAATAGCGCCAGAGACTTTTGCTTGACAGGACCTGCACACAGATACAAATAACTTTGCTCCCAACGAGTACAGAGAGGTTGTCAATCCCTCCGGCCTTGTCGTTTACAAAGGATCAAACGCAAGAGATAATAGTGATAGGTATGACTGCAACTAGGAAATAAGAACAGTAAGTAAATAGCGGGTGTGATCAGTGATGGTAATATGGACCGGCGTCCCATGATGTTCACTAGTGATGTCTCTCTCCCAAAAGACGATAAAACAGCTAAGCGAGGTAAACGAATTACAGCTGGGCAATTGACAGGATTATGTGCGCATACCAATGCTAACTATGCTGTAAGAAAGGTAGAGGCTCAAAAGCATGGGCGGTACGCCAAGGCAAGTAGACCGAAATCCATATGCATCTACTACTAATCATCCACCTTGAGATATCTATCCAGAACATCTCGCTGGTATTAAGTTGCGAGTCCCACCCATAGTGTAAACTCAAAGCAACAGATAACTGCATTAAAATAACTTTGCGTAAAGTAAACAATCCTTGCACCCGCAAGTACAAGCACCGTTGTTTTCCCCTTGTGGCAACAGCACATCCCCTAGACTCATGTTTCTGTCACTCAAGCTAGTCATCGAGGGGCATGAACCCACAATCAAGCATAACGTTCCTTCTTGGAGTTACTACCTACTACTCGGCCAAAGCAATAAATAGCAACGAAGAACATGCAAGAATTACTCAAGAACATAAATATAAAAGAGGTGAATCAAATATATTACTCACACACAATCTGAACATAATCTCATAATCCATCGGATCCCAGCAAACTCAGCATAGCAACAGCATAAAGATTACATATGTGCCTCGATCATGTAGGGCAGCTCACGAGGTCTAATCGGTGAAGAACAAAGAGGGGAGGATAACATCACATAGCTACTGGTCATGGACCCATGGTCCAAGAGGGACTACTCACAACTCATCCGGGAAGCGTCCATGGTGGTGGAGAAGCTCCCGGTGGTGGTTCTCCCCTCCGGCAGGGTGCCGGGAAGAGTTCTCCTGGTGCTCCCGATCTTGGAAGCGCGGCGGCGGCGGAACAGAGATGAGATCGCGAAAAAGGGTTCCGTCCTCGAGGGTTTCGGGACGCGTGCTAAATATATGCCAAAGGGGGGCACCAGAGGCGGAGAGGGGGGCCCAGGCGCCCCCCCGGCGCGGCCAGGAGGGGGGCCGCGTGGGCAGGCCGCCTGGGCTGCCCCTGGCTCCCCTCTGGCCCCACTTCTGGCGCGTGGAAGCTTCTGGAGCGCTGATTTTTTATATATTTTTCCCGGAATTTTTCTGGCAATTTAAGTAATGGGAAAACCTGAAATACAAAAACAGCAGAAAACAGAAACTGGCACTGGGGTGCACTGAGTTAATAGGTTAGTCCAAATATGATCAAAAGTGTATGGAAGTGCATAAATATCATAGCAATATCACCCAAAATAGGCATGGAGCAAGCATAAATTATAGATACGTTTTGGACTTATCAACGGCCCAGAGGACATGCGCGAGCGAGGATACACCAAGAGGCACGTGCTCTGTTTACCTTTATAGGAGTAATACTAGACTACTCATTGATACGTCTCCAACGTATCTATAATTTTTTATTATTCAATGCTATTATATATATGATGTTTTGGATGTTTAATGGGCTTTATTATACACTTTTATATTATTTTTGGGACTAACCTATTAACCTAAAGGCCCAGTCCAGATTGCTGTTTTTGCCTATTTCAGGGTTTCGCAGAAAAGGAATATCAAACGGAGTCCAAACGGAATGAAACCTTCGGGAGAGATATTTTTGGAACGATATCTTCACGGGAGACTTGAGAATCACGGAAGAGGGCACACGTGGCGTCCACGAGGGTGGGGGGCGCCCCCTCCCCCTGTGCGCCCCCTACCTCGTGGGCCCCACGTTGCTCCCCCAATGCCCTCCTTCCTCCTATATATACCCATGTACCCTGAAAACATCAAAGAAGCAAAGAAAACCCTAAATCCATCGTCGCAACCTTCCGTTCGCGTGAGATCCCATCTTGGGGCCTGTTCTGGAGCTCCGCCAGAGGGGGGATCTTCCACTGAGTGCTTCTACATCAACACCATCGCCTCACCATGAGTTGTGAGTAGTTTACCACAGATCTCCGGGTCCATAGTTCGTACCTAGATGGCTTCTTCTCTCTTTTTGGATCTCAATACCAAGTTCTCCTCGGTCTTCAAGGAGATCTATTCGATGTAATCTTTTTGCGGTGTGTTTGTCGAGATCCGACGAATTGTGGGTCTATGATCAAGATTATCAATGAGAAATATTTGGTTCTTTTCTGAATTCTTTTATGTATGATTATAATATCCTTGCAAGTCTCTTCGAATTATCGGTTTGGTTTGGCCTACTAGATCTATAGTTCTTGTAATGGGAGAAGTGCTTGGCTTTGGGTTCAATCTTTCGGTGTCCTTTCCCAGTGACAGCAGGGGCAGCAAGGCACGTATAGTATTGTTGCCATCGAGGATAAAAAGATGGGGTTTATGTCATATTGCTTGAGTTTATCCCTCTACATCGTGTCATCTTGCTTAAAGCATTACTCTGTTCTTATGAACTTAATACTCTACATGCATGATGGATAGCGGTCGATGTGTGGAGTAATAGTAGTAGATGCAGAATCGTTTCGGTCTACTTGTCACGGACGTGATGCCTACATATAATGATCATGCCTAGATATTCTCATAATTATTCGCTTTTCTATCAATTGCTCAACAGTAATTCATTCACTCACCGTAGAAATCTGCTATCATGAGAGAAGCCACTAGTGAAACCTATGCCCCCCGGGTCTATTCTCAACATATCAATCTACAATCTACTTTACTTTGCTGTTTTTTACTTTCTGTTCTTATATCCAAAAATACCAAAAATATCAAACTATCCTATCTATCAGATCTCACTTTCGTAAGTGACCGTGAAGGGATTGACAACCCCTTATCGCGTTGGCCGCGAAGTTCTTATTTGTTTGTGCAGGTGCGAGGGACTCACGCGTGGTCTCCTACTGGATTGATACCTTGGTTCTAAAAAACCGAGGGAAATACTTACGCTACTGTGCTGCATCATCCTTTCCTCTTCGAGGGTATACAACGCAAGCTCGAGAAGTAGCACTCATGAACAAGGAATTCCTCCTTTTCCAAGAGCCCGTCCACAAGGCACCTCAAATTTAAGCGTGCTTGGCTTGGAGCAATTTGAGGATGAGTGATCGACTGGGAAATTGATCCCAGGTGTGCACACGTAAGGTCAAAGTGTGCAAGAAAGACTAGTGTTGGTCTGGGGCAAGACCAGAACCCTCTAGGAATCGAGGTGTCATAGAAAGGAACCGGTAGTAGTGACTGTGGCATTACCAGCTTTAACAGAGTCGATCCTCGTGGTTACACGTGCGTGTGCGATTCAGTTGAGCCGACATGTACATGGTGTGTGTGTCCCGTCGTACATGATCCTCATTCTACTCTGGGTTGTAATTCCTAATAAAAAATAGCTCCACGTGTAAAAGCCCCTATCATGTTGAATCCTGCAATATATTGGTGATGAGTATATAAAGGATCTTTGAGTTGTAAAGTCTTGTGCTATGAATGCATAATGAGGCAAAGAGTAACATATGTTGAACTACTAAGGAAGTAATAACCACTCAAGAAGCTAGAGCAACACCTAACAAAATGAATCAAAAGATTCATTGTGTCATGAAGGCGTTTATGCCCACACCCTAATCGACCCCCAAGCAGTATACGCTTCTAAAAGATCTTTGGTCAGTGGTGTAGACATGTACATGGTGCGTGCATATTTCATGGATGCTGGCACTAGCGCACATAGATGTGTGCTAAGGGGAATGTTCCGCTGGGCCACCATGAGGATGTAAGTTCCTTTGAGTGAGGTTGTATGTTCCATCCTAGCTTAATAAGAATAATTATAGAAGTAGTCATATAAACAATATATTCCTTCCTTTTCTTAGAGCCCATCTGCAAGGAACCTCAAAGTAAATTATGCTTGGCTTGGAGCGAATCAGGATGGATGACCAAGTGGGAAGTTGATCGTGAGCGCACGAGTGATTACCAATGGTTGTGGCCAGGGCATTACACCATGCCACCATGGGATCTGGTTTTGAAGCAATTGTCAAGACGAACTCATCGGTGGGGTTATGTGAAATAATAAATTTTGAAAATTTAGATGTACAATAATAACTGGTAAATGTTAGCGCCGGGTGAAGATTTTGCATGCATGTGCTCTCTCTAAGAGAACCCAAGGGCAGACCCAAAGAATGTTCATGTGGGGCCTATGCTCCCACTTAAAATATGCAATATTTTTGTGTTTCATTGAAGAAAAAATCAACACTTCTCAACATCCAAAGCAAGAGCCCCTGCGCCCCCACATTTTCTCTTTGGTCTTCCTCAGATCTACCACCCTAGTCCCACAAATGGGGACGGAGAAGAGGCTTGTATTGATGTTGAGAAAAAAATTGTTATTCACGGTCCATATATAGTTCCTCCAAATGGGTGTGATTGATGCAATCTGGTCCATTTATTTTGATCACATGGCTTACATTGGTAGTGAATCTAGAAGCACAAGAATTGTGGGTAATGCTTAAACTCTTCCTAAAAGAAGGCTCATGCTCCTATAACCAAGAAGACTAGATGCAGGTGAAAATCACCATTCACTATAATATAGTTGTACTCATCTATAGTTGAGATGGAGGTCAGAAAAATATATTTAATTATCAACCACTATATATACATAACGGTAGTCCCTTTATGTTGCTAGCAGCACCCTGCGGTAGTACTCTCCAAGAGCCCAAATAGGGAAGATGTTCCGAAACTGGGCATAAGTGAGCATAAGGTTGTGATTGGTAGCTCCGATAATGTCCTGCGAGTAAGAAAACACACCAGAGTTACTTAACATCATCTTACTTGGATATAGTATCACCTAATTACTCTCCCATACAATTATAACCCATGGAAATTCCTTTCATATAAACTAAAGGGAAGGGATAATCTAGGCTATATTTATGGCTTACTTGTTGAGGGAACTCTCCATCCTCCAATTGAAAGTTGATAAGAACCATGGCCGCTCTATGTAGACAAGAAGGATCTCGTTTACCCTGTTCACCCAAAAAACATATTGTACTACCTACTATTAGCATACAACCTATTCAATGCATAATGATATATGTTCACTACACTTATGAATTAATGGATTTGCATATGCACTTGTTTGCACTTTGAGTTCACAAGTGACATAGCTAATATAGGACATGCGTGCACTAGATGGATGGAAGCTTCATAGGAAAGATTGACCTGTCCGGCATCAATTAAGGCCAACATGGCCCAACTGGTGTTAACTGCATGAGCCCTGTTTCCTTCAAGATTGGTGTAAGCCTATACATGTTGCAAGTTAGTCAACTAAGCATAGATTGATCAAGCATGGTTAATTAGACTAGTTAAGACATCAAAGCAAAAAAGATCTTGGAAGAACAAACTTAATTTACCTTATCTTGACTAGAAAGGTAACTTTCTCCCCATCCCCCAGATGGGAGAATCTCCTTTGACAAAAGAAACTCACATGCTTTTCTGATTGATTCGCTATTCTCATACGTCCTACCTGCGGCAACCAATCCTCTAACTCCATACCATGTGGCATAGGTGAAACAAATTGCCCAACACCCGTACCTACATGCATTTGCAAATTATTTACTCTTATGGTACATATATTGGGAGTTTATTCTTCCAATATCTTAATTATGAAACAAGAGGAGAATGCAAACCATGGCCCATCACCCCATTGGATGTTCTCAATGTAGCTCGAAGCATTTCGGATACAATTATCTATTTCTTTCCTGCGATAATGTCTGGGATACATTTCTCTGAACAACACTAGGCCCTGAATTACTGATGATGTACACTCAACATACCTGCATGTGAATAAAGATAACTAGTTTTTCTTCAGGTTTTGACAATTGACGAGAAAGTAGCAACAACTATTAAGTTGTCGGTTTTTTATTGGGATTGAACTACTAAGTAGTCGATGGTCAACGTGTCTTACGGATACTCGATCATTATGCCCCCAAAGCTCTCAGAAGGATTGAGCATCTGAAGTGATAGCAAAAAGGAGGATGTCAGAATGTAAGAAACTTATGTTTGACTGATTTGTATAAACTTATTTTACAAATAAAATGAATATAATAGATTAAACAAAGTGTTTCTTCCTCGTGCATATTGGAGGAGAATTATTCCTTGTGCATTTTATTTGAACATGGAATATTATACACGTATATAGAAGATTATCAAAGCTCACCTCAAGCCACTCATATGATCTTGTTAGCTCATATGCACCAAAACTACCATCCTCATTCTGCAAAAGGAGTATGGAGTAAGAATTTTAAGACATCATCTCAGTATTCAGTAAATGAGAGACACTATTGATTAACAAATGTGTGTAATGAGTTGAAATGAGCCATGGTAAAAACAAAAGAAAATAATGATTTAGATTTAGAACTAGAAGATATACTAACCATTAAAGATAGCAGAATGTTGACAGCATCATCAAGCCTACTTGTCTCTATAGGCTGACCCACCAGTTCGGGATGAATCTTACTTAACAATAACAAAACCTAGAGAAGAAATGGAATCTTAGCTTATTGTGGTGGCCCATGTGACCTAAGTGTAGCCATGTCATGTAATAATTGCAACATAGAGAATTTAGCTTCTACTAGTAGATAGATAATTTAGATAGAGTTGAACCAATATATATAACTTGTGTTCCAAGAGTGTCACCTTTAGGGTTAGCCGCTTCACAGAAATCTAGGACGAAAAAGTACAAACAGGATGCTATGCATACATGGGCCGCCTCACATGTGGCCTAGGTATAATTTGTGTCAAGGCGTTGCACACTTGCACTTAGCATACAAGCATGTTTGCTCACCAAGATAAATTTCAAATATTTGTTTCGTACTAATTTACACTACCAAAATCGGAAGACATGGACCTGGATGGTATTAGACTCTTTTTTAGATGAATGTAAAAAATCATGTGTGAGAACTACCTTCAGTGCTTCCGCGGTACAGTCTGATACAGGCCACCCTTGGTCAGCAGTTGAATGTGTCCATCCACCTTTAGATATATGACGATACCACTTGCTTTGATCTCCAGGACAATCCATGCGAATCTTCATGTACATCAGATATACATATTATTATTTAGTAACTAAACCTCAATTGGTCAATGTTGTACACACATATACTTCATTAGGTGACATCTTTTCCCCGGAAAAAGGTGGCACTTTTTATATTTACCTGGGAGTGTTTGACATAGTCATGCGCAAGTTTAATTGTCTGGGCAAATTCTTCTGTGAGGCCAGTAGCAAATATAGCCTGAACTGTCAAAGTTGTATCCCATAGTTGGCTGCCATTATAAGACTACAAAGGATGTTCACAGATTATTAGTAAATTAAAGAGTGCACATTATCCTTAGGTCAATATAAAGCATAACACCATTCTGAGTAAGTGTTTTAAATGGTGCACTTTAGTTTATGATATGATGGTGTCCTATTTATTTCCTGTTGAACATGTGCCGTTATTCATCCCGATAATACTGGCTATCACCCGTTACCTTCCAAAGCAATTCTTACATCAACTGAGTTATCTACTCTTATAATGTTTTCATGTTGATCAATGCCTTAAGTTATTAAGTGACTATCATATATGTTTTCTTAACATGCAGGAGAAACTATTTAGCTTTTACATAGGAGAAATAAACACTAAGCTTGTTCCTAGTATCATAAAATTCAAGCCGAGAGGACATGAACTTGGTGGGACTCTACATCCACTCCCTCTCCTAAAAGAGTTAGGCTTGTTTCTAGTATGATAAGGATCTGTCGGGCTTTGACGTGTTGTGGTATGCAAAGATATATGTGAAGAAATTAAGTAAAGGTAACCTCACAGATATAATTTGTTTAAATTTGTGTATATTAACGTGGTTGTTTCCTCCACCTCATTTCAAATCCGATAATTCCCCTAGAAAGAACTTATACAATGGAAAAAAACTTGTTAAACCTTCATCTTCATGCCATCTTCAGCAACCCATAAGAAATCATAGACCCTTTCAGTGTGGAGTTTAAATGCCTCTGAGTTTGGATCTTCTACCCAACAACAAATCATATTCAACATCTGCTTATAAAGTTTTAGTAAGTAGTTGTAGTTAGGAAAACGTTACGAAAAATATAAATACTTGATATGCAGTGAACAATTTTAATAACCCAACCCAACTGTAACTTGATATGGACAAGTTTATGACCTATCAAAGGAAAACAATGATGCACATTTTAATCAAAGTAACCCCTCCTTTACCTTATTTAAAGGAGCAATGCATATGTATTGAGTTGTTTCATCCTCGTACTTTATATGTTTCATGACAATGTCCAGAGCTTTCTTTCGCAAATTGCTGCCAGGCCAGTGCATAAGAACTGGCTCACCAATTTTCTTGAGAGTGTCCCAGATAAAATTCTGTAGCGGTGAATGGGGATAATAGAGATCTTCCTACAATCCAACGAAAGTTATCATTTTAGATGACAAGATGAACAAAAGCCATAGGTTATATGGTCATGGTTAAATAAAGCCTAATTGATTTCATGCTACTAGCACTTAACCCGAGTTTTAATGAGGCTAGGGTCGACTATGATTTTACTATGCTAATTTGAATTATTGTGTAATTTTTGTTTCAAGAACAAGACACTAAAAGGTCTAAAAACCCTTTGGATTTTTCAGTTCTCTAATTTACACAGGAATATATGTCATACTATGTCCTTTTTCGCTCTTACATTTTCAAATCAAATGAATCAAAAAGTTCCTTAATATTTTATCACCATAAAACCCAAGGCTAAGTTTCATGCTGTGTTGAAATAGTGGAAGAGTGTACTGATGTGTGGTGGTCTGGTGTTCAAGGTGGCATTACAAGTGTTGCCACAACATGGGCATGATATCTTGTGTGCCCCCTTTCGGCCTGTTGGAGCCATCTATTGCCTGCTGATTGGAGCATGCTGGATTTGGGGTAATTGGAGGGGAGTGAGGTGAGAAGCCACCTTGGAATGGACGAGGACACCTTTGAAGGTGGTGTGAGGCTCGCAATTAGCAACCGCGTGCTATTCACCTGCCATCTTCTCCAAAGCAGGAGTGGCCCAATTTTTTCCTTCATGGTAGATAAGGCTTCCTAGTTAATTTTGGGAGGCATGTAGTGTCCTTAGTGTGATTTGATGGCATCGAGGCCCGTGTTTGTTGGTCTAGAGTTTGTTGAATGTTTGTCTAGTGATTATGTGTTCTTGTCTCTCTTGGGGTTTTTGTTGTAATGGCCCACCCTTAGGCCTGCAAAGTTGTTCTTTATGAACGCATGAACGAACAAGGCTTTGTGTCTTTTCAAGATAAGAAACTTTAGAATTGTACAACAAAGTATGGTAGTTTTCATTATTTATTTTTCACCAGTTCAGCCTCGTTCATCTATGTAGGCATGTTACCATGCTATTCTGTATTGAAATATTAAGTTTAAGTAGTTTTAATTGTGATAGATGTTAGACTATATCCAACATGATGATTTTATAACCACCAGAAATACCTAGTCAGCAAAAATACTAAATAGTAGATGAAATACTTGATAGGAAAGGTCAAGTGAATATGGGTGATACCTTGGCGCACCCATTGCGAGCCTTATCCCAGTCAATGTCATTATACGGGATATTATATAACTCTTTCCTCAAGTCTAGTACAATTGATGTAGTAGCGCCCACAAACCTCTTCCCGTATAGGTATGACATGGGCAAATATACCAACCGACAATTACACCACATGCGCCCTGTTTATATGGAATAAAAGTAATTAAATGACAAGAAGAAGCTAGTATGTATATTTGGTAATCCATGCATTATTTTCTATCTTCTACCCCCTGTTATTATAAATAGATATCCTTGACAATTGCTGAACAATAACCCATAAATCCTATGAAATCCATGTAAGATGTCTACAGTAAATATTATTTTTGACCTTTCTAATGTATGGATTTTAGACTCGTTATATTAAATTGTCATGATAGAGAAGGTGGTGTTCCACTTCAGCGGATTTTTTTTTTTGACAAATTCGATTGCATATTCATCTTTTCATCTCACAGTGAGATATACTATCCAGAATATTTTATTTATTAGTACAAATTATCATGGATTTTCTGAAAGTTTTACATATGAATTTTAGGAGTTCACAACGGTAGGCCATTTATTACCTGGTATATATACCCTTAGTTGCTGATGTAAATATGGTTGATTGAGCGGTTCTGCGGTGAAATCGATGGTGATTACATGTTCCATTGACTTAGCAAGAATTTAAATAGTGTTCACTGGTTTTCCTTATATATGAAACGGTGAACTTGTTTTAAAGATAAAATAGTGACAATTTCCCAGTCAAACTAATCTAGGTAGTTCATTTTGATAAAATCAGGATGCTAAAACATAGTTAACGAAATATGGAAGAGGCCACATGAGAAAATTCGGAGGATGGTTTCAACTATAGAAACGTAGAACTTGAAGCATGGGGCCCTAACCTGGATGCATAGGTAAGAAATAAGGCATCATCCATAGTTCTGGTGGCAATGGGTTGTTCCCGCACCAGTCATATACCCCAAGTACCTAAAGCAAGAAGTTAGGGAAATATCAGAAACGGCATCTCTCTAGGTTTAAAATCCAGCATGTTCAAGGAGCCACAACTTTCCCTGGACAAAAAAAAAAATCCAAGCTGCCCATCTAAATTTCATTCCCTTTGGAGATCGAGTGCAAAAGGAAATGTGTATACACATGTACTTGATAACTCTGGTCATGTTCCCTACCGAAAGAAAGAATTTTCCCCAAGATGGTGTTAAAGTTGCTCCTCCATGATCCAAGATCCAACTCCGAGCTTGCAGCATGGCTCCACATGAATCCAGCCCCTCCCCAAGCAATCTCAATGCAACATATATCATGACAGTACAGAACATTGTGCTCATTCCCTCGATGTGCAGTCCCCAGCCACCATCCTCATTCTGCACTCAAGTAATAATATTAGGAAAAGTATGTGGCATCTATATCTTTCATCAAAATTGTCTTCGGCATGTATACGTGCCTGATGATTATAGAGATATCGCCGAATCTCTTTCTGATGTTCTGATGTCAACACTGTAGTCAGCGTTCCAGTCACATGCAATGCTACAATCTGAAAAAATTGTCGATGTGAATCAAATAGTTACTAAGTACAATTTATCTGTGAACATGGAAAAAGAACCCAGCTAGCTAGGAACCCCAAGCCCTACAAATTTAAGGAAAGCAGGAAAGGTTTCCAAGCAAGCAAGTCCCATTCCGCCTCTGTCGGCGGCCTGGAGAGGTGAGTGACGGAGGCTGCGACGACGCGGTTGATAAAAAAAATGACATGATAAGAAAAATTGGTTCAAAAGATGTTTTTTTTGTTAGATACGAAAGAGAAAGTACCAAGCTGGGCAAGAGAAATAAAGTGCCAGCGTAATCCCCCGGCCAATGCCCATCATGTGCCTGGAGAGCGGAATAGCATCTGATTGCCCTCTTCAAAGATACCAAGACATCGTCTTCAGTGGCATAGCCATGCTGCTGGTCCAACTTGACGGGAGGAAGGTTCATCTTGAGACCCTTAGAGAACTGCAGGGTAAAAAATGGCTAGTCAAAGTTGCTCTCAATTTTTCCGTGAAAAACAAAGCAAAAAAATAAATAAAAATCCGTGATCATGCCAACGAAAGTGTCCTTCTAATCCTGAGCTCAAATACACCTGCTATGAACAGTAAAATCCAAAAGAAATTAAAAAACTTCTGAGCGTTTTGACAACAAACATTAGTTAGTTGTATGCCCGCGTGCTAACATTTGTGATGAAATCACATTTATTTTGCGACGGATGATGAAATCACATTCGTGGATGTCTGAGCGAAAACAACAAAATTAACACTCCAAAATGCTTTTCAAAAATGGTCTTTTTGGAGCATTGATTTTGTTTTTTCACCTAGAGCATTATGAGTGTTTGCTTCACAAAAAGTTGCACGCATGTAGAATTGTTTGTTGATAGAAAATTTTAGATTTTTTTTATTCTTTCAATTTTACAGTTCAGGAGGGTGCACTTAAGCTTGAGTGTAGAAACTCTATGCCCTCGTGCCAATCACATTTAACATCCATTGTACCATTGATAGGAAAGCATATACAGATATACCACTCTCTCTCGTTGGCTATCAACTGTACTCCCTCCATTCCAAATTACTCGAACTAAAACCACGACGAGTAATTTGGAACGGAGGGAGTACTTCTGTACTCCAGGATGGTGTGTCTTGGTGCTGTCATGCGCAGAAATTAAGAAAAGAGAATGCTGTAAAGGAGACCTGCATGCGCATGAGGAGGTCCGAGCTGTTCTTCATCTGGAGCCGGCGGCTGGTGAAGTCACGGCGGGCGGCGTCCACAGCGGCGACCTCTTCGGGGTCGTCTGCGGCAGGATCGAACTCCCACACCTGCCGGCCAATGTGGCCGTTGGTGGTGCGCAGCAGTGGGTTGCCGTTGCCCTCCGCTATCTTTAACCTCCACATCTCGTCGACCTATGATTGAATTGTTAGTTTCGTGGCACTCACACAGTTGCTACATGATAAATGTATAAACTGGCCAATATACACGAACCGGAGGAAGTCAGAGATTTGCAGCAGGGAGCGCGATGTGTTGTGGGACTAAAGGTGATGGACTATCTTCCTTGCTGCGTACTACGTACATGATTTATAGATTTGTACCTATATATAATAACATTTTGCTGGATCTGGAGAAGCTTCCCTGCCGGCAAGTGGTAACTTTGAACTTGAATCCTCACTCTTCTTAAGTAACACTTTGTGATCGGGAAATAAATGTTGAAAGAGTTGGTCATTTTACCCCTACATGCATTTGAGTGTCTCTACTAGCTACAAATCCTAACAATTTATTATTTTACTCAGATAAATATTTGTGTTCAGGCTGGCTGCATGGGTCAGATAAATATTTGTGTTCAGGCTGGCTGCATGTGTTAAGAGGTCGGGGTTATCCCCTGCTGGGAAAAATTTTAGAGGAAATTGATTATTTATTATTAAGTTCGTCGGACTTTGATTATAACTACAAAGTTGATTTTTTTTCTTGACAAAAGATGGCTAGGGACTAGATTGTGAGAGATGATTAGTGCTAGGAAAAAGAAGAAGATCCCGCGTACACACGTTGTATACATGTACTACCTTCATCCTGGTTTATTGGTCCTCAATGTATTTTGTGCCAAATTTTGACCGTCAATTTAACTAACAAAATGTTCATGCATGTCATCAAAAAATATATCATTGAAAACTATGTTCAAATATGAATCCAACGATGTAATTTTTGTTGACATGCATTAATATTTTACTAGTTAAATGTTTGGTCAAAATTTGACACAAACTACAATGAGGATCAATAAATCAGGACGGAGGTAGTACAAGTACAAGGTTGGTGATTGACCCATAACTATGGGCATCGCTCCATGCCTCCATCTATACCTATGCAGCGCCGCCTCCTCCTCAACCCTAGGCCACAAATTCATCATTTGGTGCGTCGGCCGCCGGCCGCCGGCAGGTCAGGTCCCCAGCACTTCCTAATGTTCAGGCAAAAATCGGGCTAGTCGCTCACAATTCTTCAACGTTGTTTCTAATCTCTCTGTTGTCAAAAGTAAATAAAACACAATGAAAACCGTTGCACCTAAGAAAGGATCGTAGCAAATCCTACGGAAAAATAGGATCATAGCATCTAGCATCGGGGCACCACCATGCATTGTTTTTCCTTTCCCGCTCCATGCTTTTTTTCTCTTGGAGCGGTCGACCAGTATCTGTTCTGTGTAGCAATCGATCTGTATATGAGATCTTTTACATTTTCCGCTAGCACTAATCATCTCTTAGGCTCTAGTCCTTAGTTAACGTTTTGTCAAGAAAAAATGAACTTTGTACTTATAATCAAATTCCAACGAACTTAATAATAAATAATCAATTGTCTCAAAAATATATGCCATCCCTCCTCGCATACACTAGAGATGATATTTTGACCGGTGAGACTATCTATCTCTCCATGACTTCCACGACGTGTCTTGTTCTAGGGTTTGCAAATATGTGACATGATTTTTTTATGGTTCTTTAACTTGTAAGCTTTATTTCTTCTCACTCAACACCAGTTTTGGTGGTAATGGATTCTTACGAAGACTTTATGTGTAACATGATTGGATTCTTTTTCCGGCACCAATGCATGAGTATTCAACTAGTGTATTTTGATGTATTATTATATTCAGTAAAAGGTCATGGTCCAGTTAGCTAATGCATTCATTGATGTGTTTAAAGAAAAACATATGAAATATGAACAATTTCATTTTCATAAATTTCTACAAATACTACTATGGGCTCAACTACGAATACACATGCAAATGCAAATACAACATTCATCTGCTTAAAAGGGAAAGAAATTAAGAAATCAATAATCATATTCACAAGGGGTCAGCCTCCCACCACCATCTCCTTCTCGCGTGTGCAATTGCTTGTGCATCTGTCGACATCCTCTCACACGCATCGATAGCCTCCCTAGTGCATCTCGTCTTCCAAGCCCGGTGCCTCAAATGTACATCGTCTTAATGCGTGTCTCGGCCTCCTGCGGTTGTCTTCGTCTCCTGCCGTCGTTTCCATCTCCCATGCGCATTGCTTATACTTCTGTGAACAACCTCTCACGCGCATTGACCGCCTCCCTATTGCGGACCAACTTCAATGTGTGGTGCCTCCCATGCACATCGTCTTATTGCGCGTCGCTGGCCTCAAGGTGCATGTCTCGAGATGGTGGTAGTTGAGGGAAGGGGATGAGAAGAGAAGGCTCGATGGATGTAAAGAGAGCCACAACAGTCATGAGAGAGAAATAGAGAGGGCTTGGTTTATGCCTAGGGTTAGGCGGAGTAGATTTTTAAAAGTGAGGGCGCAGTGGGGGTGTTAGAGTTAGG
>LR738716.1:118957527-118983549 GCA_902687465.1 Secale cereale | reverse complement strand
GGGTTGGGCGTTCTCCCCACCCGAGCCTCAAGACTGGTCCATCGCTACTACATATTGCTTCATTTGCGAGAGCCACAAAGAGGCAACTATTACCATTTACTTTGAGATCACTAGTGCCAGCATAGTGATTCCTTCATTATGCTAGGACCGGAACCCCTTACTAGTGGCTTGTGCCTACACACCACTAATAACTCACGTACCAACGACGTGTAGGTATACATCATATACCAGTGGCATGCCCTCAATACAACACACAACTAGTAAGGAAGGCATCAATGACTCACGCACCAACTTTCGAGTGTGCAACGTGTCTTCCAGATCCTGTTTTACTATTTTTGTACTAGTGTCATTGCGAGTGTGCCACACGTCTTCCAAATATTAACATGCATGGAAATGCCATGAGCAATACATTATGAATGTTTTCATAAATTATTTATATTTTCTATGACTTCATTTAAATTAGATATGATTTTTTGAAAGACTATGTTGGTCTACAAAAAATCTTAAAAAAAGGAAAAAGGAAGGGCTTTACATGGCTATTTGGCCGCGCCTCGTTGCAATTTGTGACATTTCGTCATTACGACATAAAAATCATCACCCAGATGGTCCTTGTGAGCCCACTTTTGATTGTGACAGAAATTTTGAGCCGTCATGGATTTATGCCAATATATAATGTTTCAAAAAATGTCACTAGAAATCTGGACAAGAGGACGAAGCAGTGGCACTAGTCGTCATCCTAGGTGCCTGCCAGATGCGGGCCGAAGGCGCTTGCACCATACATTGAACTCGGATGTGAGGAGCTCGTCTAGGTAGGCCACGCCCTCGGGACAACATTGAGGCACAGCCACGGTGTCCATGAACAAAACATTGACCCAAGGATGGGCCTAAAGCAGCGGCATGACACCTGGGTAGTGCCACCGGATGCTGTAGCCAGTGGCGGAGCCAGGAAAAATCAATGAGGAGGGCCAAGTGTAGTTAAGCCTGGTTGGGAAGAGCCAGTGCATCAAAATTCATCATTTTAGCAGCAATTTATCACCTCTTAACATGTATATTAGGCTTAAATGAATGATGTTAGGGGGGGCCAGGGCCCCTGCTGGTCCCCCCTGTCTCCGCCACTGGCTGTAGCGGCAGCCACGAGATTCAGCAAGCTTGCAACGACCATCACTGACTGCTACAACGGCAACCACCGGATGATGTGAGCTTCCAGCGGTGACCATCGGGTGCTACCACGGTGACAACCGAATGCTCCAATGGAAACTATAGGTTAATGCAAGCGCTAGATGATGACCACCATGTGTCATGACAGCGACCACGTGATGCTACGGGATGACAACCGAATGTTATGACGGCAAGCATGGGATGCTGCAAGCCTGCGATGGTGATCACCGGGTCCTATGATGGGGACAACCAAATGTAGTGATGGCGACCACATGATGCTAGCCTGCAACGGCGACCACATGATGCTACCCTGCAACGGCGACCACGGGATGCTGCGAGCCTGCGACTGCGATCACCGGGTCCTACGATGGCAACAACCAAATGTTCTGATGGCAACCACATGATGCTAGCCTACAACGGCGACCATGGGATGCTACAATGGTGATTGATGTGAGCCGGGGCTACAACAATCGGCGTCTTATTCAGTGGAGACTATGCCTCACAGTGCAGCGACACCGAGGGTGAGTTTTATGTCCGAGCCAGTGTGGGGGAGGGCATGCCAGGGAGATCAATCTTTGAATCGATGTCTTTGGCAGGTGCTCAAATCTGTTTCGAATGTATTTTGTTGGGTACTCGGCAAAGTCTCCAACCTAAACCGAATGACCGGGGAACACTTGTTAAAGCCAAAACAGTCAACATAGCCATCACTTTGCCAAGTGTCAATCCGGTGACACTCAGCAAAGGGTGGACACGTGTCCCTGCTCACCGTGGTTGACACAACATCAAGAGTTTATGGGTGTGTCTTAAAAAGTTTATTGGTGATGGCATGTCACAACAAAACCATTTTCTCATGGAGTCAAGGGGATGAACAGCTTCAAGAGTTATTTTAGGAATGGTTTGGATCACATTGACATCATGGGTGTGTTGTAACAAGTTTGGATGTTCTGGGTTGCAAATTAAACTAGGAAACAAGTTCATCGATGAAATTCGTGGTTCTCACGAAAGAAGAGGAAACATTTACCCAGTTCTATGATGATACGTGCTTTTGTAGTTCGAATTGAATTGTGAAAAGTTTTACATTAAGTTACAGATGTATTAGTACTAATTATATGATTATTAGTGGTTGTTGGTTGAAACGGAGGAAGCTAAACACCACGTAACCACACTAAAGTATAAATAATTAAGGAAGAGTCAACTGCTCTGAGTCCGGTGTTTGTCTGCTGCATTCATGGTAGAGATAGTTTGGTGCCCATGGGCTGCTTGCACAAGAAAATAATCAATATTTTCCACCTGACTATCTGCCCCCGTTGACTGTGGATTGGTAACGACATCGAGATCAGCCTGTTTTTTTTTAGCTCACATGGGCTACCAGGGAATCAAACATAGCTTGGTGCGATTTGCAAGGGCATTGCAGTGCTTGCAGAGATCTTTTGACTTGGGCTGACATGATTCCTCTTGCTCATGGGCTGCTAACTAAAATTAATTCGTGCAGATGGTGTACTTCTTAAGATGTTGTACCCCGTAAAAAAGGACACTAATAAGTGTCACACGTGTGGCATGAACAAATGGCTACTCCAAACGTTTTCTATGACAAGTGTAGTGTCGTGAGGATGGCAACTTTAGTTGTCAAGCATGACAACTTTCTTTTGGGATGACAAGTTCAGTTTTTTCGGTTCATTTTTTCTTTTCGGATGGCAACTTTAGTTGTAAAAAACATCAGGACCGAAGTTTTTCATGCCACACGTATCATTTGGGGAAAAAAGATGATGTACTTCTCTCCTTCTCCTTACATATATGAAGGTTCAGGAAGTTCCACAATAATACTACTGGATATACTTTTATGCCGGCATATATACAACAACATAATACAATCTATCAATAGCTAAATAGTGGACTGCTCAAAAATTACAGTATTTTATGAGAGTAAATTAGCTAAATAGTGTACTTACTGTTTGTTTCAAATGTCATACTGTGTGCGTCTTTCTTGCTTTCTTATAACAAAAATCGACCTCTTTATTATGTCGCCTAGTCCTTATATATAGGGGAAAAAATATGTTGCTGATTAGTCTTGGATAGTGTGGGTTCTGAGAAACTTGCCGAACCCACAAAACATTTTGACTATAAATGTACCTTCAGCAGAACTCTTTCTTCTAGTTGAAAAACAGTGCTCACGTTGTTTACTCGGAAAAAAAAAAAGCATTCCATGCCATGGCATAGTTATCATCCAAGGAAACACTAGCTGATGTAGTGAATTCAAAAGAAACTGGGGAAGCTAGACACCGCTGAAGCACACTATTAAGTTTAAAGATATAAGGAAGAGCCAAATGGTCTTAGCCCGTCCACATGGACTGTTTGCACAAGGTAAGAGTCCCCGATCTCTCCCTCTCTCAAAAGGTAAGAGTCCCCGATGTGGATCGGCCTATTTTACATGGGCTACCTGGTAACCAAACTTAGCAAGGGCAGAGGTCGGCTAATGTTCTGACTTTTGACTAGAGCTGTAGAGCAGATGTGATTCTCGTTGCTCGTGGGCTGCTAGCTAAAATTTGTGCTTGCAGATGCATGCTGTACTTATTTCCTCATTATTGATCTATATGACCGTGTTTTGCTTAAATGCCGACAAAATACTTGCTTACATGTCACCTCCATGAGCTAACGTGGGCTGCTAAAATTTGTACATCGGTATATTCTTCTGTGATTAAGAGAGTAGAATAGACATGGGTACACTGTTTTCACTTAGGTGCTGACAGTAACAACACACACTCTTTAGGTGTTGGAGGACAGATTATGTAGATGAGCTATGCTGGATTTTGGACTAGAGAGTAGGAGTACATACCTGATGCGGTTTCTAGACCTAAAGGCCTCAGTTAAGTCTTCTTTTTTTGCGGGCCACAGTTAAGTCTACAATAATCAATTGTTTTTTTACTAAACAGACTACAATAGAGCTACCACAAAGCTCCATTTTTTACATGGGGTTGAAGTGCTACAAATTCATAACCTTATGTTTGTAAGTACTTCCATAATGTAGCTTGCAGAATGAAAAACGACTATAAACTATAGAGAAAGAAAATTAATCAGAAAGAGTCAACTGTTCCATCTTCTCCCCATCTGCATGCATGCATATGTGCTATGCTGAGACAGACGTGATTCGGTGCACATGCATGCATGCATGGGCTGCTTGTACAAGATGGGTAGTACTAATATTCTATTGCATGCATTCAGAGAGGTCGGCTAATGTTTTGACGTCGCCAGACGTGCAAGTGATTCTCGTTGCTCGTGGGCTGCTACTTACATTCTTACGTGTATGGATATTGGCAACAGAGCCTCTGCCATCGCCTAACGTGGGCTGCTAACTTTTGTTTTTAAGGCTGAAACCGTGGATCAACTGTTCTGAGGTAATTTCATAATAATAAAAGAGTCAAATATTTACAAAACAGAGGGAAAAGAAAACACAGGGCAGACATCCAATCCAATGCCAGTTCTTTCTAACACGATCCCAAAACACAGGGTTTCTTTGAAATCGAATAAACATCACCGATGTGTGTCAATCCAATCCTTTAGTGACTCCAAGAACTTGTCTTTTATCTTGTGTTTCAGATCTAACTGGTCTTGTTTGAGTAGATATTTCCAAGATGTGTTTGCTGGAACTCCATTGTGAAAAATCGTCCCATTTCTCTCAATCCAAATGTTCCAACATCCCCAAATGATAATGTCCATAGCAATGTCTATAGGAAAGGCAAGAGTGGTGAGCATAACCTCATCACAAAGAGATACTCGCAAAAAAAAAAAAAAACTCATCGCAAAGAGAAATGCATCTCCTCCTAGGAGCAATGGTGCACAGAGAGTTGTTCGGAACAGTTTTACAACTTGCAAGAAAGTCAAGCATGTACATGTTAATGGGACAATTTTTCCTACTAATGCCCCGTTCCAAACGGAAAGGGTGAGAGGAGCTACTCTAGCAGCATGCAGATCTTGATGCATAGATGGGTGGCGTAGATAGATTATTTACCCGCTAGTGTTGGTACAAAATCCGTATACTCCTACAAAAAATAATAACATGCTCTTGATTGGCCATATTTCCTTTGTATTTGTAGGAGATTTATTACATCCAAATGGAGGGTGTTTTTGTTGATACGAAAATTTAAGTACAGTGGTGTCATACATGTGATTGTATTTTAAGAACACACATTTGGTAGAACTAGGAGTCTACCATACATATTATGAAGTTCATGTCGTATTTTTATTTTACCTTTTATTGAACATGGGACATGACAGACCTCCTCAACATTTTCCTCACAGGGAATTGGAACTTAACGTTACCTTCTTTCATGCCAATACCAACTCCAATTGTTCTAAACAAGGGTCTTCCTGAGAAAATAAGACAAGAAGAATTGTATTATATATGCATTACTCCCTCCTTTCGGGTTTAAAAAGCGCATCCCAAATTCTCATATTTCCATTAAATTAGGCTCACTTTGAGTTCAATTGAGTTAAAGTACTTTGAATATCATTTCACATTTAATTCGTAGAGACTAGAGAGAGGGAATTAGTGCTCATGCATACATCTTATTCTACGTGCGCCATGCAAGTCAAATTAGACAGAGCATGCTGCACTTATTACTTCAGGAGTTGAACAAGTGTGAAAATTTTCATTGGGCGGTGTTGTATCAACAAAACTGGTGTCATCCACTCACCATCTAGCTTGGTTGATGAGATTTCAGATTTGAGCCCTATAAATTGGAAGGGAGGGAGTATAATGAAATCAACCAGCACGTAATTTGTATTAGCAATAACAGGGATGACATCTATCCTCCCCGAAGGTTTCTTAAGAGTTGAGTTTGCTAGATGCGAACTTAAAAACATCCAGTCATATATTTCAATCCCAGAACATCACATAAAGTTTTAGGCATGGTGGAAATGTTGGAAATATGCCCTAGAGGCAATAATAAAAGAGTTATTATTATATTTCCTTGTTCATGATAATCGTTTATTATCCATGCTATAACTGTATTGATTGGAAACTCAGATACACGAGTGGATGAATAGACAGACTTTGGAGTCTCTTGATTTTGAATCACTTGACACGTGCGAGCCGTGCCTCATGGGCAAGATGACAAGGACCCCGTTTTCAGGGACAATGGAACGGGCAAGTGACTTATTGGAAATCATACATACTGATGTGTGCGGTCCGATGAGTGTAACGGCGCGCGGTGGATATCGTTATTTTCTCACCTTCACTGACGACTTAAGTAGATATGGGTATATTTACTTGATGAAGCATAAGTCTGAAACTTTTGAAAAGTTCAAGCAATTTCAGAGTGAAGTTGAAAATCATCGTAACAAGAAGATCAAGTTCCTACGATCTGATCGAGGGGGAGAATATCTGAGTTATGAGTTTGGTGATCACTTAAGAAAATGTGGAATTGTTTCACAGTTGACTCCACCTGGAACACCACAGCGTAATGGTGTGTCCGAACGTCGTAATCGAACCCTATTAGATATGGTGCGTTCTATGATGTCTCTTGCCGACTTGCCACTATCGTTTTGGGGATATGCGTTAGAGACAGCTGCATTCACTTTAAATAGGGCTCCATCTAAGTCCGTTGAGACAACACCGTATGAACTGTGGTTTGGTAAGAAACCTAAGTTGTCTTTTCTCAAGGTTTGGGGTTGCGATGCTTATGTCAAAAGGCTTCAGCCAGAAAAGCTCGAACCCAAAGCGGACAAATGTGTCTTCATAGGATACCCAAAAGAAACAGTTGGGTACACCTTCTATCTCAGATCCGAGGGCAAAGTGTTTGTCGCTAAGAACGGGTCCTTCCTCGAGAAAGAGTTTCTCTCGAAAGAATTGAGTGGGAGGAAGGTAGAACTTGATGAGGTTATTGAACCTCTGCTTCAACCAGAAAGTAGCGCAGCACAGAAAGATGTTTTTGTGGAGCCTACAGAGGTTGAAGAGGAAGCCAATGATGATGATCAAGAAGCTTCCGATCAAGTTACTACCGAACCTCGTAGGTCGACAAGGGTACGCACTGCACCTGAGTGGTATGGTAACCCTGTCTTGGAGGTCATGTTGTTAGACAACGGTGAACCTACGAGCTATGGAGAAACGATGGTGGGCCCAGATTCCGACAAATGGTTAGAGGCCATGAAATCCGAGATGGGATCCATGTATGAAAACAAAGTATGGACTTTGGAAGTATTACCTGAAGGGCGGAAGGCCATTCAGAATAAATGGATTTTTAAGAGGAAGACGGACGCTGACGGTAATGTCACCGTGTATAAAGCTCGACTTGTGGCAAAGGGTTTTTCACAAGTTCAAGGGATTGACTACGATGAGACTTTCTCACCCGTAGCGATGCTTAAATCCGTCCGAATCATGTTAGCAATAGCTGCATTTTTCGATTATGAAATTTGGCAGATGGATGTCAAAACAGCGTTCCTTAACGGTTTTCTTAAGGAAGAGTTGTATATGATGCAACCAGAAGGTTTTGTCGATCCAGAGAATGCTGACAAAGTATGCAAGCTCCAGCGTTCCATTTATGGGCTGGTGCAAGCATCTCGGAGTTGGAATCTTCGCTTTGATGAGGTGATCAAAGCGTTTGGGTTTATACAAGTTTACAATGAAGCTTGTATTTACAAGAAAGTGAGTGGGAGCTCTATAGCGTTTCTAATATTATATGTGGATGACATATTGCTGATTGGAAACAATATAGAATTTTCGGATAGCGTGAAGGGGTATTTGAACAAGAGTTTTTCGATGAAAGATCTCGGTGAAGCTGCTTTCATATTGGGCATCAAGATCTATAGAGATAGATCAAGACGCTTGATAGGACTTTCACAAAGCACGTACCTTGATAAAGTTTTGAAGAAGTTCAAAATGGATCAATCCAAGAAGGGGTTCTTACCGGTATTGCAAGGTACAAAGTTGAGTAAGACTCAATGCCCAGTGACTGCGGATGATAGAGAAAAGATGAGTGTCGTCCCCTATGCTTCAGCCATAGGCTCTATCATGTATGCAATGCTGTGCACAAGACCAGATGTCAGCCTTGCCATAAGTATGGCCGGAAGGTTTCAAAGTAATCCTGGTATGGATCACTGGACAGCGGTCAAGAATATCCTAAAGTACCTGAAAAGGACTAAGGATATGTTTCTCGTTTATGGAGGTGATCAAGAGCTCGTCGTAAAGGGTTACGTCGATGCAAGCTTTGATACTGATCCGGATGACTCTAAGTCACAAACCGGATACGTATATATTCTCAACGGGGGAGCGGTAAGCTGGTGCAGTTCCAAGCAGAGCGTGGTAGCTGATTCTACATGTGAAGCGGAGTATATAGCTGCCTCGGAGGCGGCTAAGGAAGGTGTCTGGATGAAGGAGTTCATGACAGATCTTGGAGTTGTGCCTAGTGCACTGAACCCAATGACTCTGTTCTGTGACAACACTGGTGCCATTGCTCTAGCCAAGGAACCAAGGTTTCACAAGAGGACCAGACACATAAAGCGACGCTTCAATTCCATCCGCGATTCTGTCAAGGAGGAGGACATAAACATTTGCAAAGTACACACGGATTTGAATGTTGCAGATCCGTTGACTAAGCCTCTTCCACGGGCTAAGCACGATCAACACCAAGACTCTATGGGTGTTAGATTCATTACCTTGTAATGCTAGATTATTGACTCTAGTGCAAGTGGGAGACTGTTGGAAATATGCCCTAGAGGCAATAATAAAAGAGTTATTATTATATTTCCTTGTTCATGATAATCGTTTATTATCCATGCTATAACTGTATTGATTGGAAACTCAGATACACGTGTGGATGAATAGACAGACTTTGTGTCCCTAGTGTGCCTCTACAGGACTAGCTCGTTGATCAAAGATGACCGCGGTTTCCAGGTCATAAGACATGAGTTGTCATTTGATAACGGGGTCACATCATTAGGAGAATGATGTGATGGAAGAGACCCAAACGTTAACATAGCTTTTGATCGTGTCAGTTATCGCTATAGTTTTCTGCATGTCAAGTATAAGTTCCTATGACCATGAGATCATGTAACTCACTGACACCGTAGGAGTGCTTTGTGTGTGCCAAACGTCGCAACGTAACTGGGTGACTATAAAGGTACTCTACAGGTATCTCCGAGGGTGTCTGTTGAGTTGACATGGATCGAGACTGGGATTTGTCACTCCGTATGACGGAGAGGTATCTCCGGGCCCACTCGGTAATACGTCATCTCAATGAGCTCAAAGTGACTAAGTAGTTGGTCACGGGATTATGTATTACGGTAACGAGTAAAGAGACTTGCCGGTAACGAGATTGAACTAGGTATAGAGATACCGACGATCGAATCTCGGGCAAGTAACATACCGACGAGACAAAGGGAACTGTGTACGGGATTGCCTGAATCCTTGACATCGTGGTTCATCCGATGAGATCATCGAGAAACATGTAGGAACCAATATGGGTATCCAGATCCCGCTATTGGTTATTGACCTGAGAGTGTCTCGGTCATGTCTACATGGTTTCCGAACCCGCAGGGTCTACACACTTAACGTTCGGTGACGCTAGGGTTGTTAGTGAGAAGAGTGCATGGTTACCGAAGGTTGTTCGGAGTCCCGGATGAGATCCCGGACATGACGAGGGTCTCCGGAATGGTCCGGAGACGAAGATTGATATATAGGATGAAAGGTTTCGGAGTACCGGAAGTGTTCCGGGGAGCATCGGGAAATCGGCGGAGTACCGGGAAGGTTTTCAGGGGGTCCGGAAGGTGTTCTGGGCCTATTGGGCCACAAGGGGGGACACCACAGCCCTCAGGGGGCTGTGCGCCCCCCTGGGCCCTCTCCCCATGCGGCTAAGGGGGTGGGACCCCCTAGGGCTGGCCGCACCCCTTGGGCTTGGGGGGCAAGGCACCTAGGGGGGAAACCCTAGGGCCTGGGCGCCTCCCCCTGCCCTGGCCGCCGCCCCCTCCCCTTGCCCTGGCCGCCGGCCCCTAGGGGGAAACCCTAGGGCGCCCTCACCTCTCCACCCCCCCTATATATAGTGGGGCAAAGGGAGGGCAGCCAACACAGTTTGTTCCTCGGTGCTGCCCTCCCTCTCCCGTCATATCTTCTTCTCCCGCGGTGCTTAGGCGAAGCCCTACTGGAGTTCTTCTCCACCATCACCACCACGCCGTCGTGCTGCCGGTTCTCCATCAACCTCTCCTCCACCCCTTGCTGGATCAAGAAGGAGGAGACGTCCCCGAGCCGTACGTGTGAAGAACGCGGAGGCACCGTTGCTTCGGTGCTAGGTCTTCGGCGATCTGAATCGCGACGAGTACGACTCCATCATCCGCGTTCATAACGCTTCCGCTTAGCGATCTACAAGGGTACGTAGATCACACTCCCCTCTCGTAGTTGCTTCTACTAGATTGATCTTGGTGAACGGTAGGAAAATTTTTGTTTCCCATGCAACGTTCCCCAACAGTGGCATCATGAGCTAGGATCTTGCGTAGATGCTTTCTCGAGTAGAACACAAAGAAGTTTGTGGCGTTGATGTTTAAATTGCTGCCCTCCTTAGTCTTTCTTGATTTAGCGGTATTATAGGATGAAGCGGCCCGGACCAACTTTACATGTCCACGTACATGAGACCGGTTCCATCGACAGACATGTGACTTTTGTTGCATAAGATGGCTGGCGGGTGTCTGTCTCTCCTATCTTAGTTGAATCGGAATAGAACAAGGCGGTCCTTGTAGAAGGTTAAATAGCAACTTGAATATCACCGTTGTGGTTTTGCGTAGGTAAGAAGCGTTCTTGCTAGATACCCATAGCAGCCACGTAAAACATGCAACAACAAATTAGAGGACGTCTAACTTGTTTTTGCAGGGTATGTATGTGATATGATATGGCCAATGACATGATGAAATATATTTTGATGTATGAGATGATCATGTTGTAATAGTTAACATCGACTTGCATGTCGATGCATACGGCAACCGGCAGGAGCCATAGGGTTGTCTTTATTTTCTGTATGACCTGCGTGTCAATCATTAAGCGCTTTGTAATGCTTTACTTTATCGCTAAACGGTAGCAATAGTAGTAAGAGCATGGTGGGGCGCCGACAACCCCGATGGCAACACGATGATGGAGATCATGATGATGGAGATCATGGTGTGGCGCCGGTGACGATGGAGATCATGCCGGTGCTTTGGAGATGGAGATCAAAAGCACGAGTTGATGGCCATATCATGTCACTTATGATTTGCATGTGATGTTAATCCTTTTATGCATCTTATTTTGCTTAGGACGACGGTAGCATTATAAGGTGATCCTTCACTAAAATTTCAAGATAAAATTGTGTTCCCCCCGAGTGTGCGCCGTTGCGAAGGTTCGTCGTTTCGAAGCACCACGTGATGATCGGGTGTGATAGACTCTACGTTCGCATACAACGGGTGCAAGCCAGTTTTGCACGTGCAGAACACTCGGGTTAGACTTGGCGAGCCTAGCATGTACAGACATGGCCTCGGAACACGGAGGACCGAAAGGTCGAGCATGAGTCATATAGTAGATATGATCAACATGTTGATGTTCACCATTGACACCACCTCATCTCACGTGATGATCGGACTTGGGTTGGTGAATTTGGATCATGTCACGCTCGAATGACCGGAGGGATGTCAATTTGAGTGGGAGTTATAATTAATTTGATTAGGTAATAACTCACTTATCATGAACAATAGTCTAAAATGTCTTTGCAAATTTATGTTGTAGATGGCTCGCGCAGGGGTTCCCCTGAATTTTAATGCGTTCCTAGAGAAAGCTAAACTGAAAGATGATGGGAGCAACTTTGTGGACTGGCTCCGCAATCTGAGGATCATCCTCACAGCTGCCCAAAAGGTTTATGTCCTAAATGCACCGCTAGGTCAACCCCCCGCTCCTGGAGCATCTGCGGACGATATGAACGTCTGGCAGACGCGTTCGGATGACTATTCGATAGTACAGTGTGCCATGTTGTACGGCTTGGAAGGAGGACTCCAAA
This sequence comes from Secale cereale, assembly GCA_902687465.1. Taxonomy (NCBI): domain Eukaryota; kingdom Viridiplantae; phylum Streptophyta; class Magnoliopsida; order Poales; family Poaceae; genus Secale; species Secale cereale. The sequence continues at coordinate 118,971,385 of LR738716.1, read as the reverse complement.
GGCGTTTTGAACGTCATGGTGCATATGAGATGTACACGGAGTTGAAATTCATCTTTGAGAAGAATGCTAAGATCGAGAGGTATGAGACCACCGATAAATTCTTCGCTTGCAAGATGGAGGAGAATTCGTCTGTCAGTGAGCACTTACTGAAGATGTCTGGGTACTATACCCGCATAGCTGATCTGGGACTTGTGTTCCCGGATGAGGCTATCATTGACAGAATTCTCCAGTCACTCCCTCCAAGCTACAAGAGCTTCGTCCAGCAGTACAACATGCAAGGGATGAATAAAACCATCGCCGAGCTGTTTTCGATGCTGAAAGTCGCTGAGGCAGACATCCAGAAGGAGTATCAAGTGTTGATGGTCAATAAGACCACCAGTTTCAAGAAGAATGGCAAGGGCAAGAAGGGTAACTCTAAGAAGGGTGGCAAATCAGTTGCTAATCCAGTGAAGAAACCCAAGGCTGGGCCCAAGCCAGAGACTGAGTGTTTCTATTGCAAGGGGAATGGCCACTGGAAGCGGAACTGCCCCAAGTATCTGGCAGACAAGAAGGGGGCCAACAACAACAAAGGTATATATGATATACATGTTATTGATGTGTACCTTACCAACTCTCGTTGTAGTGCCTGGGTATTTGATACCGGTTCGGTTGCTCACATTTGCAACTCTAAACAGGAACTGCGGAATAAACGGAGGCTGGCGAAGGACGAAGTGACGATGCGCGTGGGAAATGGTTCCAAGGTTGATGTGATCGCCGTCGGCACGCTCGCTCTTCGATTACCATCGGGATTAGTTATGAACCTGAATAATTGTTATTTAGTGCCTGCGTTAAGCATGAACATTATATCTGGATCTTGTTTATTGCAAGACGGTTACTCATTTAAGTCAGAGAATAATGGTTGTTCTATTTATATGAGTAATATCTTTTATGGTCATGCACCCGAAGTTAGGGGTTTATTCTTATTGAATCTCGATAGTGATGATACACATGTTCATAACATTGATGCCAAAAGATGTAGAGTAGATAATGATAATACCACTTTCTTGTGGCACTGCCGTCTCGGTCATATCGGCGTGAAACGCATGAGGAAGCTCTATGCTGATGGACTTTTGGAGTCTCTTGATTTTGAATCACTTGACACGTGCGAGCCGTGCCTCATGGGCAAGATGACAAGGACCCCGTTTTCAGGGATTATGGAACGGGCAAGTGACTTATTGGAAATCATACATACTGATGTGTGCGGTCCGATGAGTGTAACGGCGCGCGGTGGATATCGTTATTTTCTCACCTTCACTGACGACTTAAGTAGATATGGGTATATTTACTTGATGAAGCATAAGTCTGAAACTTTTGAAAAGTTCAAGCAATTTCAGAGTGAAGTTGAAAATCATCGTAACAAGAAGATCAAGTTCCTACGATCTGATCGAGGGGGAGAATATCTGAGTTATGAGTTTGGTGATCACTTAAGAAAATGTGGAATTGTTTCACAGTTGACACCACCTGGAACACCACAGCGTAATGGTGTGTCCGAACGTCGTAATCGAACCCTATTAGATATGGTACGTTCTATGATGTCTCTTGCTGACTTGCCACTATCGTTTTGGGGATATGCGTTAGAGACAGCTGCATTCACTTTAAATAGGGCTCCATCTAAGTCCGTTGAGACAACACCGTATGAACTGTGGTTTGGTAAGAAACCTAAGTTGTCTTTTCTCAAGGTTTGGGGTTGCGATGCTTATGTCAAAAGGCTTCAGCCAGAAAAGCTCGAACCCAAAGCGGACAAATGTGTCTTCATAGGATACCCAAAAGAAACAGTTGGGTACACCTTCTATCTCAGATCCGAGGGCAAAGTGTTTGTCTCTAAGAACGGGTCCTTCCTCGAGAAAGAGTTTCTCTCGAAAGAATTGAGTGGGAGGAAGGTAGAACTTGATGAGGTTATTGAACCTCTGCTTCAACCAGAAAGTAGCGCAGCACAGAAAGATGTTTTTGTGGAGCCTACAGAGGTTGAAGAGGAAGCCAATGATGATGATCAAGAAGCTTCCGATCAAGTTACTACCGAACCTCGTAGGTCGACAAGGGTACGCACTGCACCTGAGTGGTATGGTAACCCTGTCTTGGAGGTCATGTTGTTAGACAACGGTGAACCTACGAGCTATGGAGAAGCGATGGTGGGCCCAGATTCCGACAAATGGTTAGAGGCCATGAAATCCGAGATGGGATCCATGTATGAAAACAAAGTATGGACTTTGGAAGTATTACCTGAAGGGCGGAAGGCCATTCAGAATAAATGGATTTTTAAGAGGAAGACGGACGCTGACGGTAATGTCACCGTGTATAAAGCTCGACTTGTGGCAAAGGGTTTTTCACAAGTTCAAGGGATTGACTACGATGAGACTTTCTCACCCGTAGCGATGCTTAAATCCGTCCGAATCATGTTAGCAATAGCTGCATATTTCGATTATGAAATTTGGCAGATGGATGTCAAAACAGCGTTCCATAACGGTTTTCTTAAGGAAGAGTTGTATATGATGCAACCGGAAGGTTTTGTCGATCCAGAGAATGCTGACAAAGTATGCAGGCTCCAGCGTTCCATTTATGGGCTGGTGCAAGCATCTCGGAGTTGGAATCTTCGCTTTGATGAGGTGATCAAAGCGTTTGGGTTTATACAAGTTTACAATGAAGCTTGTATTTACAAGAAAGTGAGTGGGAGCTCTATAGCGTTTCTAATATTATATGTGGATGACATATTGCTGATTGGAAACAATATAGAATTTTTGGATAGTGTGAAGGGGTATTTGAACAAGAGTTTTTCGATGAAGGATCTCGGTGAAGCTGCTTTCATATTGGGCATCAAGATCTATAGAGATAGATCAAGACGCTTGATAGGACTTTCACAAAGTACATACCTTGATAAAGTTTTGAAGAAGTTCAAAATGGATCAATCCAAGAAGGGGTTCTTGCCGGTATTGCAAGGTACAAAGTTGAGTAAGACTCAATGCCCAGTGACTGCGGAAGATAGAGAAAAGATGAGTGTCGTCCCCTATGCTTCAGCCATAGGCTCTATCATGTATGCAATGCTGTGCACAAGACCAGATGTTAGCCTTGCCATAAGTATGGCCGGAAGGTTTCAAAGTAATCCTGGTATGGATCACTGGACAGCGGTCAAGAATATCCTAAAGTACCTGAAAAGGACTAAGGAAATGTTTCTCGTTTATGGAGGTGATCAAGAGCTCGTCGTAAAGGGTTACGTCGATGCAAGTTTTGACACTGATCCGGATGACTCTAAGTCTCAAACCGGATACGTATATATTCTCAACGGGGGAGCGGTAAGCTGGTGCAGTTCCAAGCAGAGCGTGGTAGCCGATTCTACATGCGAAGCGGAGTACATAGCTGCCTCGGAGGCGGCAAAGGAAGGTGTCTGGATGAAGGAGTTCATGACAGATCTTGGAGTTGTGCCTAGTGCACTAAACCCAATGACTCTGTTCTGTGACAACACTGGTGCCATTGCTCTAGCCAAGGAACCAAGGTTTCACAAGAGGACCAGACACATAAAGCGACACTTCAATTCCATCCGCGATTCAGTCAAGGAGGAGGACATAAGCATTTGCAAAGTACACACGGATTTGAATGTTGCAGATCCGTTGACTAAGCCTCTTCCACGGGCTAAGCATGATCAACACCAAGACTCTATGGGTGTTAGATTCATTACCTTGTAATGCTAGATTATTGACTCTAGTGCAAGTGGGAGACTGTTGGAAATATGCCCTAGAGGCAATAATAAAAGAGTTATTATTATATTTCCTTGTTCATGATAATCGTTTATTATCCATGCTATAATTGTATTGATTGGAAACTCATATACATGTGTGGATAAATAGACAAACTTTGTGTCCCTAGTAAGCCTCTTCAGGACTAGCTCGTTGATCAAAGATGACCGCGGTTTCCAGGTAATAGACATGAGTTGTCATTTGATAACGGGATCACATCATTAGGAGAATGATGTGATGGACGAGACCCAAACGTTAAACATAGCTTTTGATCGTATCAGTTATCGCTATAGTTTTCTGCATGTCAAGTATAAGTTCCTATGACCATGAGATCATGTAACTCACTGACACCGTAGGAGTGCTTTGTGTGTGCCAAACGTCGCAACGTAACTGGGTGACTATAAAGGTATTCTACAGGTATCTCCGAAGGTGTCTGTTGAGTTGACATGGATCGAGACTGGGATTTGTCACTCCGTGTGACGGAGAGGTATCTCCGGGCCCACTCGGTAATACGTCATCTCAATGAGCTCAAAGTGACTAAGTAGTTGGTCACGGGATTATGTATTACGGTAACGAGTAAAGAGACTTGCCGGTAACGAGATTGAACTAGGTATAGAGATACCGACGATCGAATCTCGGGAAAGTAACATACCGACGAGACAAAGGGAACTGTATACGGGATTGCCTGAATCCTTGACATCGTGGTTCATCCGATGAGATCATCGAGAAACATGTAGGAGCCAATATGGGTATCCAGATCCCGCTATTGGTTATTGACCTGGGAGTGTCTCGGTCATGTCTACATGGTTTCCGAACCCGCAGGGTCTACACACTTAACGTTCGGTGACGCTAGGGTTGTTAGTGAGAAGAGTGCCTGGTTACCGAAGGTTGTTCGGAGTCCCGGATGAGATCCCGGACATGACGAGGGTCTCCGGAATGGTCCGGAGACGAAGATTGATATATAGGATGAAAGGTTTCGGAGTACCGGAAGTGTTCCGGGGAGCATCGGGAAATCGGCGGAGTACCGGGAAGGTTTTCGGGGGGTCCGGAAGGTGTTCTGGGCCTATTGGGCCACAAGGGGGGACACCACAGCCCTCAGGGGGCTGTGCGCCCCCCCTGGGCCCTCTCCCCATGCGGCTAAGGGGGTGGGACCCCCTAGGGCTGGCCGCACCCCTTGGGCTTGGGGGGCAAGGCACCTAGGGGGAAAACCCTAGGGCCTGGGCGCCTCCCCCTGCCCTGGCCGCCGCCCCCTCCCCTTGCCCTGGCCGCCGGCCCCTAGGGGGAAACCCTAGGGCGCCCTCACCTCTCCACCCCCCCTATATATAGTGGGGCAAAGGGAGGGCAGCCAACACAGTTTGTGCCTCGGTGCTGCCCTCCCTCTCCCGTCATATCTTCTTCTCCCGCGGTGCTTAGGCGAAGCCCTGCTGGAGTTCTTCTCCACCATCACCACCACGCCGTCGTGCTGCCGGTTCTCCATCAACCTCTCCTCCACCCCTTGCTGGATCAAGAAGGAGGAGACGTCCCCGAGCCGTACGTGTGAAGAACGCGGAGGCACCGTTGCTTCGGTGCTAGGTCTTCGGCGATCTGAATCGCGACGAGTACGACTCCATCATCCGCGTTCATAACGCTTCCGCTTAGCGATCTACAAGGGTACGTAGATCACACTCCCCTCTCGTAGTTGCTTCTACTAGATTGATCTTGGTGAACGGTAGGAAAATTTTTGTTTCCCATGCAACGTTCCCCAACAGGAAATACTAGCTCCTAAATGACACACGTCCTTAAATTCAAAGTAATTAATGATGGTTTTAATAGTTGTTCAAGTTTTTTCCCTAGCATTTTAGACAGCTTCAACAATATGTAGTAATTGCTTGATTATGTTCTTGAACATTAGGAGAATGAATCATAGGATGTAAAACCTTAATGACATCGGTACGAGAACAATCATTATAATCAATAGTCTTTCCACCCAAAACTCGAGTCTTGACCTCTCCAAGCTGACTTCTAATTTTTTTTGGCTTTCCCCAAATGCTAGAAGGTCCTCCATGCCGTGCACCTTCTGGCTCCATGCCTCCGGTAGGCTAGGGCTCTTGCCCTTCCCCGGCTGATCCTCCTTGCGGAGCTGAGGGGGGCCACTAGTGGTTAGAAGGGAAGGATGGCAAGGGTGTGGCGTGCGATTGTGGATTGGTAAGGGAGATCAACGGCGGCCTAGAGTTTGTGGGAGGGGACATGTGCAGGTTTATGTGTGCAATTTCTGTCAGTTTTTTTCTCAACTAGTTTTATGTAGCGATGTGTGTGGGGATAAAAAAGTTGGTGGGAGGTGGGAGGATGCCAGACGAACATAACGTTGTGGGGACGAAATGACCTACCAACTCCACTTTAGTCGTAGAGATTCACAGTACGAGTTCTCCTGCTGATTCTACTAAAAAATCACTCATAATTTATGAAGTGCGTCCTAAAGGGCCACTAGCTAACCACTCTACCAAATAGAGAACATCATGGGTATCATCAAGAAAATAAAATTGTTTTTCCCCCATGTCTAACTTTTTTGGAACTTCTGGAGTGCATCAAGGTCTCTTTGCATATGACTCAGCGGCGCAACTAGCATGGCAGTCCGGGGTGGCCGAAGTCCATTCCAGGAGACCCACCAACTACGCATGTTCTAGGAGTCCCATTCAACTAGGTGCACTACATCAAAGTTCACACGACTGATCGCGAGTGCACTATCATGAGAGACTTTACAACACAATCAATGGGCATTACCATATCGTACTCACAATGAGTTATAACACATGATCAATGTGTCGTTAGCATGACCAGGCTAACTCGGTTCAACCATACTCTTTTCAGCCCTACATAAGGGAAAGCTAGGGATCCCTCACAGGGGCACATGCACATGCATAAACATACACACAAACTAGACATACACTTGTACAATCCTTGTATTGTCCCTCATACAAGGCTAGCTAAAAATTCAACAAGAGTATGGTATTACCTCTTCTATAGCGGGCTGAAACCTAGATAAGATCTTTCATGTCAACCCATCCTGGATCATGCTCATGTGCCCCCAATCTATAAATATTTGTATTGTAGTGGAGTCCCTATGATACATTGAAAATATCAAATGAACCAAAAATAAAAAATTTGGACATGGAACTTGTATTGGTGTAAGTTGAATGTAGAATAAGTTTCAAGGTCAATTGACGAAGAAGCTGTCATTTTGCCTTTAAACCTCACTCTTCCCCTTTCAAAACTATGATTCTTCCTCAGAGATGCTTTGGTTTCTAAGCAATGTACATCATAACTTTTGAGATTTTTTCTCAAATTATAACAACATCCTCTAGATTCATATAACGACACCATGCCAAGTTTAATGTTTTGAAACTTCATTTACCTTAAAGAAAATCAAAATGTCAATAATATCCAAGTTATTGTTCAAATTTTCACAACCAAAGTTTGAATTTTGCAGAAAAACTTTTGGATAAGACCTACAAATACACTAAAAATATTAAATATCATTTTCAGACAATTTGAAGGCATGTTTTTAGGTACTTGTAGCTCAAAAATGAATTACATGCATTAAATACAAAAATACCATTTAATGCCTTGAAGTTAGCAAATGAACCCTAAAATTCCAAATTTTTACATGAAACATATAATGATGTATGTTGCATGTAGAAAATTTGGACTCTTTTGGGTCAATATTTTTTCAACATGCTTCATGTGCTACCTTAACATGACATTTTCAAAAGTAGGAAATCCAAATGTCAATGATGTTCAATGACATACTAAAACTATAATTACGACAACCGGAAAATATAGTACATTGTGACAAACTAAAACTGAAGATTAAATTAAATGATAGAACCATAATCAACATGATGCTTTTGCATCACTGTGAAACACTAAGTGAAGCCATCATCACTATTATCACGAACCTCGTTCCTGACTAGATTGTTAAGCTGGTTGCTTCCAGATGTGACATGCACTTATTTGTCGGGCATGAATTCATCAACAAAATCGTAATCATCATCCTCATACCATTTCATGGAGCTTGTGAGACCCTCATGATGCAACACTCATACCCGATATAGTATTCTAGGAGTTTGCACCAGCCTTCATTAATGCCTATTGAGATTGCACCATCCTTCGATGATGCACAACCCTTGGATGACTCAAAAACATTACATGGTCGAACAATGTTGGATTCTTACCACCCATTGAAAATGCCCACAATAACTTCATCATCACGTAGTAATGGATCTTTTTGTTTGAAACTCATCATCCTCAGGGTACACTTACTAATTCCAAATAGAAATAAGTTGCAAAATTGTAGCTAGGATACACTGTACTAAGTGAAAAAATATAAAAATTATATTAAGTTGTTTGACATATATGTTCGTTGAGACAATTATTTTGGACAATAACTCATAGATTTGTGTACCAGTAATTTCTTTGAGTGTGAGATCTTTGTTCCAACTTTCATGCAACCTCGGAATTTCTACACGTATTTACTTTGAGTTCCTTTCCGGGAGTCCATTTCTTGAGAAATATTTATCCAACTCAATTAGGTGGCTCTCTTTTGTCAATAATTCTTTGAAAGAATCTCTGGAAACCCCCTTTATATCCTATTAACGTTCTTCACTCGTACAACACCTTTCAAAGTCCAACGGGACATCAAAGGAGTAAATCCATGAACAAATGGATCAATTGGCATGTCTGTGATAATATACTAAGCTAAGCACCTAAAACACTGATGCAACACAACATACGAGTAAGGTGTTATATATAGGGGCACAATGGCATAAGAAAAAGGACAAAACATGAGCTACAAGAAAAAATGAGTAAGAGAAAGCGGAGGAGAATAAGGGCGGGAAAGAGAGGGAGAAAAAGGGTGGGAGAGAGTTGGCGGGATGAGTGGAAGGGAGGGGTAATTTTAAAATAGTTGTATGCACCATGTGGAAAATGAAAATAGAAATCTTGTCCAAAAAAATCACCTTGTAATCTAGCTATGAGAAAGGAAAATTTTATAATATTTTTATGAAATACAAGTTGGTTCTTTTTCAGAGGAATATATGTGTTTATCATCGATGGTTGGCATACTCCCATGAACCATGGCAATTTCATCAGTAACCATCTGTCATATGATTTAACATAATCCGGTTTCTTAAACCATATGTAATAAGCACATAATATTTGATAAGCAAACTTTTAGTACTTGCATACTATGACACAAGCATAGCTCATCCAAGGCTTATTGAAAATGATTACAATCATAAAAAGATACATCCATCCTAATTAATATAAGTGATAGATCCATACAAACACATAAGCATACATGTCAATGCTCTCAAGCAAATGCTATATAATCAAGTAGGTGCATGTTATCCCAACACTGGACGTCTCTTGTAGCTGACGATCATACTTCCTTTAGGCTCTGGGATTAACTTACTCCAATCAGTCTTGGGATAAGGAGACAATAGTTTGAGATCAAAGTTGTTGAGCAAGTGGCTCCATATAACTTTAACTTGCATGTAAGCATAAGCATCCCCACTGCAAAAATGCCTTCCACCACCAAAAGATGTGTAAGAGAACTTGCCGCCAACTACGTCCTCTTGCCTTGTGGGACCAAACCGATCTGGATCATACAAGTGAGGGTTCTTGTAAATATAAGGCATGTTATTGTTTTGTATTATGGGACTTGCAAGAGTATGCCCCTTGGGAATGTCATACTCTTGGCCTTGTCTAGTGCGCACTGTGAAATGTTTAAGTGCCTTGCGAACCAACATTGTTGTTGGCGGGTTTATCCGAAGTGCCTCTTTAATACAACAATGAAGGGTATTCATGTCTAGCAAGGAATCATATTCTATTTTGTTGTTGTATTTCATCATGATTTCCTTTTGCTCCTGGGATGCAGCTGCTAAGAAGTTTGGATGGGTGAGTAATGAAGCTCCAGTCCAGGTGCAAGCAAGGGAACTTGTGTGCTTTCCACCAAAGATCAACGCAATGATCATGCCGGTGACCTCTGTTTCGGTTGTGGAGCGTCCATCTTTATACTTGGAATCTATCAATCTCTGTAGCACGTCTTCCTCGACCCCGACTGAGCTCTTACGTGACCTCACAGTTTCGGAGAGTAATTCTATGAGCCTCAGACGTGCTTTGTCACGCCGGCGGTTTGCTGGAATTGGAATATATGGGAAGAAGACACTGATCATGTTCACTCCATTTTCTACATCACGGAACAGTTTATAGAACTCATCAAACATCTTCTCCCGAACCTCTTTTCCTAGTAGACATCGGCTTGATATCAACATGAGTAATTCTTCAAACTCATGTTTTAAATCAACTACGCCCTCCTGGCCCCATTTGCCAAAGTAGCCCTACCAACAAAAACACATGAGTACATTGTAATTAAGTGGCACTGTACATATACATATGGTATAGTGGGACTAGAAATTTGCAAATCTAGCTAATTCTATACACAATATAATTTATGGTATGGTTATAGATTATGGACAAGTATTTCCATTGTCACAATTCTTCTCAGTTGAAAATAATCCATCATACTTATAAATTCAAAAGAGGTGGGAAAATGTCCGTGGTACATTCTCTAGTTGCTAGTTACGAATTCAGAAGACAACACAAGGAAAAGAGCTGTAAAGTTTATGAATTCTACGTCTCAGGACAGGATTTTGCAAACTGCTGTGTATAAATTCTATGTGAAAGAGTACGTAGTATATAAGAATTAGCAGAATAATTCCTCAGGGTAGAATGATTATAGTTTGTGAATGGAATGGAAATCACACAAGATACTACGTACGCACCTCCACCTCTTGAAGCATAGAATCAAGATGTCTCCTCAATTTGGATTGCTTCAATGCGTCAAGATAAAAGCGGGACTGCTCAGTCCGAGTGGCCGCATCAACGCCTTGACCAACCTCTTGTCCAAACATGGGTACAAGGAACTCAAGAAGATTGCCATGATTAATCTCTGACTCCAACCCTTGAAAGAAATGAGCTTGGACCTCCGGCCCGATCAGAAAGGTCACATTACATAGTCCAAAAGGACTAACTGTGAACACACTGCCATACTTACTGTATAGGCAATTTATCTTAGATGGAAGGTCAACTGTCAGAAGCCTGGGTAAAAGTCCTAGAAAAGCAAGACCATTCACCACAGGTGGGGGTTGTTTCCCACTGGTTGGAACAACGTTCCTTGTTCCTCTTATGATCCGGAGTACGATCACAGTGATGAAAACAAGAGCCGCAGTGAACCAAACGGCGGCGCAACTTGTCATCTTCATGCAGATAATAAACCAACCAGAATGCCAATATATATAATTTGCCCTGCAAGAATTGACGAGTAGATGAGTTGGAAAATACATCACTTTGAACTTGCATACCAATTCGGAGGAGTTTTTTTCTGCGACATAATTAGCATAGAAGGTGAACAGTCTTAAAATGCCCGGTCATGTATGGCACATCACTCTTCCGCATGTATATATATATATATATATATATATATATATATATATATATCACCGAAAAGGACAAATAAATAAACTTTGACTTTATGAAGAAAAATTGAAGGAGCATCCTTATAACAAAACAACATTAAAAAAAAGAAGCATAATGGACCCAAATATTTCGGTTTCCATTTCCTTAATGTTGTGTGTTAAGATTGTTGTAATCCTGCAGAGAGGGAATACCCAAGTACCCAATACCCAATAGTTCATGGACTTGTATGTTTGGGATAGTCACCCCAGAGAAAAATGTAAAATTTTCACGCTTGAGATAGACGTGGTTTGAGGGATAAATATGAACTATGAAGAAGACAAGCTTAAAAGTGCCCATAATGTATACATCCTTCGACGATGAAGAATCTTAGATGATGATGAATCCGTTTAGCCATGGCTTCCTTGCCGGAGGGAGCTACATTCTACCAAGACTATGCCAAAAAAAATAAAAAAAAATCAAATCGACTTCCAGCATACCTGAACTGAATGCACCTCCAGAATGAGAAGGATCAGAGGACTGCAGCCGTCCAAGATTTCTTCCTAATCTCCATATGACCACACAACCCACTGTCAGTGTGTCACATATATATATATAACAGGAGGAGTACCCACTAAGAAGCATAAGTTGCTAAGGCCAGCAAGTACGGCTCTTCCAGGAAACAGAGAGAGGCGGCTAAGGAAAAGAAAATATATATAAAGTCAGTGCGAGGACAACTGTATGTTTTATTTATCCCTCTACTCTCTGTAGATGAGATTTAAGTAAATATCACCTCTGCTGGACACCAGCAAGATTCTTTTGATGTTTATTTTCCCTTTTTTTCACTTTTATTTTTTCCAAATAATACTTTTTGTTACTGTCATTTTTACTATATAGAAAATATGTAAATGTAATTGTGCATGCCGATCGGCATGCAACTCGCACACAAGCGGGCGTGCAACTATAGTTATGTCGCTAGAGCGCGTTCAACAATAGTTGTGGGCAACCGGTGGACATGCACGTAAATGTATGTTGTGCGTGATCGAAGGACATACAGTGACACACAACTGACAAGCGTAAAACTCACTACAGAAATAACATACTATGTGTCGCCGAGTACCAGAAATACTAGGCGAAGGTCAAAAACACAAAAGCTTGCCGAGTGTTGCACTCGCTAAAGCTGGCTTGGCATACCCCATGTCGCCAAAGCCAAATAAGCCAAGTTCTTTTCTCGGGGACTCGTCAAACACTTTGCCACGTAAAAAATACGAGCTCTCGGCCAAGGTTGTCAGAACCATAATTTTGAATCGGACCGGATCTCAGAATGTAGGATCGCAAACTGTAGAATCTTAACTACCAAGATCGTAAAAACGTAGATTTCATGAACTAAAATTGTAGAATCACATGAACTAAAACATAGAATACAAACGTGCTGCTTGTCTCGATGCATGGCACAGGGTAAGCCGAGCACCCCTGCGTGGCAAAGAGAATCACATATTCTCACGTCAAAACATTACACCTTGGTAAGTTTTTTCGTTTCGAGAACATGCCCTTGCTAAGTTTGGTTACCAGGTAGCGCTTGTGAACTATTAAACCGGGTCGATCTGGATGTGGTTGCCAATCCACGTCGGTCAAACTTGACTGTCTTTGTGCAAGCAGCCCATGTGCACCATCGTGATTCCTGGGCTGGCGTGCACGACACTCCGATTAGCGAATTGGTCTGTGACATGTACACATGATTTGTTATTGTATAACCATTGTCGCTTCATCTCAAAAGTTCCAAATTGAGTCATACACACGCCTCCAAACAACTTACCTCCAAGCTATGACGATTCTAGTTGACGAATTGTGCTATTGGGTAACATCCTTGCCGTTTAACAAAGAAATGTTTTAGGAGAGGGACTCTCTATGATGAAATGTTAGAATATCACATGCTTTTTATCATAGACCATCAGGTTCTTTTGTAGTGTGCACCATAACTAATAGCTCCTAATAGAAATGAATAATTAAGATGAGAACTTGGTACCAAGACAGATCAGAAAAGAAACATGAATTTATGGAAAAACTATAATTTCATTGGCAGACAAAGTGAACTGCCCTACATTTTTTCCCTTAAACAAGTGGAGATCGCGATAGGACAAAGTGAACTATGATGTAAAAAGTTACAACATCTTCAATTTGAGTTAGTTTCATTTTGTCTAACATCTATAATGGTTATAGTAGAGGTCACCGGCATGGGGAAGGTCTGGTGGCCAGTGATATGGCATGGGAAGCTGGTGCAAGGTGGTGCAGGTGCCTTGGGTTGGTCGCCACTGGGAGCTCGGGTAGGATGTCATGGGAGAGTCTTGACGTGCGGCCAGAGAAAGGGAGGATTTATGCAACAAAATCTAACCTTGTATTAGTTGGTTGATATTTAGGAGGGGCAGAAAGGGGTTATTAGGTATATATTTTGTGTAACTGGGGTTAGCATCTCCTCCCCAAGGGAAACCTTCAGGAGATCATGTTTCCTCCTCCTCCCAAAGGCGCCGCCGCCGGTCCTCCATGCTCGGATGGCCTCTGGGTCGTGGAAGTGCGGAGGATCCACCCCCCCCCCCCCCCCC
>LR738716.1:118826235-118957440 GCA_902687465.1 Secale cereale | reverse complement strand
CCCCCCCCCTCGCCAGTGAGAGGGGCCTCCTATAGTTCTTGTTAGGTTCAACATCTTGGTTGGGGCTATGTGGCGGCAGCGATGTTCCTCAGTTAATGTCTCCCATATTCGATCCCCATCTCGATACTGTATCTAGCTTTGTCGGAGGGTGTGTGGAGTTGTGTCTTCATCGGTTATCTTAGGATTCGGTCGGTGTTGGTCTTTAGTGTTTCTATTTGAATCGTATATCCGTTCGTCTTCATTTCGGTGTTTACAAGTTTGATGCTTCCGATCTACGACTCTCTTCATCAAAAATGGTAGCTGCTTTGGTGGGCTGATCATGTGGGGTCTAACCATGACGATTTCCCGATTGTCTACTACAACGAGGTTAATCCGGCTCCGGTAAGGGAGGGCGATGAAGGAGGAATGCCTTCGGCTCGCTCCAGTGCTTGTAGTCTTCGCTATGTGGTCCACAGACCGCGTCGTAATTTTTGGGCGAGAGTTCCTAAAACATAAGAGTAGGACATAGTTTACTAATTACGTCATTGATCTAGCAATGTGTGGAACAATCAAGGTAGATAACTTATGATGATGTCATCGGCATGATATGTGTGATGTCCTGGTCATTACTGGTATCGACGTTGGAATTGCCTGAAGCTTCACATCATGTTCCAAACAATAATATTTTCGAATGCACAAAAATAGAAGTAGTAGAGGGCAAAATAGAGGAGTGCAATGCATCATTAGTCCATTAACTCAAAGAGACTGCACACTTCTGGTGCAAAACAAGGTTGGTGGTCAGATTTAGGTCATAAAACCATTTGTTTGATCAGTTAAGGCGAAAACCGATTCGGAAGAGAAAAAACCATTCACGTGGCTGGCAAGTTGGCGTACCTTGGACTGCTCGCGTCTGGGTTATTGTATACATGGTGTTTTTTCAAACCCCAACCATCATTTTTTGCAGAGCTGTGATGGCATTCAGTTTTAGAAAAACACTCTGCATACACCTAGCGCAAGCAGTCCAAGGTACACCGACGTCGAAGCTACGTGGATATGGTTTTTTCTCTGCCGTATCGGTTTGTCCTTAATTGGTAAAATAAACATAATTTTGGCCTAAATCTGACCACTGGCCGTGTTTTGGACTAAAGTGTGCAGCCACTTTGTCTAATGATACATTTTACTCCCAACAGAGAACAACATAGAAACCAACCACAAACTCTTATTTCTTGAAGCACATAATAGGGGTACAGACCTACTAGCTCACAATGTTGCATCCATCTCTCTCAATAAACTTGTCGACTTACAAACATGATTGTGCGGGCATTACGATAAGAAAACACATACACGTACAAATACACATATAGGTTGCATGCACAGCAGTACATTTACTAATTAAGTGGATGCAAAACGCCATTTCTCTTATATCTAACGAGAAGTTTTCCTTGTGGCTCTGGCAAGAACTTGCTCCAGTCTGTCTTTGGGAAAGGGGAGATCAGTTCCAGCTCAAAGTTCCTCAACAAATGGCTCCATATCACTTTAAGTTGCATGTAAGCATAGGCCTCCCCAGTGCAAACATGTCGTCCACCGCTAAATGAGGTATAAGAGAACTTGCCACCTACTTTGTCCTCTCTTCTTTCGGGGCCAAACCGGCATGGGTCATATACCTCAGGGTCCTTATAGATATAAGGGATGTTATTGTTGACTATAGTAGGACTTGCTACAATGTGGTCTTGCGGGATGTCATACTCTTTGCCCTCGATTGTGTTCACCGTGAAGCGCCTATGTGCCCTACGAACCAACATTGGTGTTGGAGGGTGCTTCCTTAGAGCCTCCTTGATGCAACTATGCAATGTATCCATCTCTATAAGTGCATTGTAGTCTAGCCCCTTGTCCTTGTATTTTATATTGATCTGTTGTTGCTCCTCAATGGCAGCTCTCAAGAAGGTTGGATGGCTAAGGAGACAAGCTGCAGTCCAAGTACTAGTGTGAGAGCTGGTGTGTTTTCCAGCAAACAGTAAGCCAATGATCAGCCCGACTACCTCAGCTACTGTTGTAGGGCGACCATCTTTGTACTTGGAGTTGATTAGTTTCTGCAGTGTGTCCTCCTCAACTGTACCAGAGCTCTTACGGCACTCAACAACATCGGAGAGGATTTGTGTTAGCTTGATGCGTGCTCTATCACGCTGCCGGTTTGCTGGAGTTGGGAGATATGGGAATAAGAAGCTGATCAAGGTCACACCTTTGTCTTCAATCTCGTGAAAAAGTCTGAATACCTCATCGAACATGTTCTCTCGAACCTCTTTTCCGAGCAAACATCGGCTTGAGATCAACATCAGTAATTGCTCGAACTCAAGCTTTATATCAACTATGCCTTCCTCTCCCCATTTTGCAAAGTAACCCTGCATACATGCAAGAATCAGTACACAATAAGGTTTGTACAACTTGTATGTAATCATGTAGTCTAGAACAGACGAGTAATTGTGGTTTAAATTTTGCAATAAATAATGGTTTCTTGCATAAGCCGATATTGAATCCAGGCTAAAAATAACATGTGAGTAAAGACACAACGTATTTATACTACACACCTCCACTTCTTGAAGCATGGGATAAATGTGGCTCCTCAACCTTGAAGTCCTCAGTGCTTCGATGTGGAAGCGCATTTGTTCTGTGCGGGTGGCGGCATCTCTTCCATAACCAACCGCCTCTCCAAACATGGGAACCGTGAACTCAAAGAGATTACCATGGCTGATCTCTGACTCCAAACCTTGGAAGAAATGAGCCGTCACTTCTGGCCCGATCAACAGTGTCACCTTGATCACTCCCAAGCAACTTACTGTGAAGACACTGCCGTACCTGACATATAGATCATTGACCATAGCCGGTAGGCCCTTCTTCAATAGGGTAGGCAATAGTTTTAAGAGAGCTGCTCCATTGACTACGGGTGGACGTTGACCTATTGTACCTTGTGGATCAATATTGGTGATACTTGCTCTTGAGATCTTGGTGGCTAATACGGTGATGAAAAGAAGAGCTATGGCCCACCACACCGCGGTGAGACTTGTGAAGTCCATGATGTTATTTTATCTACAAGAACATTAGCATAAGTTATTCCGTCCTCATCAATTTGTTTGGTCTAGTCCATGAGTATTATATCGTAGTGGAGTATTTATGATGGACATCCCACAAATGGACTAATGAGACTTGAGAGTATAATGTCTCCTTACATACATTTACAATTGAGCGAAGTTCTTACAAAACCATGATGCTTAAATTTTCTTTAGAACAAATCACAATTTTATGGCCTCAGTGAACAGCCAAGCATAACACCTTTATTTGAAAATAGGATAGCACCCCCGGCCTAGCTGATAATCAAGCATATAACATATCTATGTTCGTATTTATCTAGGTAGTGCCTTAAAAATATTGCCTAGAGAAAAAGGAAAAATAAAAGAAAATAAAATAACAGTACCATATCAAGCTGACAATATTGCTGATATATATGCCAAGAGAAACAATCACAGATCATGAAGCAATTTCAGCTCAGCTATATACTCCCTCCGTCCGGACAGAGGAAGTATATAGGAGTATGTCCCAAGCTAAAATGAATGAATTCAATTCACTAACTTTAACAGAAGATGTATATTGCATGCATACCTCAATGCTATACGTACGAAGAGGGCTAGTAGTGAAATGGTGCGTCTTGACAAAGAGGTCTAAGATCCCACGAGTGTGTGTATATCGGCCAGCTGCTAGCTAGTTAGTGTCTCACATATATAATTACGCAGCTGGTAGTATCATGAAGCATATCATAAATAATGAGAGCAAGGACGCCATCCTGAGCGCCGCGGATAGAAAACACAGGAAGGCGGCTAAGGACGACATTAACATCGATAGAATATTTATAGAGGTTATTACGAACTGATATACAACGTCTAGTTAGCTGTTAGTAGTAGTAACAGTTTGAGAAGTCCAACATTACTTCCAGCTAGCTAGCTAGTAGCCGCTATGACTAATGCATGCCTGTGGTTTCGTCTTGCTGGAAGTTAAGCTTTGGACTTTTTGAGTAGCTACCATGCTGTTTTTCTCGTTCGAAAAGGCGGTTCGACACCCTGACATCTGCATCATTTGATTCACACAGTAATCTTTAATAAAGTTCATACAAAGCAGCAAGTACAAAGCATTCTTTTACCACTTGAGATTTCTGGTAACCGGACGGTTACCGGAGTGTACCACCAGCCACCGGAAAATGTTGCCTCCAAAATTACAATTTTCTAAAATTCAAACATCATAAAAAGGTACATATTGCATTTGATAGCACTAACAAAATGATGGTCGATTTATCATAGTTATGCTTGTCGACTCCGTGATTTCATCATTTTTTGCGCTTTTAGTGGGGAAGGTTCGAACTTGAGATGCCATGCATGGGGTGAAGAACAGAGACCATTGTACCACAAGCTATTTTGTTGAAGCATTCAGGTAGTACCTTTATTTATTTTATTCAGAACAATTTTGCATTTTTAAGTCATTTCCGACGGTAAATAATCAGAAAGTTTGAGAATTTACGAAGACCGGTTATTTTGGCCCCTACCCAAAAAAATAATCAAGAAGAAAAAAAGTTTGCGCCAATGTCATCAAGAAGTGGAGTAATAACAAAAGCAACTACAACATAAGCATTATGAGATATGAATGTAACACCTAAGACTATGTCGACTTCTTGTGTGGCAACGCCTTCAGAAAGGGACACTATAACACCGTCGTCGTTACCAAGAGAGTGTCTTCAATAAAATAACGAAGCAACTTTGCTGCTATTGAGCCTGACCAACAAATAACATAACAAGGGTTTTCAACCCGGTCATGAAGTATGCTCTACAAGTATAAGTCTCAACATGTATGGAACAACAAGCCCTAGCTAGCTAGTTGTGCTCCACTACAACACGGGCGTTGATTGAAGTCATTTTGGTAAGGGCATCTTCTCGAAATGCCTCAAAAATCATGTTTAAGAAGGCATTTTGGGGAGTTTGCCTCAAAATCTTTATTAGGCTTAAGGCATTCAAATTGGAGTTGCTTTGGAGGCATTTATCTAAAACTCGCCTCAAAATGAAGTAGCTTTCTGAGGCGTTTCTCCGAAACGAACCAAAGCGGAGTGGCTTTGAAGGCGTTCCTCTAAAATCGCCCTTAAAAGGAGTTTCATTGATCGAGAAGATAGACTATAATTGAGGTATATATAATCATGCCCACAACGGTGGCAGGTAGAGGTATCATCAAAGAGCACAACAAATGTCATCGCGGCAAGACGGGTGCATCCGGACCAGTGCGTGAGCAACTGCCGAGACATGTGACGAGGGCGCTGATCATGGTCTCGGGAAGCGCTAGCATGCTGTAGAAGCAAGTTGATGTCTTGTCACTAAATAGATGCCGAATATATGTAGTCAAGTTAGTCCTCGATCGTGCCAACCCTAGGTACGGTGGCTTAAGATCTCGGTTTCGTTTCCGCGGTGCGGAATACATCTGAGTAGGAAAATTGCTCCAAGCCTTGGTAAGGTGGTTTGTCGAGGTGGGCCATGTCTTCATTGAATTTTATTTTGTTCATGTACTTGATCCTTTCTCCTGAGGTCTGAGCATGCAAATTAGGATAACATGAAAGCTGACATTTTCCATCATGACAGTCTCTAGCGCTTTATTCGAACACCTTGTTATCTATTTGAGTGTGTTATTTCAACATTTGGAGGCTTTTTTAATGCCTTTAAATATCTACCGCTTTGTAGTGCTCGGTGGTTTCGTCTACAAAGTTGGAGTCTACAACTTGCACTCTCACCATGACTATAAGGGGAAATAGAACATAAAGTTATTAGGGCATGTACAATGGTTCTATCTTAGCAATGCCACGTAGGATAAATGATGAGGTGGAGGAGAGAGAAAGCATAAGAGAAGGCTTGTCTTCTCTTAATTAAGAGAAGGCGAGAGGTGATCTCTTAGCACAATATGTCTCACCATATTTTTAGGAATAGCTATTTATTGAAGATAAGGCTAAGAGATGACCCATTCTATGTATGTTTGTTTGTCATTTCTAAATTACATGCAAGATTTAAGATAAGACTATCTTATCAACCATTGTACATGCCCTTAAGTGTCTGACAACCATTAATTGGCCATTTTTTACAGATAACAATCGAACATGGACCCACACATAGAGCCTCTTTGGTTCCCAAGTTTCTTGAAATATAGAAATAAAAGAAAAAACTAAAAGTTAGACATCATAGGTGCAGTTTTCAACATGAAGTGAAAACACACATAGTTGTACTATCGCAGATGGAAGATCACGGATGTGTAGGAATATCCTTCTAAATGGAGGTCATTGTAAACGCATTCGCCGAAGTTTCCATCTGAGGTTAGTTACAAAGGAATAAAACATCAACCATGAATGTTGATGGGTGAAATTCTGAGAAAGCTTTGTAGATCGTAGACGGCTCCGTGAACTTGACTGAGATAGTGCCTCTCTCGGGTGGACTTGAATGTACGTCCCTGAAAAGATAAGCTAATCCTATGTTCTTGTTACTCCGTCCACTAGGAGATATATGTCAAGTATTGACAAAGCAAATGAGGCCAAAAACTTCATAAATCTGTGAGCATAATATCACAAATGTCAATATAGTAAATTAGTGAAATTCAACTTTTAACCATACAAATTTGGTGACAAAAAATTGTCATAAATTGACTATAGTAAGGATTTCGTGACCAAAATGGAGCATTCCAAGTTAGCAAATTTATTGTAGTGCTCGCGCCCTCTTATATACTTCAAATCTGTAGCTGCCACCGCCATCGATATGGAATCCAGCTGTAGAGGCCGAAGTGGAGGCGTGCACATGCCGCTAATGCCAACCTAACAATAGCATACTTCAAAATATACCATTGTGGTAGGGACATATATCATAGTAATCTTTTTTGGATCGCTATTTTTCAAGCTGTTCTTCGCTGTTGCATTTCTTGAATTCACAAAGGTGGTAGTGGCACATAACAAATTAACCAATAGATATAAGACATATTTTCCCCTTTCACGCTATTATAAGTGGTTAATTAGGTACTAGGTAGCAATGGTATGAAATGCAATGCAATTGTGAGATGAAGTTGAATATGTGTTTCTGATACATCATGTGATGATCTGTGATAGACCATGAGTCTACAATTCCGTAAATTTTGATTGGAGGGTTGGTTGCAAAAAAGGAAATTATGTTAGCCCTGAAATTAACAATACAAGTTGTTTTACTACATAACTGACCGGAATACATTCTTACTTGACAACCGGCCTAAGTGGGATATTCACACGAGATTTTGCAAACTCAGTTGATTAGAGACAGTAGGAAAAATTACTAGAGTTCTGTACCAAAACCGGCTCTAAACCTCTGATCTCATTTTATTGAAACAGTTAAAACAAAGTATCCCAGTCGGGGCAAGTATAGAAGTTCACAAAGTTTCTCTGTAGCTCAGGCTACATGTAACCTCTTATCCTTACCCCTTCAGCCTTGCTTTGAGATTCGTACTCTTTAACTAACTTACAACAAGTAAACTTCTCTTTTTTGTTTCTCTAAAATGAAACAACATATGAACTTCAAACTTTGCAGATCGAACAAACATTAGAACATCAATGTGTGAATAAACTTTCAGATTTTTTGGTCTGATATAAATATACAAAATGAGATTTTGTTTGACTAAAAATATTATTTTAAGTATTTAAAATGCGTGAAAAATCTGAAAGTTTTTTTCCCAGATTGTAGTTAGAATGTGTTGTTGTTCTGCAAAATTTGAAGTTTATATGTTGTGTCGTTTGAGAGAAACAAAAAAGACAAATGTGTCTGCACGATCGCGATGCGGAAATGGATGGCAAAGATAAGGGGTACCATGTAGCCTGAGCTACAGAAAACCGTTCTCATAGAAGTTAGCAGCCCACGTTAGGCGAGTTAGCATACATAATTTATCAGCCCATGTTAGGCGATGGCTAAGGCTATGTTGCCGATATCTATTAAAGCTAAACCATCAAAGACCCATATCAGTTGCCGAGAAACACGTACAACAGATCTCTGCATACGTGCAACTTACTACATTATTCCATCTTGTGCAAGCAGCCCATAGATGCATGCATGTGCACGGAATCATGGCTCGATCTTTTTTCTTTTCCATATGGTTTATAGTCCTTTTTCATTTTGCAAGCTAC
This sequence comes from Secale cereale, assembly GCA_902687465.1. Taxonomy (NCBI): domain Eukaryota; kingdom Viridiplantae; phylum Streptophyta; class Magnoliopsida; order Poales; family Poaceae; genus Secale; species Secale cereale. Next base: position 118,949,252 of record LR738716.1, on the reverse strand, counting down.
ACTATGGAAGTAGGAGTACTTACAAACATACAGTTATGATTTTGTAGCACTTCAAGCCCATATAAAAATTGGAGCTTTGTTATAGTTTTGTCATACTCCGTTTTGCGAAAACAACCGATTATTGCAGACTTAACTGAGGCGGTTCAGGTCTAGAAACCACATCAGATATGTACTCACTAGTCCAAAAATCCCACATTGCTCATCTATATAATCCGCTCTCCAACCCCCAAAGTGTGTGAAATGTTGTTACTATCTGCACCTAAGTGAAAACATTGTACCCATCTCTACTCTACTCATATGGAATTGTTTTGAATACAGAAGAATATATCAACGTACAAATTTTAGCAGCCCACGTTAGCTGATGTCGGTGGCACCTAAGTATATTGTCGGCATTTAAGCAAAACACAGTTGCGTAGATCCATAATAAGGAGGAAATAAGTACAGCATGCATCTGCACAAAATTTAGCTAGCAGCCCACGAGCATCGCATCGAGAATCACATCTGTTCAAGTCAAAATATTAGCGGGCCTCTGCCCTTGCTGAGGTTGGTTCTCAGGTAGACCATGTGAACTAAACAAACTGGCCGATCTGGATGTACTAGTTGTCAATCCACATCGGTCAACAGGGGACTCTTATCTTATCTTGTGTGCAAACAGTCCATGTGCACGGGACTGCCTTTACCACGAACACAACACAGGACTCAAGACCATTTCACTCTTCCTTATTTCTTTAGAGTTTAGTGTGCTTATGCGTTGTCTAGCTTCTTAGTTTCTTTTGGATTCACTACATCAACTAGTTTTGCTGAAGATATTTATAGTAGAATTTTTGGCGGGGTTAGCGACATATTTTTTTCTCCCTATAAAGACTCAGGACATAATAATGAGGTCGTTTTTTATGTTTCTCAAAATAGCAAGAAAGACCCACACAGTTTGACCATTGAGAAACTGTAAGTACACTACGTAGCTATTTTACTCTCATAAATTACTGAACAAAATTTAACAGTCCACTGTTAGCTATTGACTATATACTATGTTGGTGTATATATGATCGGCATACATATATGTAGATCCAGGAGTATTGTGGAACTTCCTAAACAGCATCTGCACAGACTTTAGTTAGCAGCCCACGAGCAACCAAAATCATGACTGCCAAAGTCAAAAGATCTCTGCATGCATTGCATGTATGCCCTTGCGAATCCCATCAACAGGTTTGTCAACAGAGGCTTGTGACCACGGAGCTGTCCCTACCATGAAGGCAGGAGACAAACACGGGACTGAGAGCAGTTGACTCTTCCTTAATTATTTAGATTTAGTGTGGTTATGCCGTGTCTAGCTTCCCCAGTTTCAACCAACAACTACTAATCATATACTCCATCCATCCCAAAAATAAGTGTCTCAACTTTGTACTAACTTTGCCAAAATAAGTGTTTCAACTTTGTACTAAAGTTAGTATAAAGTTGAGACACTTATTTTGGGACGAAGGGAGTAATAAGTGTTGAACTTGACTATACATGAGGTACGTACTGCTTCCCTGAATAAGTCATGCATCACAGAGAACTTGGTAATTGCATGCTTATTTTCCTTTGAGAGAAGTGCAAATTTGCAACAGAGAAACTTCAAAACCGGTTAGGACAAACCCCTAAACTCTTGATACAGTTAATTTTATCCCCTTGACTCCATGAGAAAGTGGTTTTGTTGTGACTTGACATCACCCTGTTGTCAAACCGCGATGAGGAGAGACACATGTCCACCAATTTTCCGAGTGTTGTGTATCGACTATCGACACCCGCTAAAGTGACGGCTGTACTCACTATTTTGCCTTTATCGAGTGTTTTTCTGGTCAATCGGTTTAGGCTGGAGACTTAGCCGAGTGCCCAACAAAATAAACTCAACAAAGATTTGGGCACTTGGCAAACACATCGATTCCGGTAGTGATCTCTCCGGCATGCCCTATCACACAAAGGCTCACATGTAAAACTCACCCTCAGCATCATTCAACCAAGAGGCACAGTTGCCACCGAATAAAACACATATTGCAGTAGCCCACACCGGAAGGCAGCTACTCAAGTCCCCACTTGTAGCAGCCATCAGTCACGTTGTAGCATCGCGTGGTCGCCATTGCAGGCTAACATCCCGTGGATGCCATCGCAACATCTGGTAGTCGCCATCGTAGCACTCGGTGGTCGCCAACACAGGCTCGCAACATCCCTTGGTCACCATCGCAACATTTGGTTGTCGCCGTTGTGGCAACATGTGGTCACCGTCGCGGCACTCGATGGTCGGCCAAGGCTTGTAGCATCATATGGTCACCATCGAGCATCTGATTGTCACTGTGATAGCACCTGGTAGTGACCGTTGCATCACCTAATGGGTGCCATTGAAGGCTCACTAAATCTTGTGGATACCGCTGTAGCATCCGGGTGCAGCAATTACTATGTTATTTTGCCATTCATGGACATGAAATTAAAGTCATTAGATTCATTTTTAAACTCACGTACTTAAAGCGACAAACTAGTATTGATTTAGTCTTAACAAGGCCTTTGAAGACAAAGGGTTATCACAAAGTATATATTTTCATACACTATGGGCGTGTTTGGTTGCCTGGGCATCTTTTGCATGCATCGTATGGGAGATCCTAGCTGAGCCTGGCCTGAATGAGCTGATGTAAGGATGAACCCAGATGACTGTTTGGTGAACTTGTACGATATGGTCGTATGAGCTGCAGATTCTTCCAAACGAAGCTGAAATCGGCAGCGCAGAGCATCACGGGGAAGATGACGTCAAGGAGCGGGGAGCTTGGAGGTTGGCTTGAGGCCATTGCCGGAGGATGTGGACGCTGAGCTCACCTCACCAAGCACGGCGGCGGCAGAGGATTGCAGAGGCAGACGGGGAGGGCAGCGGCTGCGTTGATGTGGGGAGCCGGCCGCAGCCTCTGACAGGCGGCGAACGGGCGCGGTCGGCGCCGGCGGATGTGAAGGGCGGGGCTGCGTTGATGTGGGGAGTCGGCGGCGGACGGGCGCGGTCGGCGCCGACGGATGTGAAGGGCGGAGCTGCGTTGATGTGGGGAGACGCCGGCGGCCTCGGACAGGCGGCGGACGGGCACGGTCGGCGCCGGCGGATCTGGAGGGGGGCAGGAGCGGAGGCGTTAATGTGGGAAGCCGGCGGCGGCGCTTGCTACGCGAGAAGATGGAAGACGGGCGAAGAAAAAGCTAACACTCGAGCCTGCACGCGTGCTACGCGAGAAACCTGCGTTTCCACTCAGCCTGGCTGCGAGCCCATTTTTGCATCCGTCGGGCCAGGCCCAATTAGGCATGCAGGGTACCAAACGTCCAGTTTTTGCATGGTGGGTGCGAGCCAGATGCCATGCAACGAACCAAACACGCCCTATGCTCTTTGGAACTGTTTCAGAATTTACAGGATTGACTCCCAAGTGTGTGTTGTAGTGGTCTTGCTAGAGATGGTTCTATTCCATTTTTCTGCTAGAAGATTTTGAGTTTATACTCATTTTTTAGGCTACATTACAGGAAGTACTTGCATATGGTGTTCATTTTGTAACACAAACTGCATATTAATGGAGCTTTGGAGTTTGTTCAGTGCGTCGGTTTTTGGCAAAATATGTTTTAGCCAACATTAATAAGATCACTCACTTGGTTGCAAAACGTAAACGAAACTAATAAATCATTAACCATGTTTCGAATATGAAATTGACCCGGCAACAAGGTTTATTGCAGTTGGTTCTGAAAAAGAACAGATACGTTTGAAGACTAGTACAACGGTTTAGGTCTACAAACCGCATCACGTACAAACTCCCTGGTCCAAAATCCCACATAGTTCACTTATATAATCCTCTCTCCAAACCTTGAAGTGTGTATATTGTTACTTTCAGCATGCAAGTGATATCGTTGTGGCCATGTCTACCTGTATGGAATTCTCTTAATACATAGGAATATTTTAATGTACAAAATTTAGCAGCCAACGTTTGGTGGGGCTGTTGATGGCATCTAAGTAAAGTATATTGTCAGCATTTAAGCAAAACACAGCCATAGATCCATAATAAGGATGAAATAAGTACAACATGTGCACAAATTTTGGCTAGCATCATATTTGCTCAAGTCAAAAGTCAAAACATTAGCCGACCTCTCTGCACCTTGCTAAGTTTCTTATCTTTTTGAGAACATGCCCTTGCTACGTTTGGTTCCCAGTAGCCTATACAAACTGAAAGACAGGGCGGATCTGGATGTGATTGCCAATGCACGTCGGTCAATCTAGATTGTCTTTGTGCAAGCAGCCCATGCATGCACACGAAACTGTGCGACAAACACTGGTACTCATAACACAGTTGACTCTTCCTTATTCAAAGTTGCTCTTCAAAACAAACAAGGTGAAGATGGACAAGTAGTGCAAAGTAAAGCTTGACTGGTTGCCCAAAGGCTTCACACTTGTAGATGTTTGGACTATATTTAGATAGAAGTGCACGTAGCTAGATAATAGGCTTTTAGTATATTACTTTCTTATGTGAACCATCAGAATGTGACCTTACACAGAACGAGTGTGAATAGTGCTTTTCTATGTGGTAAAATAATTGGACTTTCTATGTTGAACAACTTGTTGGGGTGTTGTCGAAAAAGGCTCGCGCCACACGCTTTATAGATAAAGGGTTCAGCCCGATCATGCCATTAAACTTGAATCCACACCAAGAGAACCTTTACAATTTTTTTTTACATGTTCTAGTCACAAAAGGCTTCATGAGTGGCAAGAGTCACAACACAACAAAGTAATTAATTCGAACTACTACATGTATATGTAGGGGTGGGCATATAAACCGAGAACCGAACGACCGAACCGTTTTAACCTGGACCGAAGCCAAAATGACCGAAACCGAATCATTCGGTACTGAGATCGGTTTGCGATGTGAAGAAACCGAATTTAGTTCGGCTGTTTCGGTCCACGTGCTCAGTCAACCGAACGGACCGAGGAACCGAGGCCCGTCGCTGTCACTACACAGCTGGGCGTTGTATGCCTGTTTCTCTTTTTTTTAGTACAACCTATTTCCTATCGTATTGCTTGTCTCCTGGCAACTCAGAGATACGGACTCTGTCTAGCCTGCATAAATGCCGAGCCCAGATCAGATAAAGTAGCCAACCTAGCCAGCCCAGCATGGTCGTGTCAGCCTATCTTGGTCTGTTCGGCCCAATCGGTGGACCGAACCGATCTGTCGGTTGACCGATCGCTCGGTTAGGTAATACTCCAGTAACCGATCGGTGCTACGTTTTCCAGAACCGAAATAAATTAACGACCGAAGCACCGAACCGATCGGTCCGGGGGAACCGAATGCCCACCCCTATGTATATGTTCCTTCCTTCATATGCAGTTCATGGTGATATGTGAAATAGATTGTGAATCTTATTATGTTCCAATATCAACACTGCACTTTGACTTCAGGTTGAAAGATATACATCCGGACATTACATTGGTGGGTGCGAGGGGGTGGGATGTTCTTGTTAGTTGAATTGTCCACCCTCCTTCTTATAAGAAAAAAATGTGCAAACCTCACGTTCTTGACCACTTGTAGAATTCAGTAGTCATCTTTACTCCCTCCTAACAATGAAGTCCATAGAAAGTATCAGCATAGTCAAAAAATTAAAATACAAAGTATAGAGATCGAACCAAATAAGTTGAAGCAACAACCTTGAGTGACACTATTGGCTTGTAACCAAGTTGTTCAACGGCATTGTTGCAATTGAATGTTCTATTCAGTGTTGCATACTTAATGCTTGCAGATGTTAGCATGCCAGGTTGACACATTCCGTAGAGAGAGAATATATTATTGTAGCTCCAGTCTACCAGACATGTTATCGGCTTGACAAGGCATGAAGGAATTCTTAATCTGAATCGGCTACAAAAAGGGCCATAAGGTAGGTATATAATCAGTTATTGCTATTTACTCTAAAAATGCAAGACCAAATGTACACGTAGTTGAGACATGCACTGTGTCTTACAACCAATCCATAATACATAGGGTGTCCATATATTGTTAGTACAGCCAATTCTTTTAATATAATCAGTTCTTTATATATCCAAAGTCTCAATTGTTATGAATAAATACAAAGATGTCTTTTCTGCATGTACATGTAGAAACAAGTGTTGTTCGTGTCATATGATGTGCGCCAACATCGATGGGAACTTGGAAATCCACAATCACATGCTTGTAATTACTTTATTTGTTTTCATCAATCGATAGTCATATTTTGGAGGGATAAGATAGTATTGGCTTGTATCCACATATGAAAGTGGCTTAGATATTTTAGCTATATACACATTTAAAATTACGGGACATAACGCACTATGATGTAGGAGGGAATAGTGAAATATCACCTTTTGTATCCAAGTTCTCCCAAAACCATATAAATAAAGTCCCACATATTCACTGGCTCTAGATTAGTTATAAAGAAGGCCTATAAACAAATTAAAGTTGTCATGAGATAATAACATGAATCGCTTATTTTTCATCTCAGTTATAAACATACGTACTTTCCCTCCACTTCTGTTTGCACCGTCTTTGGTAGATAGAGTTTTCTCTGCACATACATGACCATGCACCACATTCTCAACATACACGAAATCATCATAATTCTTGCCATCACCGATAATTATCTGCAATAATAAACAGTCAGTCATTTACTTCAAACTAAAGCACAACAAATTCTATTGTATTTAATGTTTTGTTTTAAAGTATTGGTATTAGATAAGTAATTCAAGTGTGTGTATATATATATATATATATATATATATATATATATATATATATATATATATATATATATATATATATATATATATATATATATATGGGTCGTGCTATTCGTCACCCTAGGTGAGGAATAGTTATTCTTCACCCCCACTCTATTTTGACGTCAATGCACCGTATTTTTAGATTTCGTACATTTTATCTTATTTTAGACGTAAAAAAATAACGTAAGAAAATATATACTCGCCGTAAAAAATATTTTATGTTACGTAAAGTTACGAACGTAAAAACATACATAAAATGCGATATTTTTTGTCTTATAACCTTTTTTTTTTACTATAGAAGGTTCACATGACAAGTGTGTGTATCAGAAATAGGAGGCACCTCCGGTATTGGACCCATCTTTAGAAGCATTGCCAAAAAGGCCGATTCAGTTGTGTAGTCGAGAGGCCCAGATCTGATGCCCCTTGGGACATAACTTCTGCACCATGTGTCCGGTTCCATCGCAGGAGGCATGGAGGTACATGATAGTGTTTTATTGGGGTGAAATCATATTTGATGGTTGTGGGAGCAATGGGCGATGGTGATGATGCGTACAATAGGACCCAAAGGGCTATATGGGATGTTTGTAAGATCTTATATGTGTTTGGTCAGTTTTGATACCCAGCTAGTTACCATTGCCACTTGTCTTAGCTTTGACTGGCTTCCCACCAATTAACCATTTTTTGTAAGATTTTCAGCCCATTCCATTGTATGAACCTTTTTTCATGTTCTAGAAATATCATGATGTGCGTGCTTATTCCACTACGTCGTATGTCAATGTGTGAGGTTAATGATTATTACGACCATCATAAAAAAAATTAGTACCATATTCTTATGGATTATGGAGGCAACGAATAAGGATTGCGCGTTGCAAACTTTTATCATGTCCAAAACATACCACTATGTACATTAACAAATTACTTAACATATATATTAACAAATGAGGTATTGATTATATTTAGTATAAAACAATGTTTTCATTGGTATTATTATATTATGTGCAACATATATACATGTACTTACCATCATTCCTCCGTAAGAAACTAAAATTGGCACTATAGTGTCACCGGGACCAAAAATGCTGCCAGGACGTATACAACAAGTGAGAAGCTCATTTGTTCCGTTGGCCTTTATCACCAGCTTTTCCGCCTCTGCCTTGGTTTCTGTGTATGCATCTGGAAACTGATGCTAGGAAAACCAAATGGTTAACCCTAGAACAGATCTACTTTATACCATTTTTATGAAGAGAAGAAAGGTAAAAGTGCTAGTGAGAAGCTACCTAAAAACTAGAGTTAGTGATGTATAATAATACTAGTATTTGTTTTTGTCAAAAATATATAACGCTAGTTAACAATGACAAAGTGATATGAAATGGAGGCCATAACAAGCAAGCGACTAAATTAAAACTGACTTATTCAATTATGTGGGGTAACCGTACCTTATCTGGATATGGCGTTGATTCGTCTACGCCAAAGAGGCCATGAACGCCATCAAATACAACACCACTTGAACTAGTGTATATGAGCTTTTTAACCTTGCATGTGTTACAAGCCTCGATGACATTCTTTGTCCCTGTGCTCAAGAAAATAGAAAAAAAATGTTTAAATTGTGAGTGATTAACTTGAATCTAGGGAAGAGTTTACATGGCATTGAGATCTTTTTTTTTTTTTGAAACAAGGCAAAAGGTTTGCCATTTCATTGAGATCTCAAGGTAGAAGAATATTAACTTTACCGATGCACATGTTACGTACCCTCGACGTTGACCTTGTAATGAAGCTGGAAGTTGTTCTTGGTATGATCGGCGGCAGCAGTGTGGAAAACAGTATGCACCCCTTCCAAAGCTGCAATGCATATAAGATATAAGATCGATTAACTAGTTGGTAGGAGTACATCGGAACATATCACAGTTGTGGACAAAACTTTGTGAAAACTACCTGTAGTTCAAGATATGTTGTTGTACAGATCTATTCGAATATGTCGCTATTCATTCGTATATATGTTTATCTTTTTCGTATGTCTCAACTATGGGCCAGCAGCTTGTGTGGAGTGATTTTGGACCCAACCTTCTTCCTTGGATGACAAACAAAATAATAAGTAGTACCTTTTGTAAGTTGTGCTAGTTTGCAGACGTCGACGGAGATGTAGGCGGCGCGGCCGTCGCGGAGGGCGGCGCCAAGGATCCCAGCATCCTCGGCAGGTGACAGGGCAGCCTCAGGCACGAGGTCGGTGATTCACACGCGCCAGTCTCCAGAGCGGAGCAGCGCCGCCACCAGGTGCCTCGCCATGAATCCCCGCCCGCCGGTCACCACGCACAGCCGTGCTTCGGGGCCGCCGCCACCGCCGACCAGGGACAGATCCATGCGCGCTAGCTAGCTAGTAGAGGTACCCTAATCACAATGTGTGTTAGTGCGCTACCGTCGAAAATGCTTGCTTCCTTGGTTCTACTTAGTATTTAGGCTGATGGGTTTGGTTGCATGTGCCATTGGGAGCATGCTTTCAGTGCGCACCTGGGCTGCTAACTGGGAGTGTACTGCGCAAATTTGATGAGTAAGATTCAAGAATAAGTTCAAGTTTCAGCTTGGCTACATTCCACATGGATGGTGGCGAAGGTTTGCACATGGCGCCTACCCAGGGCATTTTAGTAATCCTGTTAAGAGGGGGTGCATTTTTTTCCTAATCGATAGGGTGGGGGTAAATTTGTAAAATATAAATTATTCAAAGGCAGAGGGTCAGCGTAGAGAGTCCATCGAGATCGGGTAGATGGTTTTTTTTTTAAAGCAACGTAGCTTTATTACTCAACGTACGGGCATATCGCCCAAAACACAGGCGCCCACTTGGGCTGGTACATCATTTTCCCATTGCATACAATGACCCTCATCGCACGAGCGACCCAGGCTAGCAAGTTCATGGGCAACAGAGTTTGCACTGCGGCGACAAAGAGAGACATCAAAGAGGGAGAACCAGAGCTTCAACTGGTATTTCATATCTTCAATCACTGCCGCATACGCCGAAGAATCGACCCTGCGTAGATCCAATGCTTCAACCAAAAGCTGCGAATCGGTTTCAAATTGAACTTGAACCATGCCAAGTTCTGCTGCCAACGTGATCGCATGTGACATCGCGGCAGCTTCAGCAGCGAAGGCATCATTAATGTTATCGCTTCTCCCCGCCCGGGCACAGATCAGAGAACCCTCATTTGATCTCACCACTACTCCCCATCCTGCATGGGTCTGGCCCGGCACGAAGGATCCATCCACATTAACTTTGTAGGGAGCCTTCTTCGGCGGTCTCCACCTCTCCGGGGTCTCCTTGGCAGTAGTTTTCCCAAAGATGTGTACATACTCAAGGACATAGCTCCTCGTCCTTGCGGCCACTTCCACCGCCGACAAGGGGAGTTCCCCCTCTCTTAGCTTATTCCTGTTAGACCACCATATCCACCAAAAGGTGAGAATATGGAGGCGTTTCTTTTCATCGAGTCCCCACAGATAGTCTATCATCGCATGCGCGGACGTGATCTTCTCCAACTCCATGCGTTCCTTCTCCATGGCAAGATCTCTCCATACTTCCTTTGCCGATTTACATTTGATGAACATGTGAGCTCCGTCTTCATCTGCCCTACCACAGAACAGGCACTTCATATCAGTTATTGGGATACCTTTGCGAGCTACATTCGTGCGGAGGGCGAGAGAGTCGTGCTGCAGCCTCCAAGTGAACATTTGGATATTTTTTGGGCACGGCAGTTTCCAGAGGCGCTTCCAGGAGTCGTCCTTAGCAGTATTCAGGTTGTTGGGGTTTGAGTTGCTGCCCCCCACTCCTCCACTTTGCATGTGCAGTTGTAGCTCACGCTGGAGCTTATAAGCACTCTTCACAGAGTGATTTCCTTTGGGATCGTAATGCCAGGCGATAAAATCCTGGACCCCCTCCCGTAGTGGTATCTGAAGAATATGTGTGGTGTCGTCCGCCCAGAAAATATCACGCACTAGTTGCTCGTCCCACTGTCCTGTAATTGGATCAATAAGGTCACAAACGCGCTCCAGGATATTCTGTCCTTTGGGTGTAAGAACTCGCCGTGACCAGGCTCTCGATAGCCACGGATCCGTCCAGATGTTAACCTGAGTGCCATCCCCAATCCTCCATATGTAACCTTCTCGGAAGAGCTGCAGTCCGTGCAACAGGCTCCGCCATGAATAGGATATGCCATCCCTTGGAGTAGCCTCCAGAATCTGCCCATTCAGAAAGTACCTGGCTTGAAGAATATTTGCACATAGGGAGTCCGGGTTTTGAATGATCCTCCATATCTGCCTGGATAGCAAAGCTAGGTTGAAGTCATGCATGTCCCGAAAACCTAAACCTCCCTGTGCTTTAGGTTTTATGAGTGTCTTCCAACCGATCCAGTGAGTGGTATGCTGCTTATCCTGTTGGCTCCACCAATAGTCTCCAACTAGAGAGCTTAGCTCGTCGCAGAAGGATTTTGTTAGATAGAAGCAGGACATAGCAAAGGTGGGAATTGCCTGAGCAACCGTAGTGACCAAGGTTTCCTTACCCGCCTTGGCAATAAGCCTTTCCTTCCAGCCATAGACACGGCCGGCCATAGCACTCTTGACAAAAGAGAACGCCTTCCTCCTTGATTTCCCAACATGTACTGGCAGCCCTAGATACCTCTCGTTCCAAGACTCGCTTTGAATCTGTAGGGCATCCTTAACTGCTCTCTTCTCTGCATCACCAGTGTTGGGACTGAACATGACCGCGGATTTTTCTAGGTTGATGCATTGTCCCGAGCAGTCCTCGTAGAGATCCAGAACCTAGCGCAGCTGCTGTGCCTCCTCTTGTTTAGCTTTCAACAATAGGACAGAGTCATCAGTGAATAGGAGGTGCGACACCACCGGGGCCTGTGGGCAAACTTTGACCCCCGTGATCTGCCCCGCTTCCTCCGCCGCATGAAGTAACGCGGATAAACCCTCCGCACAGATAACAAACAAATACGGCGAGGCTGGATCTCCTTGCCTAAGCCCTCTGGAGGGAGAAAACTGCTGTGTTAGGGTGCCGTTTATCTTTATCTGGTACCTCACTGAGCTGACACAATGCATTACCAAGTCGATCCAGCGATTACCAAAACCCAGCTTAGTCAACATAGCTGTAGGATCGAAAGTATGTCTAGAGGGGGGGGTGATTAGACTACTTGACAATATAAAAATCTGCCTTTTGATTATGCAAAGTTTTTGGCAGTTTCACAATTAAGATCAATTCAAGTAACACCCTACACATGCAATTCTAGAGTATAAGCAGCGGAAAGTAAATTGCACATGTAGTAAAGAGAGGTGGAGAAGATCAAACGCAGTTTGGAGACACGAAGATTTTTGTCGTGGTTCCGATAGGTGGTGCTATCGTACATCCACGTTGATGGAGACTTCAACCCACGGAGGGTAACGGCTGCGCGAGTCCACGGAGGGCTCCACCCACGAAGGGTCCACGAAGAAGCAACCTTGTCTATTCCATCATGGCCTACGCCCACGGAGGACTAGCCTTACTTGGGGTAGATCTTCACGAAGTAGGCGATCTCCTTGCCCTTACAAACTTCTTGGTTCAACTCCACATCTCAAAGACGGAGGCTCCCAAGCGACACCTAACCAATCTAGGAGGCACCACCCTCCAAAAGGTAATAGATGTTGTTGATGATGATGAACTCCTTGCTCTTGTGCTTCAAATGATAATCTCCCCAACACTCAACTCTCCTCACTGATTTGGCTGTGGTGGAAGAAGGGATTGAGTGGAAAGCAACTTGGGAAGGCTAGAAATCAAGTTTCATATGGTAGGAATGGAATGACTTGATCTCAACACAAGGGTAGGTGGTTCTCTTCTCAGAAAGTGTATGGTAGGAGTGGTAAACTTTCTGATGGCTCTCTCCACGAATGAAGAGGGGGTGGAGGGGTATATATAGCCTCCACACAAAATCCAACCGTTACACACATATTTGGGCAATCTCGGTGAGACCGAAGTGAAAACTCGGTCAGACCGAAAGTTCAAATATAGTGAACGTTGGGATTTTCGGTGGGACCGAAAATACCATCTCGGTGTGTCCGATGTGAGTCAAAGGTAGGAGCTTGCCATTCTCGGTGGGACCGAAATTAACAACTCGGATATTCCGAAGTGATGTCAATTGGTTACAGAAGGTTGGCAGTCCAGTTTCGGTGAGACCGAAACTCAAAATCGGATGGACCGAGAAATTAGGGTTTGGAAGAATAACTGAGGTGGTTCATCTCGGTGGGACTGAGTTTGCAGAATCGGTTTGTCCGAGATTACTTATGAGTGTGTTAAGTAGTGAAGAGTGCTGATAGTTGAGGGAGCTAGATCACTAAGCACTTGAGCAACCAGATCATCAACACAACCTCATCCCCTTTTAATAGTATTGGCTTTTCCTATGGACTCAATGTGATCTTTGATCACTAAACCAAAAATAGAGTCTTGAGCTTTTGCCAGTGCTTGTCTTAGCATTTTGAGGGGTCCACTTCTTCAGAAATTTCCATACCCATATCATCGAACTACTCTGAAATGATTCTCAAGTAAATATTAGTTCAATGATATATATGTTGTTATTAATTACCAAAACCACCCGGGGATTAGTTGCACTTTCAATCTCCCCCTTTTTGGTAATTGATGACAACATATAGATCAAAGCTTCGACAAAAGATATAATCAATGAATAATATCGTCGCTTTGAGAAGTATGTGATAAACAAGAGCTCCCCCTAAATTTGTGCATTGTTTAAAATTTGCGTTTGAATGCAAATGCACAATCGATTAGGATTATGGGTCACTCTTCCATGTCACATACATCTTGGTGGAGCGCACAAAATGATAAGAATGAATAACATGCACTCAATCACCAAGACAAGAGTAAATAGCCATACAATAAGGAATAGCATATGATAAGCATTAAGCACACATTAAAGCATAGTATGACCAAGCACTCATTAAGGTAGCATCAAACTTAGTAGCAAGCACACTGAAAGTTTCGAAAGACCAAAAGAAACCAATGTATCGAAAGAGCACTCTCTCTCTCGAAGCCCTATGATCTATACAATTTCTCCCCCTTTGGCAACAAGTTACCAAAAAGTTCGAAAAGGTATAGAGCTAAACGTCGCTGCGGGCTCTGCTGGCGGCTCCCGTCTGGGTAGATGTCGGTGTAGAGATGACTGCATCGGCGAAGACTTCTGCTGATGTCTGCGCTGGAGGGGTGGATGCTGGAGCTGGAGTAACTGCTGGAGCTGTGGCTGGTGCTAAAGTGGTAGCCCTGGAGTCAGTCACTGGAATAGCTGCAGATCGGGATCCTCTGGGAACCGGAGCAGTCTGGCGATGAGAGTCCTGGACTAGATCATCCTGCATGAGTTCTGCTCTCTCCTGCCTTGCTTCCTCCATGTCTGCCTCAAGCTTGTTGACGGACACCTGAATCTCAGTCAGCTTCACGTCCAGAGCGTGGATTTTGTCCTCAACAATCCTCTCTAGGCTTTCCTGAGATTGCTCAATGCTGGCCAGGCGTTGTTCAATCCTCTGGGTAGCTTCAAGAATTTGTTCTCCAAAGCTCTTTGGCTTAGCTGCTGCTGCTGCTGCCTCTTTGTCAGCTTTAGCTTTCTTTGCAGCTTCAATTTTGGCTTGTCCTTCAACTGAGGTTGGATCCTCCTCATCCATCACAACTACGTTGTCCTCATGCTCTGGCTGCAGTGGCAAGTGCTTCCTATCCAACATGAATTTGCCCGTGCCAAACTTGGCATTGATGAGCATATGAATCTGCGGGGCAAACCCACACGACCTCTTCTGGTCAGCTGCAGTCCTCTTAATGGTCTCTACCATTAAGTCCATCACCTTGAAAGGTGCCTTCTCATCAAGAATGTGCAGCATGTTGATAGAATAGCCTCGAATCATGCGGTGGTCTCCAGACTTGGGCATCAATGTATGCCTCAAAATAGTGTTAGTGGTGGTCAGACCTGCCTGGAGATAGTACACTGAGCCAAGCTTCCACCCTTCCAAATCAGCAGCGGGGATCTCCTTGTACATGTTCTTCATGGAATCATGACTCTTCTTAGGAATCCCATAGACATCAATGTCGTCCTCTCTCTGCACTGGAGCATTCAGAAGTTCTGCCCATTCTTCAACAGACGAAGAAAACCTTTGACCTTCAGTCATCCAGGTGATCTTGCCATCAGGATAGAAGTGGGCTGTGGCGTAGAACTGCATGATCATCTCGTCATTCCAAGCTGTCAGCTCTTGACCCACAAAATCAGCAACTCCACATGCAGTAAAGCTCTCATGCACATGGGGAAAGAAGTCTCGGTGCTCTTCACTGTCAATATACTCCCAGTCAACATACCTGGTGTCAGCAACAATGGGCTTCTTATCCATCAGCACGGTCTCATAGAAATCCTGCTGCTCTCTGGTGTGGAATCTGGGGTCCACAGCAGTCCTTCTCCTCACAGCATATGGATCAGACTGTCTCCATAGCCTGAGACCTTTATCCTTCCTTGCCTTCATGTCCTCAGCTTGAGGATGAGCATCATTGTGGAGTGGCAACTTAGGACGGAGCTTAAGCAACACATGCTCTTCATCTGATTCAGACGGTGGCATCTCACCTTTGTTCTTCTCAGAAGCTGGAATGCTCCTGGTTGTTCTCTTGGGCTTGGCTGGAGCTGCCTTTGCTTGAGCAGGCTTCTTGGGCTTAGAGGAGGCTTGAGCCCGAATAGCATCACCCATGAACTTATCTTTCTAAGGTGGAGGCTGGGGTGCATCTTCTTCTTCTTCTTCAGCAGCATCAACATGAGGTTCAGCATATACTACCCTCTTCCTCTTGGAAGTTTTCTTCACCTTACTTGGAGCTGGCTCTTCCAAGTTGAGCTTCTTTGCAACAGCTGACTGCTTTACCTTGCTTGTGCCTTTTCTTGACTGCTGCCCTTGGTGCTCTTTGGCAACCACATTCCTCTTTGGCTTGGAGGTAACTTCCTCAGCAACGAAGTCAGAGTCCTCATCATCAGAATTTCTCTTCTTCCTAGTTCTGGTGGCTGCAGGAGGCAAACCACTAGGGGTGCTCCTCTCACCATCATCACTGGAACTGCTAGCCTCGGGACTAGTATCTGCCTCTGGAATCTCAGCAAAAGGTGACTCAGACCTGTTCTGGCTGTCACTGACATCTGACATGGCTGACAACCTGTGAAAAGATAAGGTATAGGCAGAGTAGAAGAGTTATCACAACTGCAGAGGTTTTTGCAAAAAAAAATGAGTTCAAAACTTAGTTTTGAGTTTTCACAGAATGTATTTCGGTCAAACCGATTTAAAGTTTCGGTGAATCCGAAGTGTATACAGAGGCCTACACACCACTTTCGGTCAGACCGAAATGGGTTTCGGTCCTACCGATAACCTAGGGTTTCACTGAAACTAAGTTTCGGTCATTCCGATTTGCACAACTCGGTTAGACCGAATGATGCAGTGCAATGGCCAGAGGCCAAATCGGTCATTCCGAGTTTCAAAATCGGCTTCACCGAGATGCGTTCCGTGGAAACCTAAACCTAAGAATTTCGCTCGAAACTAGAGGATCTGATCTAATGTTTAGGGAATATCTCAAACGTGGATAGATTCATGGCAAACCATTCGTGCAAGAGTCAGATGGGGAGCACGAAAGGGATCGGGACTCACCCTAACTTGGTGGAGTCCCTCTACGGCGGCAACGGCGCGGAGAGGATTACCGTTGACGGCGGCGGAGACCTGCGGCGAGGGCGCACAGGCGACGACGGCGACGATCCGTAGACCAGGGCGACGGCAGCAGGGGAATTGGGGGCGAACGGTTTGAAGAGTTAAATCGCGTGCAGCCCTCAGGTATATATATCCCCATGCTGTCGGTGGGACCGAGTTGAAAAACTCGGTGTCACCGAGATGTATAACTGCTGTGCAGTTACGCATATCGGTCAGACCGAGATTTTGAACTCGGTTTCACCGAGATGAAACCTAGATCAGTCTAAGCGTTTCGGTTGGACCGAGATGGAAAAGCCGGTCAGACCGAAATGGACTTAGAAGGTTTTGGAAGTCAGCCTTAGACGGATCGGTGGCTCCGAGTGCTCCTCACTCGGAGGGTCCGAAAATGACTTGTTCAAAGTTGTGATATGAGCATGAATAGAATTTGAGACAAGAAAGCATAGATAGCTAGGGAAAGTGCTTAGGCATTCTTGTCCATCCATTTGGGCAGAAAAATCAAAACAACAAATGGATGTCCTTGAATGGATAAAATCATGCATTCAACATGCTCACACAATAAGATAGCAACTGAAATATGTGTCAAACATGCACAACCAACACTCTAGCTACTAGCACACAATTTGTCGATGACTAGGTCATCTATATATGAGTATTTTGACTTAGGAGCCAAATGAGAACATTTGATCATAGGTCATACTCATCGTTTAAGCACAAGTGGGGTTACCACTTTTACATAAAGCATTTATGTGTTCACATCATTTGGAGATGCTTTAACTCAATTTTTAGAGCAAGGCTCCCCCTAGATGTGAGAACCCCTTTTAAAGGGTCAAACTAACCTTGGGTTGTCGTAGAAGACTTCATGTAGATGTTGAAGATGTGGATGCTCAATGTTGATGTAGATCATCAAGAGTTGGGAGCTATCCTTTGGATTAGGGCACTTTCAATACCTACATGGGTTAGTCCCACAAGGAACAAACAAGAATATCCATAGACATAGATTGAAGTTCACAAAAGATGATGTCCACGAAAGCAATGATTACCTTGTCCCTTGACTTACCAACAAGAGGGTTTGTGACTCCATGAACTAGTGCTTGATGTGGAAGTTGATTGCACAAGTTCTTGCCAAAATGAATATGAGTGAAGTATGTTGGCGGAGTCACCCTCAAGAACCTTCTAGTTCTTCTTCTTTGGGATCCACATCATCTTGATGGGAATCCTTGGGGTTGTAGTTGAGCTTGACGAAGTAGAACTTGATGTGTCCTTGGGAACCCACTTGACCATGGCTTGAGGTGCTTCAATGAATGCATCAATCTCCTCTTGAAGCTTGTCCTTGGCCTTTAGCTTGTGGTCTTGTGGTGGAAGGTCATCTTGAGCTTGTTCCACATTGGAAGAAGTAGGATCATACTTCTCCTTTTGTGAAACAAACTGTGGAGTAGGGTATTGACCTTCTTCCCACTCAACTCCTTCGGCGTTGAACTTTTGCTCAAAACCAATCCCTTGCTTCTTCCGGTGTCTTCCTTGTTTGCGAACAATCTCCTCAAAGTTCTTGCTTCCGGCAAGACTTTTGTAGACACCTTTCTCTATGATTTCCTTCAATAAGCTATTTTCTTGCTCAAGTGTAACTTGGCTTGAAACATTGTCAGTGGAATCAAGAGAACTACTAGAAGCAACAATATTGGATTTAACATTGTTATTGTTACTACTAGAGGAAGAATTTTTCTTATGCTTGTCATGCTTAGTCTTAATAGGTGGCAAGAAATTAGACAAGAGAAGTCGTTTGGCAAGATATGAAGAACTCTTCTTTCGAAGATCGTCATTGATCGCTTTTAGAAACTCATGTTCTTGCTCTAGAGTGAGCTTCTCGAAGCGTAGCTTCTCATGAGATCTTAGGAGCTCTCTATGATCTTCTTGAGTTGTTTCATGAGCTAACTTAAGAGTGTTTAGTTCTTTAGTTAGACGCTCAATCTCCTTCATAGCATTGTCATTCGACTCTTCTCGACTATAAAGACTACTAGCATTTTCATCATTACTAAGCTCACTAGATTTATCATGCAAGAGCTCATCTTCACCAAGCAAGTCATCCTCATCACTATCAACGTCAATGAATTCAGGGTGTGTTACCTTGGGGCCTTTAGCCATGAAGCATCTTCCAATTCCCTCATTTGGTGAATCAAATAAGTCGTAGGAGTTGGAGTTGGAGGATACGAGTGCAAGTCCGGCAACACCTTCATCTTGACTATAGTCGGAGTCGGAGTGATAGCTTCCATCGGATTGATTGTCGGAGTCGGAGCCGGAGACCCATTCACTTACATGAGCTTGATGTCTTCTTCTTGTGTAGCTCCTTGATGACTTGTCTTTCCTCTCCGAATCCTTGCTTCTCCGAGAGGGTCTTCGTTCATAACGATCATCTCTACTCCTTCTCTCTCTCCGAGGTGACTCATCTCTTGCTCTTCTTCTTGGAGATTCTTCTCTTCTCTTGTGGGGAGCCGTACACTCATTTGAGAAGTGTCCGAGTCTTCCACAATTGTAGCAGTTTCGATCACGACTAGAAGATCTCTTTTCATCATATGATCTAGACTTTGAGCTTCTTTCTTTGCCTCTATTCTTGTAGAACTTGTTGAAGTTCTTGACCATTAGGCTTATCTCTTCATTGGAAATTAGCTTGTCACTTGAGGTAGTAGGAGCATCACTTGTAGCTTTGTAAGCACCACTTGACTTATTGTGAAGCTCTTCCTTATCCTTAAGTGTCATCTCATGAGCAACAATTCTTCCAATGACTTCAGTTGGCTTGAGAGTCTTGTAGTTTGGCATCATTTGGATCAAAGTGCACACGGTGTCATACTTTCCATCCAAAGCTTTGAGAATCTTCTTAATGATGAATCGGTCGGTCATTTCTTCGCTTCCTAAGCCGGCAATCTCATTTGTGATGAGAGCAAGCCTAGAGTACATTTCAGCGACTCCTTCACCATCCTTCATCTTGAACTTGTCAAGTTGTCCTTGAAGAATATCTAGCTTTGATTCCTTCACAGATTCAGTACCTTCGTGCATTTCAACCAAAGTATCCCAAATCTCTTTAGCATTCTCAAGACGGCTGATTTTGTTGAACTCCTCGGGACACAAAGCATTGAAGAGAATGTCACAAGCTTGAGCATTGTTTTGCAACATCCGCAACTCTTCCGGTGTAGCTTCGCGATCCGGAACTTTTCCTTCCTCGAAGAAATCACCTTGCATACCAACACAAATAATGCCCCATGCGGCTGGGTTATGACCAAGAATATGCATTTTCATTTTATGCTTCCAACTAGCAAAATTTGTACCATCAAAGTAAGGACCTCTACGATAATTACCCTCACTAGACGCCATACTCTCCTAGGTTGTGAAACCAAGCTTATGGAGTCCAATGCAATGGAAACCAAAACAATGGAGACCAAAGCTCTGATACCACTTGTAGGATCGAAAGTATGTCTAGAGGGGGGGGTGATTAGACTACTTGACAATATAAAAATCTGCCTTTTGATTATGCAAAGTTCTTGGCAGTTTCACAATTAAGATCAATTCAAGTAACACCCTACACATGCAATTCTAGAGTATAAGCAGCGGAAAGTAAATTGCACATGTACTAAAGAGAGGTGGAGAAGATCAAACGCAGTTTGGAGACACGAAGATTTTTGTCGTGGTTCCGATAGGTGGTGCTATCGTACATCCACGTTGATGGAGACTTCAACCCACGGAGGGTAACGGCTGCGCGAGTCCACGGAGGGCTCCACCCACGAAGGGTCCACGAAGAAGCAACCTTGTCTATTCCATCATGGCCTACGCCCACGGAGGACTAGCCTTACTCGGGGTAGATCTTCACGAAGTAGGCGATCTCCTTGCCCTTACAAACTTCTTGGTTCAACTCCACATGTCAAAGACGGAGGCTCCCAAGCGACACCTAACCAATCTAGGAGGCACCACCCTCCAAAAGGTAATAGATGTTGTTGATGATGATGAACTCCTTGCTCTTGTGCTTCAAATGATAATCTCCCCAACACTCAACTCTCCTC
Source organism: Secale cereale (assembly GCA_902687465.1). Lineage (NCBI taxonomy): Eukaryota > Viridiplantae > Streptophyta > Magnoliopsida > Poales > Poaceae > Secale > Secale cereale. Next base: position 118,928,681 of record LR738716.1, on the reverse strand, counting down.
ACTGATTTGGCTGTGGTGGAAGAAGGGATTGAGTGGAAAGCAACTTGGGAAGGCTAGAAATCAAGTTTCATATGGTAGGAATGGAATGACTTGATCTCAACACAAGGGTAGGTGGTTCTCTTCTCAGAAAGTGTATGGTAGGAGTGGTAAACTTTCTGATGGCTCTCTCCACGAATGAAGAGGGGGTGGAGGGGTATATATAGCCTCCACACAAAATCCAACCGTTACACACATATTTGGGCAATCTCGGTGAGACCGAAGTGAAAACTCGGTCAGACCGAAAGTTCAAATATAGTGAACGTTGGGATTTTCGGTGGGACCGAAAATACCATCTCGGTGTGTCCGATGTGAGTCAAAGGTAGGAGCTTGCCATTCTCGGTGGGACCGAAATTAACAACTCGGATATTCCGAAGTGATGTCAATTGGTTACAGAAGGTTGGCAGTCCAGTTTCGGTGAGACCGAAACTCAAAATCGGATGGACCGAGAAATTAGGGTTTGGAAGAATAACTGAGGTGGTTCATCTCGGTGGGACTGAGTTTGCAGAATCAGTTTGTCCGAGATTACTTATGAGTGTGTTAAGTAGTGAAGAGTGCTGATAGTTGAGGGAGCTAGATCACTAAGCACTTGAGCAACCAGATCATCAACACAACCTCATCCCCTTTTAATAGTATTGGCTTTTCCTATGGACTCAATGTGATCTTTGATGACTAAACCAAAAATAGAGTCTTGAGCTTTTGCCAATGCTTGTCTTAGCATTTTGAGGGGTCCACTTCTTCAGACATTTCCATACCCATATCATCGAACTACTCTGAAATGATTCTCAAGTAAATATTAGTTCAATGATATATATGTTGTTATTAATTACCAAAACCACCCGGGGATTAGTTGCACTTTCAATAGCCCTCAAGAACTCCCATTCAACCCTATCGTAAGCCTTCCTCATATCCGCTTTAACCGCTGCTATTCCTTCCTTCCCTCTCTTTTTGTTCATCAAATAGTGAGACACTTCATAAGCCACCAGAACGTTGTCAGTAATCATACGGCCCGGAACAAAGGCGCTTTGATTTAGGGATATAATGTCCGGAAGTACCAATTTCAGCCGGTTGGCAATGACCTTGGACACTAGTTTATATATCACGTTGCAGAGGCTTATAGGACGCAAATCCTTGATTCTGTTAGGGTTCTTTGTTTTGGGAATAAGGACCACGACCGTGTCATTCCACCCTGTTGGCATAGCTGCTCCGTTCAACACCGCAATCACCTCATCCACAACCTTATCCCCCATAAAATGCCAATGCTTCTTATAGACGATCGAGGGCATGCCATCCGGACCCGGGGCTTTCAGATCGCCAATATGATCAAGCGCCGCTTTTACCTCTTCCCTCGTGACTTCTGCTTCGAGGATAGCTCTCATGGCTGTCGTCACACAGGGCTGGACCTTACTTATGAGCTCTGGCAGGCGGTTGACACCCGCTGAAGTGAAGAGATCCCGAAAAAACGAGCAAATATAGTTAGTTAGCTCCTCCCCTTCTTTCACCTCCGAGCCATCTTCCCTCTTTAGTTTCTTTATCCGATTGGCCTTCCTCTTAGCTGAGGCTACTGCCATGAAGTACTTAGTGCTTTTGTTCCCATCTCTGAGCCATGTTACATGGGAGTGTTGTTTTGCTTTGGTGTTTTTTTTGCACTCCAGTTCTTCAACTAGGCCCCGCAGCCGAGCCTCTTCCCTTACTTTTGTCTCCGAAATCGGAGCCCGCATGCAAGTCTCCAGTTCCTTCCGTGCTCTCCTCAACCTCCCCTCGAGCTCACCCACCACTTCTTTGCTCCATTTCTTCATTCTCCCGGCCACATTAGTCATTGCAGTAGCAACATCTCCCCTCTCTTGTAGGCAACCTTCCTCCCATGCACCTTGGATCTCTTCCTCGCACCCCTCCTCTTGTAGCCACCATGCCTCGAAGCGGAAACCCCTATCTCCTCCCGTCGCCAATCTGGGGGCACCTTCTGTGTTGACAATTAACATTCTGTGGTCAGAGTGTCGAGGGGCCCCGTTGAAGACATGGAAGTCCGGGAAACGTTCACACCATTTAGCATTGGTCGTCGCCCTGTCCAACCGTTCGCAAATATAAGCTTCAGCTTCCTTGCTATGGTTCCTCCACGTGAACTTGTCTCCTTCGTAGCCTATATCGCATAGCTCACACGCCTCCAGGCACCCCTGAAGTTATCCATGAGCCGTTGGGGGCGGACAGCCCCCCCCCCCATCTTCTCGTCCCCAGCTAGGATTTCATTAAAGTCTCCAAAACACAACCACAGACGACCATTTTGGTGCTGCTGCCCAAGTATCCGCATCATTCTCCAGGTTTCTACTTTCCGCTCCAGCTCCGATTCGCCATACACTCCCGTGAGTCTCCAGACCCTCCCATCAGCCTCCGTTATGTCTACATCCACATGCCTCCTCCCAAAGGATCGAAGCGATACGCTTATGCCCCTTCTCCAGAACAGCGCTACACCTCTACTCCTTCCAACCGGATCCCACGCCACCATATTTGCCAGTCCCAAGGACCAGCGATACTTATCCAACTCCTTCTCCGTCAACTTCGTTTCCACCAAAAAAAGCACGTCGGGTTCCTCCGTCCTCCCTAGCTCAAGGAGGCTGCGAACTGCCGGGCCGTTCCCGAGTCCCCGGCAGTTCCAGCTGATGAGTTTCATTGCTCCCGGCGGGGCTGCTCCGGCAGCCCGGCCGATATCATGTCAGTGGCGATGCTACCCAGGTTGTTGGTCACAGACGCATCCTCCTGTGTCTCCCCATCCGTCTTCCCTTTCTTTGCCAGCACCTCTATCTCATCTTCCTCCCTTCCCCTCTTCCCTCCCATCTCCATAGTCGCCAAATTGTCGATCATCACAGTAGCCCTCTCCCTCCCCTTCTTCCTATACTTCTTTCCACCCACAGGTCTTTCCTTCCCTTCCAAACCGCTCGTCCTATCCAGGCTACCACTCTTGTTCTCCTGGACTTTGTCCACCGTGCTCATGCTGCTTGGTGTAGTGGTGCCACCCGCCTCTTGGCCTAGTTGATTTGTTCGGCGCCCTGGTACACCTTCTTCTAGCTCCAGCTTTTTGGGATTTCCCCGCCCGCGCATGGTTTTCCCAGTCTTAATTGGACTTGTGACCTCATCTTCCTTCCCCACCCGACCATTGCCACCCCCGCTGGACTCGCTCTTCCTCCAAGACTGACTATCGCTCCCGCTCCTAGATCTGCCCTCCGACTTGCTGAAACCATAGTTGCGAGTCCCGATCAAGCTTCTACCTCCAGACCTCCAGGCTCGCTCATCCGTCCATCCCCTGCGTTGCCCCATATCAGCCCGAAGCCAACGGCCAAACTGTGCGCGATCTCCCTTCTCAGGCTTCTTGGTGCAGTCCTTCTCCCCGTGGCCTATGATCCCACAACTATAGCAGAAGTCTGGCAGAAACTCATACTCTAGTCTACACCAATCTCCATCTTCATGCTCATCCCCACTAGCTTTGGCTGACTTCCCCTTGCCATGCTCGACCGCCCCTTCTTCTTCTCCAGCTAGAGTTGAACCCCTCATAATTGGCCTGTCAATATGCATCCTGATCTTAACTCGTAAGAACCTGCCAATGGCTACTCCGTCTACGCCTGTGTCCGCTTCCACGAACGATCCAATGATGTTGCCAATATCTTCAGCAGATTCCTCATTCATCATACCCAGGGGGAGGTTGAAAACTCTCACCCAGATTGGGATATTGTCATGAGCATAATCTTCCGGCCTCTTGCTCGGGACATAATCCTCCACCACCACGACTTCCTTCTCAAACATCCAAGGACCAACTTCAATTGCCTTGCGTTTGCCCGACTCTTGATGGAACGTGATAAGAAACTGGTTCACTCCAATCTCCTTACAGTCGATTCCTTTGATCGGGCACCAAACCCTACCCAAAGAGAGGCCGATCGCATCTGGGTGTGCAAGTTTCTCGGAGATGACCTTACCCACCGCCTGCGGTAGGGACTCCTTCCCACTATCCCTTGCTGACAGCCGCACCTTGACACCCTTCCTCTCTTCCTCCGACAACTTCAAACCCTTCATCAACCCCGCAACCCCTTCCACCGCCATGACTCCGACCCCCCTAACCACCCCCAGCTCCGCCCAGGAAGAGGGTGTATTACGACCGTGCGCCCTGGGGAAGCGCACAGAAGGCTTTGGTGGAGGGTTGCGGCTGTTGGGCGACGCTGATCACAACGACGAAGAAACGGAGGAACCCAACGAGATCCACCGGCGGCGGAGAGAAGGAACCCTAACCGTCACCGAAATCGCCCTCGGGATCGCCTCCGCGAATTACGGAGCTAAACCGCTAACCGTCACCAAAAGGGACGGACTCTTACAGCAGGCATTTTTGACAGAGAAGCAATTCGTTCAACTTCTGATCGGGTAGATGGTTACGGCAGGCCACACGCATGCATCCTGCGATGGTATAAGAGCAACCCACCGTGGAGGATAGAGAACTGAGCTTAGAACATCTCCACTCGTTTAGCCCTTCAGGGGCTAGAAATAGCGTCGAAGGCGCGCCAGCTGAAATATCGGCTTGGGGGTGATCTGGTTCCCAACCGCTGCCACCAGGTCGTGTGTAGACGTCGATTTTGGCCTACTTTCGGTGCAAATTGGCCCACTTTTCTGCTCATTTTGGGCGTAAATTGACCCACTATCGACGCAAATTGATCAATTTTGGTCCGTATTTAGCGTGCTTCGGCACAAATTTGACATAAAGCTATTTTTTATCACATAGTTCATCACAAAAAATCAATAAAAATCAAATAGTTCAACAGATAGTTCAATACAAATTATATAGTTCAATAAATAAGAACTCATAGTTCATCACACACGTCGAGCTAGGCGTTACCCTTGAGCCTAGTCGATGTCGGTTCTTTGCCTTCATCCGGCCCGGCGCCGAGCCACCTCGCCGAGGCTTTGCATTGCTCCCGAGCAGGCTGGCCAGGGCAGCGAGGACCATGAGATGCTCTTCGTCGTGGGTGTCGGCTTCGGCTTCCTCCTCCAGCAGCGCCGCGAGCGCCTCCTCATCGTCCAAGTCCATCTCCGAGCAGACAAAACGCCGAACACCTGACGGGCGTGGTAGGCGCGCATCCGCCGGTATCCCGCCATGCCCGGCCGGAGCGCCGGAAAGCTCATCCAGGGACGGGGTGGAGGATGCCGCGGCGGAACCCTCTCTCTTTTCCCTCTCTTTTCCGGCGGGCGAATGGCCTATCTGGCGGCGATGGGGGGTTGGCGGCGCCGGGATCGGCAAGGCGGTGGGAGGGCGTGCGCGCGGGGGTGGGGGGACGTGAATCTGGACGTGCAAGATGCGTTTTCGCCTGACAGAGGTGGCCCAGCCGCGTTTTTCCCTTCCGCCGGAGCCCCCAGGCGCCCCCTACACGATTAAATAGAAACGGGCCGAGCCGCGGATTTCGGCGTTCCGGGGGCGAGACAAGGTGATTTTTTCAGCACCGACGCTAAAAAAAGTCGTCCTAGAGGGCCAAACAGAGGGCCTGTTTGGGGGCGCAAGTGGAGATGCTCTTAGCGTTCAGGGCTTTAGGTACCTAGATCGACTCTTCTAAGGCATGATGTGAATCACTTGACCGCAACAGAGATAGAGCTGAGGCTTTCCAGCGGGTTAAATTCATCCAACAACTTCAGATGAATATCAACACTCGGCAGTATACAAGTATACAACTACAGAGGTACACGTAAGAGGTCATATAGTACTTAATGTTGGAAAAGCACAAGTATATTTTCCTACACGTTAATAACTCCGCCAAGCCCGTGGTGCAGATCACAATGTGTATTTGAAGCTAGAGGGTAGGAACATATTTATACTCATATTCCTGAATGGTCAAATCAGTATCCACATATATTCCTTCAAATTAACCAACCACGATCATAATCCATTATTTTCCAAGTCAAAAATCATTCTTATCCCTAAGAACATAGATGTGAGATATATTCCACTTTTAAATAGTCTGATTCCTATTTAATTGTGTAGGCTTCAATCTACAGAGTTGAACCTGTAAATAGCCTAGCCAATTACTAACTTAATATTGTGCCCAAGCTAATAATTCCAGTATATATATACCGTATTCCAGTATAGGTGTACCCAGCTCGTTGAGTATATTTCCTCAAGTTCAATTGCAAATATTTGTACCAATCGTTCATACACCAATTCGTATGACTCCACTCATCAACGAAATAAAATGCAGTATATCATGTTTTGGAAGACACCAAAAATTCCTACATTTGAACCCCAAACCGTAGATCAATTATTCTAGGGTAAATTATATTAAAATATTATATAGTACAAAACCCATAAGGGTGAAATCTTGCCAATGACTAGCCAATGCCTGTTCGAGGAATAGAGGTAATATCTTTACATGTTATTGTCTATCCACTTTGAAAATCTTTGCTCATACTTATTCTTGATCCTGTGTCGAAGAAGTTTTAAGTCTTGCTTGAGATATCTCCAAGATTGAATTGAATGTTGTTGTGTTCCTTGAAGACTTTCCCATTTCTCTGAATCCATATGTTCCAGCATCCCAAGATGATAATTTCTGCGGCAAAGTGTTTTGGTAAGCGATCCATCGCAAGACTGGTGTCCACAATCACTGTGTTCCTATTTGTCTATTTGGAATCAAGGAGTTCCAGCATTCTTCGGCAAAGTTGCAGTCCCATAGTAAATGCATAGTGGTCTCCTCTGCCTGTTGATTGCACTTGGGGCGGTATGGGTCATCTAATTGCATGCCTCTTCTCTTTAGAAGTTCTCGGTTATTGATTCTGCAGTGTGCAACTAACCAGAAGAATATCTTGTGTTTAAGTCTACTAGAGCTGCTCCAAATGATGTTGAAAATGGGATGTTCTTCTTTATGTTCCAACATCTGATTGTAAATGTGAATGGCTGAAAATTTTCCAGCAATCCCATTAATGGACCAAATATCATTTCTATCTGGATGCAGTTGTGGAGGAATTTCCACTAATTGATTGAATTGATCACAAGCTTCCACTGACATTGGCAGGTAAAAGTGTTCAGTCAAATCTTGCTCTTCAAAAAAGTCTGAATTGTTTGGTCCTCATTTATTGCAAAAGAATGAAGTGGTGGAAGTGATTGCTGCATTGTTTGCTCCTGCCATTTGTCTTTCCAGAACAGCATTGTTTGTCCTGAACCAATTGCACATTTGCTCATTTGTTTCAATCTTTCCAATAGTGCCATGTGAGTCCTTCACCAAAAAAGAGCCTCCTGCTTTTCCCCTGGGTGCTTCTGTGTGATAATATTTCTCCCAGACTAAATTGATCCAAGGGATGTCTTCTTTGTTGAGAAACTTGTTTAGATTCTTCATAAGCAGAGCTTTGTTGTGAAGTGCAATATCTAGAATTCCAAGTCCTCCATGCTTTTTTGGTTGACATAGTTTGGACCATGCAATCAGTGTTGTCCCTTTGTCCACCATTCCAAATTTTCTCCATAGAAAGTTTCTCAACAATTTGTTTATCTATTCAACGACATCAATAGGTAGTGCGAGAGTGCGCATGAAGAAGATTGGTAGTGTAGCAAAGACAAAATTGATTAGTATCAATCTTCCATCATAAGATAACATATTAGAGCATCAAGTTAACCTTCTTTCTATTCTCAGCATCATTGGGTTAAAGTCGTCAATTTTTGGTTTAGCTGTGCCCAATGGCAGTCGAAGATATGTCAAAGGGAATTGCCCTTGCTTGCACCCCAGGATATTGAGTAGGCTAATTGAAAGTGCAATCATGCCCTTGATTGTATTTTGATGTTGATGACAATATACTCATAGGGGACTAACAAAGTTTGTCAAGTATATCTCATGTGTTTGTCCCCTCTGGATTGTGTGTATGGATTATGACTACGGAAATACTTATCTTTATCAAGAACGAAGAAACAAGTCTACTGGCTTAGGCCCTTTCTATATTTGTTCTTGAGTTTAGCGATCCCACACTATTAAGAGGGGAACATGGGGTCTCGCAAAAGTCTTGCTCAAATGATCTTTTAAACAATCATCGTCTGTACACTATCTGTCGGACGACTGACACATGTCGGACGACTTGTCTCCACCGGACGTCCGGTACTTCCAATAGAGAGACAAAACATCGGATTTCCGGTGTCTACAGGACGTCTGGAATTTCCTTTACAGAACCAAAACATCGGATTTCTGGTGTCTACCGGAGGTCCGGCATTTCCTTTACAGAACCAAAACGTCGGATGTCCGGTATCCACCGGACGTCCGGTACCTTCTATACAGAGCCAAAACACCGGACGTCCGTGTTGGGAACGTAGCATGCAATTTCAAAAAAAAATCCTACGCACATGCAAGATCTATCTAGGAGATGCATAGCAACGAGGTGGGAAAAGTGTGTGTACGTACCCTCATAGACCGAAAGCGGAAGCGTTAGAATAACGCGGTTGATGTAGTCTAACGTCTTCGCGATTCAACCGATCAAGCACCGAACTTACGGCACCTCCGAGTTGAGCACACGTTCAGCTCGATGACGTCCCACGAGCTCTTGATCCAGCAGAGGGTCGAGGGAGAGTTCCGGCAGCACGACAGCGTGTTGACGGTGATGGTGAAGTAGATCGTGCAAGGCTTCGCCTAAGCACTACGATAATATGATCTCAGGGCCGGTCCTGGGATTTTAGGGGCCCGGGGCAAGATTAGAGCTCGGGGCCCCTTAGAGGATTGCTTGCCTTCGGGGCCGATTTTCTAGCCGTCTTTCCTGCTTCTTGTTCGATCCCAAAATTCAATCTTGCGCCCAACACCTGACGAAATTGTTTTACTCACTAGGAGATGAAATTGAGAGTACTATCAAATCCAGTGCATTTAGAGAAAAATAAATTAACTATAATCATGGACTAGTTTCTTTTCATGGATTACGGCTTTGCATATGTGTGTTCCATAGAATATTCCAAAGAACATACAATATCCAATCAATTTAATGGGAAAGCATCTATATATACATTGCAATTAACACCAGACGTAGTGACTCCTAGACAGATGCCATGTAATTATTATTATTATTTCTATACATGTTTTCCCTAAGCATCACATCAAGGTCTCTATATCGGACATGCACTTAGTATTTTAAATTTAGCGCATGATACGTCCAAAATGTATCTATAATTTATGCTTGCTCCATGCCTCCTTTGGGTGATATTGCTATGATATTTATACACTTCCATACACTTTTGATCATATTTGGACTAACCTATTAACTCAGTGCACCCTAGTGCCAGTTTCTGTTTTCTGCTGTTTTTGTATTTCAGGTTTTCCCATTACGAAAACTGCCAGAAAAATCCCGGAAAAATTATATAAAAAATCAGCGTTCCAGAAGCTTCCCGGCAGCCGAAGTAGGGCCGGAGGGGGGCCACCAGGGCTCCAGGTGCCCTGGTGGCGCGGCCCCCTCCTGGCCGCGCCGGGGGGGGCGCCTGGGCCCCCCAGACCTCCGCTGATGCCCCCCTTTGGCATATATTTAACATGCGTCCCGAAACCCTCGAGACGGGAACCCTTTTTCGCGATCTCATCTTTGTTCCGCCGCCGCCGCGCTTCCAAGATCGGGAGCACCAGGAGAACTCTTCCCGGCACCCTGCCGGAGGGGAGGAACACCACCGGGAGCCTCTCCACCACCATGGACGCCTCCCGGATGAATTGTGAGTAGTCTCCCTTGGACCATGGGTCCATGACCAGTAGCTATGTGATGTTCTCCTCCCCTTCTTGTGCTTCACTAATTAAACCTCGTGAGCTGCCCTACATGATCGAGGCACATATGTAATCCTTATGTTGTTGCTATGATGAGTTTGCTGGGATCCGATGGATTGTGAGATTATGTTCAGATTGTGTTTGAGTAATATATTGGATTTACCTCTTTTATATTTATGTTCGTAAGTAATTCTTGCATGTTCTCCGTTGCTATTTATTGCTTTGGCCGGGTAGTACGTAGTGACTCCAAGAGGGAACGTTATGCTTGATTGTGGGTTCATGCCCCTCGAGGACTAGCTTGAGTGACAGAAACATGAGTCTAGGGGATGTGCTGTTGCCACGAGGGGGAAAACAACGATGCTTGTGCCCGCGGGTGCAAGGATTGTTTACTTTACGCAAAGTTCTTTCAATGCAGTTGTCTGTTGCTTTGAGTTTACACTATGGGTGGGACTCGCAACTTAATACCAGCGAGATGTTCTGGATAGATATCTCAAGGTGGATGATTAGTAGTAGATGCAGATGGATTTCGGTCTACTTGCCTTGGCGTACCGCCCATGCTTTGAACCTCTACCTTTCTTGCAACATAGTTAGCATTGGTTTGCGCACATAATTCTGTCAATTGCCCAGCTGTAATTCGTTTATCTCACATAGCTGTTTTATCGTCTTTTGGGAGAGAGACATCACTAGTGAACATCATGGGAACCAGGTCCATATTACCATCACTGATCACATCCGCTATTTACTTTCCGCTTTTACTTACTATTTGCAGCATTACCTATCACCATTATCACTTGCGTTTGATCCTTTGTAAACGACAAGGCCGGAGGGATTGACAACCTCTCTGTACTCGTTGGGAGCAAAGTTATTTGTATCTGTGTGCAGATCCACGTTGATTGCTAATATCTGGCGCCATTAGCAGTTGACACCTTCTTGTTGAAACTGGGAGTCTCAGGGGAAATCGATCCTTGGTATCTTTGCCAAGGGAAAACTTCCGCTACACTGCATCTCAAACCTTCCACTTGGGGTAACCAACGAGGGGCGAGAAGCCATCAAACAAAGTTTTCTGGCGCTGTTGCCGGGGACTCCACTCTTAAAGATAGGGGAGTTGCACGATATCTTTTACCTTTGCTTTTAGTCTTGTTAGTTTACCTTTCAGTTTTTGCTTTAGTATCTTTTATCGAAAATCACAAAAAAAAATTAATTATTTGCTAGTAGTCCTTTCTGTTTAGTCAAGCATGTTAGGATTTGGTGCTTTGAGGGAATCAGAAGTTTTAGATTTCCATAAAAAGGATGGAGAAAATATGAAGAAGGCATGGGACAGAATTTCTGATGCACATAGGAGAATTATGCCTTGGATACCTATAAAAATTGTGCTTAGAAATTTTTACCATGGTCTTTTTAAATGGTGTAAACACTCTCTTGATATTATAGCTGAGGGAGATTTCCTAGAGTGTGATGAAGCTAGAGCTCTTGAAATTATACATGGTCTATCTAGTTACTTTGTTTATGATCACAACTTTGATACTGTCATAGATAGACTTGCTACTATTGAGAAGAGAATGGATGCTCTAGACTTAATGAAGGTAGAGAAACCCAAACCCAATAAGAGAGATATTTTGGAAATAGACAATGATTGGGAGCCTTTTGTTAGGATTAGCATCTCTAATCAAGACTTCCTTGCTTATTGTGATATTGGATCTATGGTTTCTACTATGCCAAAAGTTGTTCATGATTCTTTACAATTTGACATGGAAAGATTATCGTCTTATCATGAACACACTAATGGAGATATTTCTGAAATCCAGGGAAGAATAAAAGACGTGCCAGTTAAATTCCTTAAAGGGATTGCAATGATTGATTTCTTCATCATGGAGCTAAACCAAGGAAATATAGTGCTTGGAAGGGACTTCCTCCGAGCAGTTAAAGGCTTCATCGATATAGGTAAGGGACAAATCCGCTTACGCGGGAAGGAAAAAGGTGTGTACCCCTTTCCTAGAAGGAACAAGAGTGAACTTGTTGAGGAACCATTTGAAGCAATTTATAGCTCCGATTATTATGATGGTTATTGATTCCTCTTTGCATTATGCCTAGCTTAAAGGCATAAAAGAAAGCGCTTTTGGGAGGCAGCCCACATGAATAAAATTTTTATTTTGCTTTTGTTGTGTCTTGATGTTGTTACTACAGTAGCATCATCATTGTATATTTTCTTTTCAACTTTGTGCCAAGTGTAGCCTCTGATTGCAAAACAGTTCAAAAGTTGTGACGTGCTGTCCAGGAAACAGATTCTGTCCTAGATAGAAAAAATCGTATAAAGTCACCAGATCATCTTTTTGGTCTGAATTTTTTCGACAGCATGCTCTATACAATTGTATTTCGTGCGTCTCTTCTGAGTTTTTTGATTAGAGTTGCAGAAGTGCCCCGAAAAAATCATTTACTACCTGCTGTTCTTTTTTTCACAGATTCTGTCCTGTTTTTCCTTTCCTTCATTTTGCAAACCTTGAGCTTTCTTTTTCTTTGCAAAAACCTTTTGGCAATCTTGAGAAACAGTAGACCTTCAATATCTTTATTTCCAGCAAGGAACAATTATTTTATTAAGGGTACTAACCTCGCTAATCAGATTATGATGAGTTATGTATGAAGGGAGTTTTCAAGTGTGCGAGGGAAGATGATAAAAAGAATCAGGAGTGTCAAACGCTCAAGCTTGGGGATGCCCCCATGCACCCCCAAGAAATATTCAAGGAGACTCAAGCGTCTAAGCTTGGGGATGCCCCCGTGCATCCCCTTCTCCATCAACATTACCAGTTCGTCTTTCGTTCCGCTATATTTTTATCACTTCATGTGTTATGTGCTATGCTTGGAGCGTCTTGCTTTTAGTTTCCTTTTTAGTTTTCCTTAGCTTTTCATAACGAGTCGGAACTCAGCTTTCTTTGTGTGGGGGAGAAACACGCTCCACTTCTACCTAGAACGCAACATAGAATTTTCATGTTTATCTTTGCTGTGTATGTTCTTTGTCTTTCAATAGCTACTATCATGTTCAGCTCTTAGTTTTCATGCTTATCTTTTTAAAGAGCTTTTATTTAGTTGGTTGCTTGAACTCTCTTTAGTTATCATGCTTATCTTATTAAGAGAGTTTGCTTCTGTTGCATTGGTTGATATGTCTACGATAAAAATGCTACGTGCATAATGGTGCTTAGTAGTTCATGTTTTCTTATGGTTAGTCTCAAATAGCTGGGGGGTTCCCAATGTGTTATTGGAGTACCAACATGATTTGTTTGCCTATGATGTGGTATGGTTTAGTAATATCTTCCTTCAAGAATTTATTTTGATTGACTTGGCGTATGCTCACGCATATTTAAGACTGTAAAGAAAGTCTGTCAAGCCTTGATGATCTTTTGTTTCTGAGTAGCGATATAACTTCCATGCCTGATTCAATGTTGCTTTGTCGCTCTGCATGATTATGACCGCCATTGCTCTTTTAGTTGGTCGCTCCCAGTCTTTTGCTAACCTCCACCTGTACTAAGCGGACTGACTGCTTGTGCATCCAAAATCCTTTAAACCAGTTATGCCATATGAGTCCACCATACCTTCCTATACATGGTATTTACCTGCCATTCCTAACGGAGACTCTCATGTACCATCTCAAAATTATTCAAAAAAAATGCATTTCTGTTTTGTGCCTCTGTTTTAGTTCATGAGGAAGTAGTAGTTAATTCATGATCTTTTTAAGTTGGACAAGCTTCACCCGGAGATTGCATGTCTAATGTGCAAACCCATAATACGAGAAGGAACTGGCAAAGAGTGCGCCCGGCTCAAAAATAATATAACAAACAAACCCTCCTTCACGCTTTGTTCATGAGAAATTAGAAAACTTTGGCAGTGATAAACAAAGGAGATTAAGAGGATGTGATCGTCCTCATTCGGGAGCCGTTCCTCGAAACTTGTCCATCTCAAGAAGTAATTGAGTTATCTGGTAGCATTCGTTGATGAAACATGCATAATCTAAAATAATAATAATTATTACCTCTGTTTTTAAAACCAAGAGCTCTGGTACATGCTTTGTCTTTGTTTCCGACTACGGTTTTCAACCTTGCCAACAAAAGCCACGGTTCGAGAGTCTCCACCTTCTTTTAAAGCACCAACTACTAAGAGCATGATTGTCATTCTGAGTGTAATGTGCATTGTCCCAAAGTAGCATTGTCTTTTGCATGATTATGATATCGTTTATTCTGAAATCATTGTATCTAGTCATCACTTAAACCTTGGAGGTGCCCCCTGCATTTATGCTTTGCTTCACTAAAGGGGGCAAGCGAGATATCACTTTATCATATTTGCACACCATGCTCATTACAAATCTTTTTGATGTTTCAGTATCATGTTGTAAAACTTTCAGTTCTTTGTGATTCTCTCATGAGGCAACTTAATTACTACAGATTCATTGTCTCAGTAAGCTTTTGTCATATGACTATGAAAAATCCTTATATGGTTAATAGCATGTCACCACAGAAATTATTCTTGTTATCATTTACCTACTCGAGGACGAGCAGGAATTAAGCTTGGGGATGTTGATACGTCCAAAACGTATCTATAATTTCTGCTTGCTCCATGCCTCTTTTGGGTGATATTGCTATGATATTTATACACTTCCATACACTTTTGATCATATTTGGACTAACCTATTAACTCAGTGCACCCCAGTGCCAGTTTCTGTTTTCTACTGTTTTTGTATTTCAGGTTTTCCCATTACGAAAACTGCCAGAAAAATCCCGGAAAAATTATATAAAAAATCAGCATTCCAGAAGCTTCCCGGCAGCCGAAGTAGGGCCGGAGGGGGGCCACCAGGGCTCCAGGCGCCCTGGTGGCGCGGCCCCCCTCCTGGCCACGTCGGGGGGCGCCTGGGCCCCCCAGGCCTCCGCTGATGCCCCCCTTTGGCATATATTTAACACGCGTCCCGAAACCCTCGAGACGGGAACCCTTTTTCACGGTCTCATCTCTGTTCCGCCGCCGCCGCGCTTCCAAGCTCGGGAGCACCAGGAGAACTCTTCCCGGCACCCTGCCGGAGGGGAGGATCACCACCGGGAGCCTCTCCACCACCATGGACGCCTCCCGGATGAGTTGTGAGTAGTCTCCCTTGGACCATGGGTCCATGACCAGTAGCTATGTGATGTTCTCCTCCCCTTCTTGTGCTTCACTAATTAGACCTCGTGAGCTGCCCTACATGATCGAGGCACATATGTAATCCTTATGCTGTTGCTATGATGAGTTTGCTGGGATCCGATGGATTGTGAGATTATGTTCAGATTGTGTTTGAGTAATATATTTGATTTACCTCTTTTATATTTATGTTCGTAAGTAATTCTTGCATGTTCTCCATTGCTATTTATTGCTTTGGCCGAGTAGTAGGTAGTGACTCCAAGAGGGAACGTTATGCTTGATTGTGGGTTCATGCCCCTCGATGACTAGCTTGAGTGACAGAAACATGAGTCTAGGGGATGTGCTGTTGCCACAAGGGGGAAAACAACGGTGCTTGTGCCCGCGGGTGCAAGGATTGTTTACTTTACGCAAAGTTCTTTTAATGCAGTTGTCTGTTGCTTTGAGTTTACACTATGGGTGGGACTCGCAACTTAATACCAGCGAGATGTTCTGGATAGATATCTCAAGGTGGATGATTAGTAGTAGATGCAGATGGATTTCGGTCTACTTGCCTTGGTGTACCGCCCATGCTTTGAACCTCTACCTTTCTTGCAACATAGTTAGCATTGGTTTGCGCACATAATTCTGTCAATTGCCCAGCTGTAATTCGTTTACCTCACATAGCTGTTTTATCGTCTTTTGGGAGAGAGACATCACTAGTGAACATCATGGGACCCCGGTCCATATTACCATCACTGATCACATCCGCTATTTACTTTCCGCTTTTACTTACTATTTGCAGCATTACCTATCACCATTATCACTTGCGTTTGATCCTTTGTAAACGACAAGGCCGGAGGGATTGACAACTGATACGTCCAAAACGTATCTATAATTTCTGCTTGGTCCATGCCTCTTTTGGGTGATATTGCTATGATATTTATACACTTCCATACACTTTTGATCATATTTGGACTAACCTATTAACTCAGTGCACCCCAGTGCCAGTTTCTGTTTTCGGCTGTTTTTGTATTTCAGGTTTTCCCATTACGAGAACTGCCAGAAAAATCCCAGAAAAATTATATAAAAAATCAGCGTTCCAGAAGCTTCCCGGCACCCGATGTATAGCCGGAGGGGGGCCACCAGGGCTCCAGGCGCCCTGGTGGCGCGGCCCCCCTCCTGGCCGCGCCGGGGGGGCGCCTGGGCCCCCCAGGCCTCCGCTGATGCCCCCCTTTGGCATATATTTATATCGTGTCCCGAAACCCTCGAGACGGGAACACTTTTTCGTGATCTCATCTCTTTTCTACCGCCGCCGCGCTTCCAAGATCGGGAGCACCAGGAGAACTCTTCCCAGCACCCTGCCGGAGGGGAGGGTCACCACCGGGAGCCTCTCCACCACCATGGACGCCTCCCGGATGAGTTGTGAGTAGTCTCCCTTGGACCATGGGTCCATGACCAGTAGCTATGTGATGTTCTCCTCCCGTTCTTGTGCTTCACTAATTAGTCCTCGTGAGCTGCCTACATGATCGAGGCACATATGTAATCCTTATGCTGTTGCTATGATGAGTTTGCTGGGATCCGATGGATTGTGAGATTATGTTCAGATTGTGTTTGAGTAATATATTTGATCTACCTCTTTTATATTTATGTTCGTAAGTAATTCTTGCATGTTCTCCGTTGTTATTTATTGCTTTGGCCAAGTAGTAGGTAGTGACTCCAAGAGGGAACGTTATGCTCGATTGTGGGTTCATGCCCCTCGATGACTAGTTTGAGTGACAGAAACATGAGTCTAGGGGATGTGCTGTTGCCACAAGGGGGAAAACAACGGTGCCTGTGCCCGCGGGTGCAAGGACTGTTTACTTTACGCAAAGTTCTTTTAATGCAGTTGTCTGGTGCTTTGAGTTTACACTATGGGTGGGACTCGCAACTTAATACCAGCGAGATGTTCTGGATAGATATCTCAAGGTGGATGATTAGTAGTAGATGCAGATGGATTTCGGTCTACTTGCATTGGCGTACCGCCCATGCTTTGAACCTCTACCTTTCTTGCAATATAGTCAGCATTGGTTTGCGCACATGGTCCTGTCAATTGCCCAGCTGTAATTCGTTTACCTCACATAGCTGTTTTATCGTCTTTTGGGAGAGAGACATCACTAGTGAACATCATGAGACCCCGGTCCATATTACTATCATTGATCACATCCGCTATTTACTTTCCGCTTTTTACTTACTATTGCAATTATACCTATCACTATTATCACTTGCGTTTGATCCTTTGTAAACGACAAGGCCGGAGGGATTGACAACCTCTCTGTACTCGTTGGGAGCAAAGTTATTTGTATCTATGTGCAGGTCCACGTTGATTGCTAATATCTGGCACCGTTAGCAGTTGACACCTTCTTGTTGAAACTGGGAGTCTCAGGGAAATCGATCCTTGGTATCTTTGCCAAGGGAAAACTTTCGCTACACTGCATCTCAAACCTTCCACTTGGGGTAACCAACGAGGGGCGAGAAGCCATCAAGCAAAGTTTTCTGGCGCCGTTGCCGGGGACTCCACTCTTCAGGATAGGGGAGTTGCACGCTATCTTTTACCTTTGTTTTTAGTATTGTTAGTTTACCTTTCAGTTTTTCTTTAGTATCTTTTATCGAAAATCACAAAAATAGTTATCTTGCTTGCTTGCTACTATGGGTTCCACCGAGAACACCAAGTTGTGTGACTTCACTAGTCACAACAACGATGACATTATCTGCACACCTATCACTACACCTGCCACTTCAGCACCTTCTTATGAAATTAAACCTGCTTTACTGAACCTAGTTATGAAAGATCAATTCTCTGGTGCTGGAGATGATGCTGCTTTACACTTAAACAATTTTGTTGAACTTTGTGATATGCAAAAGTACCAAGAAATAGATGGTAATATTGTTAAGCTTAAGCTTTTTCCTTTCTCCTTGAGAGGAGGAGCTAAAATTTGGTTTCAGTCTTTGCCTAGAAATAGCATAGATTCATGGGACAAGTGCAAAGATGCTTTTATTGGAAAATACTATCCACCTGCTAAAATTATCCAACTAAGAAGTAATATAATGAATTTTAAACAATTGGATAATGAACACGTTGCCCTAGCTTGGGAACGTATGAAATCTCTTGTCAAGAACTGCCCTACTCATGGTTTGACTACTTGGATGGTTATCCAAACCTTTTATGCAGGCTTGAACTTTACCTCGCGGAACTTGTTAGATTCGGCCGCGGGAGGAACCTTTATGTCAACTACACTTGGTGCTGCCACGAAGCTTCTCGATGAGATGATGACCAACTATTCCCAATGGCACACCGAACGCGCTCCAACAGGTAGGAAGGTAAACTCTGTCGAGGAGATTTCCTCCCTAAATGAAAAAGTTGACTTGATCATGTCTCTACTTTCGAAGCAATCTTCTGTTGATCCTCGTGATGTTCCTTTAAATTCTTTGATTGCTCAAGAACAAGTAGATGTGAACTTTATCTCTAGAAACAATTTTAATAACAATGCTTATAGGAGTAATTTTGGTAGCAATCCTAGACCGCTCCCCTCTAATTCTTATGGGAACAACAATGCTTATCCTAGCACCAAGAACTCCACTTCTGAACTAGAGATTATGCTTAAAGATTTCATCACTACCCAAAAAGCTTTTAATAATAGTGTAGAATAAAAACTAGCCAAACTAGATAATCTCTCTTCGAAGGTAGACAATTTAGCCCATGAGGTAGAATTGCTTAAAATTATAACTTCTCCTCTTGAGGAGAGGAAGGTTACTCCTATGAATGCTATTCAAGTGCAAATTAATGAAAACATTAGGATGATGGCTAAACTTAAAGAGAGATGGGCTAGAGAAAGGGAGGAAGAAGATAGAATTAAGAGCCTTCCTACCCATCACACTGTTGCTACTATCCAAGTTGTTGAGGATATTCAAACTCTTAGCACCCAATGCACTCCTGGTCCCATTGGACCTATTAATGGTGATGCTATGACTATAGAAACTACCAAACAAGTGAACCTAAAGGACACCACTACCACTTTACTTGATAGTAGTGACCTTGATTTTGATAATTGCACTCTTACCAAAGTTATTGATTTCCTTCACAAGATGTCTAGAGATCCCCGCACTAGCACGCTTAACCTTGCCTTCACAGAGCATATCACTAATGCTCTTATCAAAGCTAGGATGGAGAAACTTAGAGTAGAAGCCTCCATACCTAGAAAGCTAGAAGATGGTTGGGGTCCTATGATTAAAATTAAGTTGAATAACTTCTCTTGCTATGCTTTATGTGATGTTGGTGCTAGTACCTCTGTTATGCCCAAAAGAATATATGATATGCTTAAACTGAAACCTTTTGATTCTTGTTCTTTTGGTGATCATCTCGTTGATTCTTCCATAAAGAAACCTTTGGGGAGGATCGACGATGTTCTTATCATTGTCAATGACAATTATGTTCCCGTTGATTTTACTATTATGGATATTGAATGTGAACCTTCGTGTCCAATTATTTTGGAACGTCTTTTTCTACGCACCGTTGGTGCCATCATTGACATGAAAGAGGGGAATATAAAATTCCAGTTTCCTCTCAAGAAAGGGATGGAACAGTTCCCTCGAAAGAAGATTAAGTTACCTTTTGAGTCCGTTATACGGGCTAGCTATTCTTTTACTCTTGATAAAACTTGATCTCTATGCATTATGCCTAGCTTAAAGGCATAAAAGAAAGCGCTTTTGGGAGGCAGCCCAATGAATAAATTTTATTTTGCTTTTGTTGTGTCTTGATGTTGTTACTACAGTAGCATCATCATTGTATCTTTACTTTTCAATTTTGTGCCAAGTGTAGCCTCTGATTGCAAGAAAGTTCAAAAGTTGTGACGTGCTCTCCAGGAAACAGATTCTGTCCTTGGATAGAAAAATTCGTATAAAATCACCAGATCATCTTTTTGGTCTGAATTTTTTCGACAGCGTGCTCTATATAATTCTCTTTCGTGCGTCTGTTCTGAGTTTTTTTTATTAGAGTTGCAGAAGTGCCCCGAAAAAATCATTTACTACCTGTTGTTCTGTTTTTCACAGATTCTGTCCTGTTTTGCCTTTCCTTCATTTTGCAAACCTAGAGCTTGATTTTTCTTTGCAAAAACCTTTTGGCAATCTTGAGAAACAGTAGACCTTCAAGAATATCTTTATTTCCAGCAAGGGAAAATTATTTTATTATGGGTACTAACCTCGCTAATCAGATTATGATGAGTTATGTATGAAGGGAGTTTTCAAGTGTGCGAGGGAAGATGATAAAAAGATTCAGGAGTGTCAAACGCTCAAGCTTGGGGATGCCCCCATGCACCCCCAAGAAATATTCCAGGAGACTCAAGCGTCTAAGCTTGGGGATGCCCCCGCGCATCCCCTTCTCCATCAACATTATCAGTTCGTCTTTCGTTCCACTATATTTTTATCACTTCATGTGTTATGTGCTATGCTTGGAGCGTCTTGCTTTTAGTTTTCCTTTTAGTTTTCTTTAGCATTTCATAAAGAGTCGGAACTCAGCTTTCTTTATGTGGGAGAGAAACACGCTCCACTTCTACCTAGAACATAACATAGAATTTTCATGTCTATCTTGATGTGTGTGTTCTTGGTCTTTCAATAGCTACTATCATGCTTAGCTCTTAACTTTCATGCTTATCTTTTTAAAGAGCTTTTGTTTAGTTGGTTGCTTGAACTCTCTTTAGTTGTCATGCCTATCTTATTAAGAGAGTTTGCTTCCGTTGCATTGGTTGATATGTCTATGATAAAAATGCTACGTGCATAATGGTGCTTAGTAGTTCATGTTTTCTTATGGTTAGTCTCAAATAGCTGGGGGGTTCCCAATGTGTTATTGGAGTACCAACATGATTTGTTTGCCTATGATGTGGTATGGTTTAGTAATATCTTCCTTCAAATAATTTATTTTGAGTGACTTGGCGTATGCTCACGCATATTTAAGACTGTAAAGAAAGTCTGTGAAGCCTTGATGATCTTTTGTTTCTGAGTAGCGATATAACTTCCATGCCTGATTCAATGTTGCTTTGTCGCTCTGCATGATTATGACCGTCATCGCTCTCTTAGTTGGTCGCTCCCAGTCTTTTGCTAACCTTCGCCTGTACTAAGCGGACTGACTGCTTGTGCATCCAAATTCTTTTAAACCAGTTATGCCATATGAGTCCACCATACCTTCCTACATGGTATTTACCTGCCATTCCTAACGGAGACTTGCATGTACCATCTCAAAATTATTAAAAGAAAAATGCATTCCTATTTTGTGCCTCTGTTTTAAGTTCATGAGGAAGTAGTAGTTAATTCATGATCTTTTAAGTTGGACAAGCTTCACCCCGGGATTGCATGTATAATGTGCAAACCCATAATACGAGAAGGAACTGGCATTGAGTGCGCCCGGCTCAAAACTAATATAACAAACAAACCCTCCTTCACGCTTTGTTCATGAGAAATCAGAAAACTTTGGCAGTGATAAACAAAGGAGATTAAGAGGATGTGATCGTCCTCATTCGGGAGCCGTTCCTCGAAACTTGTCCATCTCAAGAAGTGATTGAGTTGTCTGCTAGCATTCGTTGACGGAACATGCATAATCTAAAAAAAAATATTACCTCTGTTTTTAAAACCAAGAGCTCTGGTACTTGTTTTGTCTTTGTTTCCGACTACGGATTTTCAACCTTGCCAACAAAAGCCACGGTTCGAGAGTCTCCACCTTCTTTTAAAGCACCAACTACTGAGAGCATGATTGTCATTCTGAGTGTAATGTGCATTGTCCCAAAGTAGCATTGTCTTTTGCATGATTGTGATATCGTTTATTTTGAAATCATTGTATCTAGTCATCACTTAAACCTTGGAGGTGCCCCTGCATTTATGTTTGCTTCACTAAAGGGGGCAAGCGAGATATCACTTTATCATATTTGCACACCATGCTCATTACAAATCTATTTGATGTTTCAATATCACATTGAAATCTTTCAGTTCTTTGTGATTTTCTCATGAGGCAACTTAATTACTACAGATTCATTGTCTCAGTAAGCTCTTGTCATATGACTATGAAAAAGTCCTATATGGTTAATAGCATGTCACCACAGAAATTATTCTTGTTATCATTTACCTACTCGAGGACGAGCAGGAATTAAGCTTGGGGATGTTGATACGTCCAAAACGTATCTATAATTTCTGCTTGCTCCATGCCTCTTTTGGGTGATATTGCTATGATATTTATACACTTCCATACACTTTTGATCATATTTGGACTAACCTATTAACTCAGTGCACCCCAGTGCCAGTTTTTGTTTACGGCTGTTTTTCTATTTCAGGTTTTCCCATTACGAGAACTGCCAAAAAAATCCCGGAAAAATTATATAAAAAATCAGCGTTCCAGAAGCTTCCCGGCACCCGAAGTACAGCCGGAGGGGGACCACCAGGGCTCCAAGCGCCCTGGTGGCGCGGCCCCCCTCCTGGCCGCGCCGGGGGGGCGCCTGGGCCCCCCAGGCCTCCGCTGATGCCCCCCTTTGGCATATATTTATATCGTGTCCCGAAACCCTCTAGACGGGAACTCTTTTTCGCAATCTCATCTCTGTTCCGCCGCCGCCGAACTTCCAAGATCGGGAGCACTAGGAGAACTCTTCCCGGCACCCTGCCGGAGGGGAGGATCGCCACCGGGAGCCTCTCCACCACCATGGACGCCTCCCGGATGAGTTGTGAGTAGTCTCCCTTGGACCATGGGTCCATGACCAGTAGCTATGTGATGTTCTCCTCCCGTTCTTGTGCTTCACTAATTAGTCCTCGTGAGCTGCCCTACATGATCGAGGCACATATGTAATCCTTATGCTGTTGCTATGATGAGTTTGCTGGGATCCGATGGATTGTGAGATTATGTTCAGATTGTGTTTGAGTAATATATTTGATCTACCTCTTTTATATTTATGTTCGTAAGTAATTCTTGCATGTTCTCCGTTGTTATTTATTGCTTTGGCCAAGTAGTAGGTAGTGACTCCAAGAGGGAACGTTATGCTCGATTGTGGGTTCATGCCCCTCGATGACTAGCTTGAGTGACAGAAACATGAGTCTAGGGGATGTGATGTTGCCACAAGGGGGAAAACAACGGTGCTTGTGCCCGCGGGTGCAAGGACTGTTTACTTTACGCAAAGTTCTTTTAATGCAGTTGTCTGTTGCTTTGAGTTTACACTATGGGTGGGACTCGCAACTTAATACCAGCGAGATGTTCTGGATAGATATCTCAAGGTGGATGATTAGTAGTAGATGCAGATGGATTTCGGTCTACTTGCCTTGGCGTACCGCCCATGCTTTGAACCTCTACCTTTCTTGCAATATAGTCAGCATTGGTTTGCGCACATGGTCCTGTCAATTGCCCAGCTGTAATTCGTTTACCTCACATAGCTGTTTTATCGTCTTTTGGGAGAGAGACATCACTAGTGAACATCATGGGACCCCGGTCCATATTACCATCATTGATCACATCCGCTATTTACTTTCCGCTTTTTACTTCCGATTGCAATTATACCTATCACTATTATCACTTGCGTTTGATCCTTTGTAAACGACAAGGCCGGAGGGATTGACAACCTCTCTGTACTCGTTGGGAGCAAAGTTATTTGTATCTGTGTGCAGGTCCACGTTGATTGCTAATATCTGGCGCCGTTAGCAGTTGACACCTTCTTGTTGAAACTGGGAGTCTCAGGGAAATCGATCCTTGGTATCTTTGCCAAGGGAAAACTTCCGCTACACTTCATCTCAAACCTTCCACTTGGGTAACCAACGAGGGGTGAGAAGCCATCAACAACCTCTCTGTACTCGTTGGGAGCAAAGTTATTTGTATCTGTGTGCAGGTCCAT
The DNA here is from genome assembly GCA_902687465.1 of Secale cereale. Classification (NCBI taxonomy): domain Eukaryota; kingdom Viridiplantae; phylum Streptophyta; class Magnoliopsida; order Poales; family Poaceae; genus Secale; species Secale cereale. Next base: position 118,904,893 of record LR738716.1, on the reverse strand, counting down.
GTTGATTGCTAATATCTGGCGCCGTTAGCAGTTGACACCTTCTTGTTGAAACTGGGAGTCTCAGGGGAAATCGATCCTTGGTATCTTTGCCAAGGGAAAACTTCCGCTACACTGCATCTCAAACCTTCCACTTGGGGTAACCAACGAGGGGCGAGAAGCCATCAAGCAAAGTTTTCTGGCGCCGTTGCCGGGGACTCCACTCTTCAAGATAGGGGAGTTGCACGCTATCTTTTACCTTTGCTTTTAGTCTTGTAAGTTTACCTTTCAGTTTTTGCTTTAAAGTCTTTTATCGAAAATCACAAAAAAAAAATTAATTATTTGCTAGTAGTCCTTTCTGTTTAGTCAAGCATGTTAGGATTTGGTGCTTTGAGGGAATCAGAAGTTTTAGATTTCCATCAAAAGGATGGAGAAATATGAAGAAGGCATGGGACAGAATTTCTGATGCACATAGGAGAATTATGCCTTGGATACCTATAAAAATTGTGCTTAGAAATTTTTACCATGGTCTTTTTGAATGGTGTAAACACTCTCTTGATATTATAGCTGAGGGAGATTTCCTATAGTGTGATGAAGCTAGAGCTCTTGAAATTATACATGGTCTATCTAGTTACTTTGTTTATGATCACAACTTTGATACTGTCATAGATAGACTTGCTACTATTGAGAAGAGAATGGATGCTCTAGACTTAATGATGGTAGAGAAACCCAAACCCAATAAGAGAGATATTTTGGAAATAGACAATGATTGGGAGCCTTTTGTTAGGATTAGCATCTCTAATCAAGACTTCCTTGCTTATTGTGATATTGGATCTATCGTTGTACTATGTCAAAAGTTGTTCATGATTCTTTAAAATTTGACATGGAAAGATTATCGTCTTATCATGAACACACTAATGGAGATATTTCTGAAATCCAGGGAAGAATAAAAGACGTGCCAGTTAAATTCCTTAAAGGGATTGTGATGGCTTCTCGCCCCTTGTTGGTTACCCCAAGTGGAAGGTTTGAGATGAAGTGTAGCGGAAGTTTTCCCTTGGCAATACCAAGGATCGATTTCCCTGAGACTCCCAGTTTCAACAAGAAGGTGTCAACTGCTAACGGCGCCAGATATTAGCAATCAACGTGGACCTGCACACAGATACAAATAACTTTGCTCCCAACGAGTACAGAGAGGTTGTCAATCCCTCCGGCCTTGTAGTTTACAAAGGATCAAACGCAAGTGATAGTAATGATAGGTATAATTGCAATAGTAAGTAAAAAGCGGAAAAGTAAATAGCGGACGTGATCAATGATGGTAATATGGACCGGAGTCTCATGATGTTCACTAGTGATGTCTCTCTCCCAAAAGACGATAAAACAGCTATGTGAGGTAAACGAATTACAGCTGGGCAATTGACAGGACCATGTGCGCAAACCAATGCTGACTAAGTTGCAAGAAAGGTAGAGGTTCAAAGCATGGGCGGTACGCCGAGGTAAGTAGACCGAAATCCATCTGCATCTACTACTAATCATCCACCTTGAGATAACTATCCAGAACATCTCGCTGGTATTAAGTTGCGAGTCCCACCCATAGTGTAAACTCAAAGCAACAGACAACTGCATTAAAGGAACTTTGCGTAAAGTAAACAATCCTTGCACCCGCGGGCACAAGCACCGTTGTTTTCCCCCTTGTGGCAACAGCACATCCCCTAGACTCATGTTTCTGTCACTCAAGCTAGTCATCGAGGGGCATGAACCCACAATCAAGCATAACGTTCCCTCTTGGAGTCACTACCTACTACTTGGCCAAAGCAATAAATAACAACGGAGAACATGCAAGAATTACTTACGAACATAAATATAAAAGAGGTGAATCAAATATATTACTCAAACACAATCTGAACATAATCTCATAATCCATCGGATCCCAGCAAACTCATCATAGCAACAGCATAAGGATTACATATGTGCCTCGATCATGTAGGGCAGCTCACGAGGACTAATTAGTGAAGCACAAGAATGGGAGGAGAACATCACATAGCTACTGGTCATGGACCCATGGTCCAAGGGAGACTACTCACAACTCATCCGGGAGGCGTCCATGGTGGTGGAGAAGCTCCCGGTGGTGATCCTCCCCTCCGGCAGGGTGCCGGGAAGAGTTCTCCTGGTGCTCCCAATCTTGGAAGCGGCGCCGGCGGCGGAACAGAGATGAGATCGCGAAAAAGAGTTCCCGTCTCGAGGGTTTCGGGATACGCTTTAAATATATGCCAAAGGGGGGCATCAGACGAGGCTCGGGGGGGCCAGGCGCCCCCCCGGCGCGGCCCGGGGGGGCGCGCCACCAGGGCGCCTGGGGCCCTGGTGGTCCCCCTTCGGCTGTGCTTCGGGTGCCTGGTAGCTTCTGGAACGCTGATTTTTTATATAATTTTTCTGGATTTTTTCTGGCAGTTCTCGTAATGTGAAAACCTGAAATACAAAAACAGCCGAAAACAGAAACTGGCACTGGGGTGCACTGAGTTAATAGGTTAGTCCAAATATGATCAAAAGTGTATGGAAGTGTATAAATAACATAGAAATATCACCCAAAAGAGGCATGGAGCAAGCAGAAATTATAGATACGTTTTGGACGTATCAGATTGCAATGATTGATTTCTTCATGATACGTCCAAAACGTATCTATAATTTTTGCTTGCTCCTTGCCTCTTTTGGGTGATATTGCTATGTTATTTATACACTTCCATACACTTTTGATCATATTTGGACTAACCTATTAACTCAGTGCACCCCAGTGCCAGTTTCTGTCTTCGGCTGTTTTTGTATTTCAGGTTTTCACATTATGAGAACTGCCAGAAAAAAATCCAGAAAAATTATATAAAAAATCAGCGTTCCAGAAGCTACCAGGCACCCGAAGCACAGCCGGAGGGGGACCACCAGGGCCCCAGGCGCCCTGGTGGCGCCCCCCTGGGCCGCGCCGGGGGGGCGCCTGGGCCCCCCGAGCCTCGTCTGATGCCCCCCTTTGGCATATATTTAAAGCGTCTCCCGAAACCCTCGAGACGGGAACTCTTTTTCGCGATCTCATCTCTGTTCCGCCGCCGCTGCCGCTTCCAAGATCGGGAGCACCAGGAGAACTCTTCCCGGCACCCTGCCGGAGGGGAGGATCACCACCGTGAGATTCTCCACCACCATGGACGCCTCCCGGATGAGTTGTGAGTAGTCTCCCTTGGACCATGGGTCCATGACCAGTAGCTATGTGATGTTCTCCTCCCGTTCTTGTGCTTCACTAATTAGTCCTCGTGAGCTGCCCAACATGATCGAGGCACATATGTAATCCTTATGCTGTTGCTATGATGAGTTTGCTGGGATCCGATGGATTATGAGATTATGTTCATATTGTGTTTGAGTAATATATTTGATTCACCTCTTTTATATTTATGTTCGTAAGTAATTCTTGCATGTTCTCCGTTGTTGTTTATTGCTTTGGCCAAGTAGTAGGTAGTGACTCCAAGAGGGAACGTTATGCTTGATTGTGGGTTCATGCCCCTCGATGACTAGTTTGAGTGACAGAAACATGAGTCTAGGGGATGTGCTGTTGCCACAAGGGGGAAAACAACGGTGCTTGTGCCCGCGGGTGCAAGGATTGTTTACTTTACGCAAAGTTCTTTTAATGCAGTTGTCTGTTGCTTTGAGTTTACACTATGGGTGGGACTCGCAACTTAATACCAGCGAGATGTTCTGGATAGATATCTCAAGTTGGATGATTAGTAGTAGATGCAGATGGATTTCGGTCTACTTACCTCGGCGTACCGCCCATGCTTTGAACCTCTACCTTTCTTGCAACTTAGTCAGCATTGGTTTGCGCACATGGTCCTGTCAATTGCCCAGCTGTAATTCGTTTACCTCACATAGCTGTTTATCATCTTTTGGGAGAGAGACATCACTAGTGAACATCATGAGACTCCGGTCCATATTACCATCATTGATCACATCCACTATTTACTTTCCGCTTTTTACTTACTATTGCAATTATATCTATCAGTATTATCACTTGCGTTTGATCCTTTGTAAACTACAAGGCCGGAGGGATTGACAACCTCTCTGTACTCGTTGGGAGCAAAGTTATTTGTATCTGTGTGCAGGTCCACGTTGATTGCTAATATCTGGCGCCGTTAGCAGTTGACACCTTCTTGTTGAAATTGGGAGTCTCAGGGAAATCGATCCTTGGTATTGCCAAGGGAAAACTTCCGCTACACTTCATCTCAAACCTTCCACTTGGGGTAACCAACGAGGGGCGAGAAGCCATCAAGCAAAGTTTTCTGGCGCCGTTGCCGGGGACTCCACTCTTCAGGATAGGGGAGTTGCACGGTATCTTTTACCTTTTCTTTTTAGTCTTGTTAGTTTACCTTTCAGTTTTTTCTTTAGTATCCTTTATCAAAAAATTACAAAAAAAATTATTTGCTTTTCTGTTAGTAGTCCTTTCTGTTTAGCCAAACATGTTAGGATTTGGTGCTTTGAGGGAATCAGAAGTTCTAGATTTCCATCAAAGGGATGGAGAAAATATGAAGAAGGCATGGGACAGAATTTCTGATGCACATAGGAGAATTATGCCTTGGATACCTATAAAAATTGTGCTTAGAAATTTTTACCATGGTCTTTTTAAATGGTGTAAACACTCTCTTGATATTATAGCCGAGGGAGATTTCCTAGAGTGTGATGAAGCTAGAGCTCTTGAAATTATACATGGTCTATCTAGTTACTTTGTTTATGATCATAACTTTGATACTGTCATAGATAGACTTGCTACTATTGAGAAGAGAATGGATGCTCTAGACTTGATGAAGGTAGAGAAACCCAAACCCAATAAGAACGACATTTTAGAAGTAGACAATGATTGGGAGCCTTTTGTTAGGATTAGCATCTCTAATCAAGACTTCCTTGCTTATTTTTTATATTGGATCTATGGTTTCTACTAAGCCAAAAATTGTTCATGATTCTTTGAAATTTAACATGGATAGATTACCACCTTATCATGAACACACTAATGGAGATATTTCTGAAATCCAGGGAAGAATAAAAGACGTGCCAGTTAAATTCCTTAAAGGGATTGCAATGATTGATTTCTTCATCATGGAGCCAAACCAAGGAAATATAGTGCTTGGAAGGGACTTCCTCCGAGTAGTAAAAGGCTTCATTGATATAGGTAAGGGACAAATCCGCTTGCGCGGGAAGGCAAAAGGTGTGTACCCCTTTCCTAGAAGGAACAAGAGTGAACTTCTTGAGGAACCATTTGAAGCAATCTATAGCTCCGATTATTATGATGGTTATTGATTCCTCTATGCATTATGCCTAGCTTAAAGGCATAAAAGAAAGCGCTTTTGGGAGGCAGCCCAATGAATAAATTTTATTTTGCTTTTGTTGTGTCTTGATGTTGTTACTACAGTAGCATCATCATTGTATCTTTACTTTTCAAATTTTGTGCCAAGTATAGCCTCTGATTGCAAGAAAATTCAAAAGTTGTGACGTGCTGTCCAGGAAACAGATTCTTTCCTTGGATAGAAAAAATCGTATAAAATCACCAGATCATCTTTTTGGTCTGAATTTTTTCAACAGCGTGCTCTATATAATTGTCTTTCGTGCATCTGTTTTGAGTTTTTTGATTAGAGTTGCAGAAGTGCCCCGGAAAAATCATTTACTACCTGCTGTTCTGTTTTTCACAGATTCTGTCCTGTTTTGCCTTTCCTTTATTTTGCAAACCTAGAGCTAGCTTTTTCTTTGCAAAAACCTTTTGGCAATCTTGAGAAACAGTAGAACTTCAAGAATATCTTTATTTCCAGCAAGGAACAATTGTTTTATTATGGGTACTAACCTCGCTAATCAGATTATGATGAGTTATGTATGAAGGGAGTTTTCAAGTGTGCGAGGGAAGATGATAAAAAGATTCAGGAGTGTCAAACGCTCAAGCTCGGGGATGCCCCCATGCACCCCCAAGAAATATTCAAGGAGACTAAAGCGTCTAAGCTTGGGGATGCCCCCGTGCATCCCCTTCTCCATCAACATTAGCAGTTCGTCTTTCGTTCCACTATATTTTAATCACTTCATGTGTTATGTGCTATGCTTGGAGCATCTTGCTTTTAGTTTCCTTTTTAATTTTCTTTAGCTTTTCATAACGAGTCGGAACTCAGCTTTCTTTATGTGGGAGAGAAACACGCTCCACTTTTACCTAGAACATAACATAGAATTTTCATGTCTATCTTTGCTGTGTGTGTTCTTTGTCTTTTAATAGCTACTATCATGTTCAGCTCTCAGTTTCATGCTTATCTTTTTAAAGAGCTTTTGTTTAGTTGGTTGCTTGAACTCTCTTTAGTTATCATGTTTTTCTTATTAAGAGAGAGTTTGCTTCCGTTGCATTGGTTGATATGTCTATGATAAAGATGCTACGTGCATAATGGCGCTTAGTAGTTCATGTTTTCTTATGGTTAGTCTCAAATAGTTGGGGGATTCCCAATGTGTTATTGGAGTACCAACATGATTTGTTTGCCTATGATGTGGTATGGTTTAGTAATATCTTCCTTCAAAGAATTTATTTTGATTGACTTGGCGTATGCTCACGCATATTTAAGACTGTAAAGAAAGTATGTCAAGCCTTGATGATCTTTTGTTTCTGAGTAGCGATATAACTTCCATGCCTGATTCAGTGTTGCTTTGTCGCTCTGCATGATTATGACCGTCATTGCTCTCTTAGTTGGTCGCTCCCAGTCTTTTGCTAACCTTCGCCTGTACTAAGCGGACTGACTGCTTGTGCATCCACATTCTTTTATACCAGTTATGCCATATGAGTCCACCATACCTTCCTACATGGTATTTACCTGCCATTCCTAACGGAGACTTGCATGTACCATCTCGAAATTATTCAAAGAAAAAAGCATTCCTATTTTGTGCCTCTGTTGTAAGTCCATGAGGAAGTAGTAGTTAATTCATAATCTTTTTAAGTTGGACAAGCTTCACCCCGGGATTGCATGTATAATGTGCAAACCCATAATACGAGAAGGAACTGGCATTGAGTGCGCCCGGCTCAAAAAGATAATATAACAAACAAACCCACCTTCACGCTTTGTTCATGAGAAATCAGAAAACTTTGGCAGTGATAAACAAAGGAGATTAAGAGGATGTGATCGTCCTCATTCGGGAGCCGTTCCTCGAAACTTGTCCATCTCAAGAAGTGATTGAGTTGTCTGCTAGCATTCGTTGACAAAACATGCATGATCTAAAAAAATATTATTACCTCTGTTTTAAACCAAGAGCTCTGGTACATGTTTTGTCTTTGTTTCCGATTACGGGTTTTCAACCTTGCCAACAAAAGCCACGGTTCGAGAGTCTCCACCTTCTTTTAAAAGCACCAACTACTGAGAGCATGATTGTCATTCTGAGTGTAATGTGCATTGTCCCAAAGTAGCATTGTCTTTTGCATGATTGTGAGATCGTTTATTTTGAAATCATTGTATCTAGTCATCACTTAAACCTTGGAGGTGCCCCTGCATTTATGTTTTGCTTCACTAAAGAGGGCAAGCTAGATATCACTTTATCATATTTGCACATCATGTTCATTACAAATCTATTTGATGTTTCAGTATCATATTGTAAAACTTTCAGTTCTTTGTGATTTTCTCATGAGGCAACTTAATTACTATAGATTCATTGTCTCAGTAAGCTTTTGTCATGTGACTATGAAAAAGTCCTATATGGTTAATAGCATGTCTCCACAGAAATTATTCTTGTTATCATTTACCTACTCGAGGACGAGCAGGAATTAAGCTTGGGGATGTTGATACGTCCAAAACGTATCTATAATTTCTGCTTGCTCCATGCCTCTTTTGGGTGATATTGCTATGATATTTATACACTTCCATACACTTTTGATCATATTTGGACTAACCTATTAACTCAGTGCACCCCAGTGCCAGTTTTTGTTTACGGCTGTTTTTCTATTTCAGGTTTTCCCATTACGAGAACTGCCAAAAAAATCCCGGAAAAATTATATAAAAAATCAGCGTTCCAGAAGCTTCCCGGCACCCGAAGTACAGCCGGAGGGGGACCACCAGGGCTCCAAGCGCCCTGGTGGCGCGGCCCCCCTCCTGGCCGCGCCGGGGGGGCGCCTGGGCCCCCCAGGCCTCCGCTGATGCCCCCCTTTGGCATATATTTATATCGTGTCCCGAAACCCTCTAGACGGGAACTCTTTTTCGCAATCTCATCTCTGTTCCGCCGCCGCCGCACTTCCAAGATCGGGAGCACTAGGAGAACTCTTCCCGGCACCCTGCCGGAGGGGAGGATCGCCACCGGGAGCCTCTCCACCACCATGGACGCCTCCCGGATGAGTTGTGAGTAGTCTCCCTTGGACCATGGGTCCATGACCAGTAGCTATGTGATGTTCTCCTCCCGTTCTTGTGCTTCACTAATTAGTCCTCGTGAGCTGCCCTACATGATCGAGGCACATATGTAATCCTTATGCTGTTGCTATGATGAGTTTGCTGGGATCCGATGGATTATGAGATTATGTTCAGATTGTGTTTGAGTAATATATTTGATTCACCTCTTTTATATTTATGTTTGTAAGTAATTCATGCATGTTCTCCGTTGTTATTTATTGCTTTGGCCAAGTAGTAGGTAGTGACTCCAAGAGGGAACGTTATGCTTGATTGTGTGTTCATGCCCCTCGATGACTAGTTTGAGTGACAGAAACATGAGTCTAGGGGATGTGCTGTTGCCACAAGGGGGAAAACAACGGTGCTTGTGCCCGCGGGTGCAAGGATTGTTTACTTTACGCAAAGTCCTTTTAATGCAGTTGTCTGTTGCTTTGAGTTTACACTATGGGTGGGACTCGCAACTTAATACCAGCGAGATGTTCTGGATAGATATCTCAAGGTGGATGATTAGTAGTAGATGCAGATGGATTTCGGTCTACTTACCTCGGCGTACCGCCCATGCTTTGAACCTCTACCTTTCTTGCAACTTAGTCAGCATTGGTTTGCGCACATGGTCCTGTCAATTGCCCAGCTGTAATTCGTTTACATCACATAGCTGTTTTATCGTCTTTTGGGAGAGAGACATCACTAGTGAACATCATGAGACTCCGGTCCATATTACCATCATTGATCACATCCACTATTTACTTTCCGCTTTTTACTTACTATTGCAATTGTATCTATCACTATTATCACTTGTGTTTGATCCTTTGTAAACTACAAGGCCGGAGGGATTGACAACCTCTCTGTACTCGTTGGGAGCAAAGTTATTTGTATCTGTGTGTAGGTCCACGTTGATTGCTAATATCTGGCGCCGTTAGCAGTTGACACCTTCTTGTTGAAACTGGGAGTCTCGGGGAAATCGATCCTTGGTATTGCCAAGGGAAAACTTCCGCTACACTGCATCTCAAACCTTCCACTTGGGGTAACCAACAAGGGGCGAGAAGCCATCACTTCATCATGGAGCCAAACCAAGGAAATATAGTGCTTGGAAGGGACTTCCTCCGAGCAGTTAAAGGCTTGATCGTTATAGGTAAGGGACAAATCCGCTTACGCGGGAAGGCAAAAGGTGTGTACCCCTTTCCTAGAAGGAACAAGAGTGAACTTGTTGAGGAACCATTTGAAGCAATTTATAGCTCCGATTATTATGATGGTTATTGATTCCTCTTTGCATTATGCCTAGCTTAAAGGCATAAAAGAAAGCGCTTTTGGGAGGCAGCCCACATGTATAAAATTTTTATTTTGCTTTTGTTGTGTCTTGATGTTGTTACTACAGTAGCATCATCATTGTATCTTTGCTTTTCAACTTTGTGCCAAGTGTAGCCTCTGATTGCAAGAAAGTTCAAAAGTTGTGACGTGCTGTCCAGGAAACAGATTCTGTCCTTGGATAGAAAAAATCATATAAAATCACCAGATCATCTTTTTGGTCTGAATTGTTTCGACAGCGTGCTCTATACAATTGTCTTTCGTGCATCTGTTCTGAGTTTTTTTATTAGAGTTGCAGAAGTGCCCCGAAAAAATCATTTACTACCTGCTGTTCTGTTTTTCACAGATTCTGTCCTGTTTTGCCTTTCCTTCATTTTGCAAACCTTGAGCTTGCTTTTTCTTTGCAAAAACCTTTTGGCAATCTTGAGAAACAGTACACCTTCAAGAATATCTTTATTTCCAGCAAGGAACAATTATTTTATTAAGGGTACTAACCTCGCTAATCAGATTATGATGAGTTATGTATGAAGGGAGTTTTCAAGTGTGCGAGGGAAGATGATAAAAAGATTCAGGAGTGTCAAACGCTCAAGCTTGGGGATGCCCCCATGCACCCCCAAGAAATATTCAAGGAGACTCAAGCGTCTAAGCTTGGGGATGCCCCCGTGCATCCCCTTCTCCATCAACATTATCAGTTCGTCTTTCGTTCCGCTATATTTTTATCACTTCATGTGTTATGTGCTATGCTTGGAGCGTCTTGCTTTTAGTTTCCTTTTTAGTTTTCCTTAGCTTTTCATAACGAGTCGGAACTCAGCTTTCTTTGTGTGGGCGAGAAACACGCTCCACTTCTACCTAGAACACAACATAGAATTTTCATGTTTATCTTTGCTGTGTATGTTCTTTGTCTTTCAATAGCTACTATCATGTTCAGCTCTTAGTTTTCATGCTTATCTTTTTAAAGAGCTTTTGTTTAGTTGGTTGCTTGAACTCTCTTTAGTTATCATGCTTATCTTATTAAGAGAGTTTGCTTCTGTTGCATTGGTTGATATGTCTATGATAAAAATGCTACGTGCATAATGGTGCTTAGTAGTTCATGTTCTCTTATGGTTAGTCTCAAATAGCTGGGGGGTTCCCAATGTGTTATTGGAGTACCAACATGATTTGTTTGCCTATGATGTGGTATGGTTTAGTAATATCTTCCTTCAAGAATTTATTTTGATTGACTTGGCGTATGCTCACACATATTTAAGACTGGAAAGAAAGTCTGTCAAGCCTTGATGATCTTTTGTTTCTGAGTAGCGATATAACTTCCGTGCCTGATTCAATGTTGCTTTGTCGCTCTGCATGATTATGACCATCATTGCTCTTTTAGTTGGTCGCTCCCAGTCTTTTGCTAACCTCCACCTGTACTAAGCGGACTGACTGCTTGTGCATCCAAAATCCTTTGAACCAGTTATGCCATATGAGTCCACCATACCTTCCTATACATGGTATTTACCTGCCATTCCTAACGGGGACTTTCATGTACCATCTCGAAATTATTCAAAAAAAATGCATTTCTGTTTTGTGCCTCTGTTTTAGTTCATGAGGAAGTAGTAGTTAATTCATGATCTTTTTAAGTTGGACAAGCTTCACCCCGGGATTGCATGTCTAATGTGCAAACCCATAATACGAGAAGGAACTGGCAAAGAGTGCGCCCGGCTCAAAAATAATATAACAAACAAACCGTCCTTCACGCTTTGTTCATGAGAAATCAGAAAACTTTGGCAGTGATAAACAAAGGAGATTAAGAGGATGTGATCGTCCTCATTCGGGAGCCGTTCCTCGAAACTTGTCCATCTCAAGAAGTAATTGAGTTATCTACTAGCATTCGTTGATGAAACATGCAGAATCTAAAAAAAAAAAAATTCTTACCTCTGTTTATAAAACCAAGATCTCTGGTACATGCTTTGTCTTTGTTTCCGACTACGGGTTTTCAACCTTGCCAACAAAAGCCACGGTTCGAGAGTCTCCACCTTCTTTTAAAGCACCAACTACTGAGAGCATGATTGTCATTCTGAGTGTAATGTGCATTGTCCCAAAGTAGCATTGTCTTTTGCATGATTATGATATCGTTTATTCTGAAATCATTGTATCTAGTCATCACTTAAACCTTGGAGGTGCCCCTGCATTTATGCTTTGCTTCACTAAAGGGGGCAAGCGAGATATCACTTTATCATATTTGCACACCATGCTCATTACAAATCTTTTTGATGTTTCAGTATCATGTTGTAAAACTTTCAGTTCTTTGTGATTCTCTCATGAGGCAACTTAATTACTACAGATTCATTGTCTCAGTAAGCTTTTGTCATATGACTATGAAAAATCCTTATATGGTTAATAGCATGTCACCATAGAAATTATTCTTGTTATCATTTACCTACTCGAGGACGAGCAGGAATTAAGCTTGGGGATGTTGATACGTCCAAAACGTACCTATAATTTCTGCTTGCTCCATGCCTCTTTTGGGTGATATTGCTATGATATTTATACACTTCCATACACTTTTGATCATATTTGGACTAACCTATTAACTCAGTGCACCCCAGTGCCAGTTTCTGTTTTCTGCTGTTTTTGTATTTCACGTTTTCCCATTACGAAAACTGCCAGAAAAATCCCAGAAAAATTATATAAAAAATCAGCGTTCCAGAAGCTTCCCGGCAGCCGAAGTAGGGCCGGAGGGGGGCCACCAGGGCTCCAGGCGCACTGGTGGCGCGGCCCCCCTCCTGGCCGTGCCGGGGGGGGCGCCTGGGCCCCCCAGGCCTCCGCTGATGCCCCCCTTTGGCATATATTTAACACGCGTCCCGAAACCCTCGAGACGGGAACTCTTTTTCACGATCTCATCTCTGTTCCTCCGCCGCCGCACTTCCAAGATCGGGAGCACCAGGAGAACTCTTCCCGGCACCCTGTCGGAGGGGAGGATCACCACCAGGAGCCTCTCCACCACCATGGACGCCTCCCAGATGAGTTGTGAGTAGTCTCCCTTGGACCATGGGTCCATGACCAGTAGCTATGTGATGTTCTCCTCCCCTTCTTGTGCTTCACTAATTAGACCTCGTGAGCTGCCCTACATGATCGAGGCACATATGTAATCCTTATGCTGTTGCTATGATGAGTTTGCTGGGATCCGATGGATTGTGAGATTATGTTCAGATTGTGTTTGAGTAATATATTTGATTTACCTCTTTTATATTTATGTTCGTAAGTAATTCTTGCATGTTCTCCGTTGCTATTTATTGCTTTGGCCGAGTAGTAGGTAGTGACTCCAAGAGGGAACGTTATGCTTGATTGTGGGTTCATGCCCCTCGATGACTAGCTTGAGTGACAGAAACATGAGTCTAGGGGATGTGCTGTTGCCACAAGGGGGAAAACAACGGTGCTTGTGCCCCCGGGTGCAAGGATTGTTTACTTTACGCAAAGTTCTTTTAATGCAGTTGTTTGTTGCTTTGAGTTTACACTATGGGTGGGACTCGCAACTTAATACCAGCGAGATGTTCTGGATAGATATCTCAAGGTGGATGATTAGTAGTAGATGTAGATGGATTTCGGTCTACTTGCCTTGGCGTACCTCCCATGCTTTGAACCTCTACCTTTCTTGCAACATAGTTAGCATTGGTTTGCGCACATAATTCTGTCAATTGCCCAGCTGTAATTCGTTTACCTCACATAGCTGTTTTATCGTCTTTTGGGAGAGAGACATCACTAGTGAACATCATGGGACCCCGGTCCATATTACCATCACTGATCACATCTGCTATTACTTTCCGCTTTTACTTACTATTTGCAGCATTACCTATCACCATTATCACTTGCGTTTGATCCTTTGTAAACGACAAGGCCGGAGGGATTGACAACCTCTCTGTACTCGTTGGGAGCAAAGTTATTTGTATCTGTGTGCAGGTCCACGTTGATTGCTAATATCTGGCGCCGTTAGCAGTTGACACCTTCTTGTTGAAACTGGGAGTCTCAGGGGAAATCGATCCTTGGTATATTTGCCAAGGGAAAACTTCCGCTACACTGCATCTCAAACCTTCCACTTGGGGTAACCAACGAGGGGCGAGAAGCCATCAGCGCATGTTTTTTATTAACTCGATAATACCTACGGCAACCACGGCCAATCAATCAGTTAACAATGCCCCATGACAATACGACGATCGAATATTGATTATCATTTATAGATTTTTTTTATTATTTATTATAGGAAAATCAAAATCGTTAGGGCACAATACCTTGTCTAGAATCAGCTTCCCGTCTCGTTGATGGGGAGTCGCCGGCTGAAGTAGTAGCGACAGTATTGTGCATGCTCGGTGGCCATCGCTTGTCCGCCGTTGTTCAATTGGTTCCGACGGTCGCGAGGGCAAGAGGCGAAAATCCATCCAACGGCAGCCGCCGACACCGAGATGGCTGACTCGATCCAAGATCTGCGGTCGTACCTAATTACTAGCCAGCCACGTAGTAACTTGGGCCAACTTAGCATGTTTTTTCAGTCGATGGAAACCCAGCAGCCGACCTACATACTGATGGGCCTGGAACCCCTCGTTGGTTACCCAAGTGGAAGGTGTAAGATGCAGTAAGTAGAAGTGTTTTCCCCTAGCAAAGATGCCAAGGATCGAATCCCCAGAGACTCCTAGGTTCAACAGGTAGGTGTCAACTGCTAACGGCGCAATTAGCAATCAACGTGGACCTGCACACAGATACAAATAACTTTGCTCCCAACGAGTACAGAGAGGTTGTCAATCTCTCCGGCCTTGTAGTTCACAAAGGGTTAAAAGCAATATGATAGTAGTGATAGATAGTTTTTGCAATAGTAAATAAAATAGCGAAAAGTAAATAGTGAATGTGATCAATAATGGTAATATGGACCGGAGTCTCATGATGTTCACTAGTGATGTCTCTCTCCCAAAAGACGATAAAACAGCTATGTGAGGTAACAAATTACAGCTGGGCAATTGACAGGACCACGAACGCAAACCAATGCTGACTACATTGCAAGAAAGGTTGAGGTTCGAAGCATGGGCGGTACGCCAAAGTAAGTAGACCGAAATCCATCAATATCTACTACTAATCATCCACCTTGAGATATCTATCCAGAACATCTCGCTGGTATTAAGTTGCGAGTCCCACCCATAGTGTAAACTCAATGCAACAGACAACTGCATTAAAAGAACTTTGCGTAAAGTAAACAATCCTTACACCCGCGGGCACAAGCACCATTGTTTTCCCCGTTGTGGCAACAGCACATCCCCTAGACTCATGTTTCTGTCACTCAAGCTAGTCATCGAGGGGCATGAACCCACAATCGAGCATAACGTTCCCTCTTGGAGTCACTACCTATTACTCGGCCAAAGCAATAAATAACAACGGAGAACATGCAAGAATTACTTATGAACTAAAATATAAAAGAGGTGAATCAAATATATTACTCAAGATCAATCTGAACATAATCTCATAATCCATCGGATCCCAGCAAACTCAACATAGCAACAGCATAAGGATTACATAGGTGCCTCGATCATGTAGGGCAGCTCACGAGGACTAATTAGTGAAGCACAAGAACGGGAGGAGATCATCACATAGCTACTGGTCATGGACTCATGGTCCAAGGGAGACTACTCACGAGTCATCCGGGAGGCGTCCATGGTGGTGGAGAAGCTCCCGGTGGTGATCCTCCCCTCCGGTAGGGTGCCGGGAAGAGTTCTCCTGGTGCTCCCGATCTTGGAAGCGGCGGCGGCGGCGGAACAGAGATGGGATCGCGAAAAGAAGTCCTGTTCTGAGGGTTACGAGGAACCCTTTAAATATATGCCAAAGTAGGGCATCGGAGGAGCCTCGGGGGGGCCCAAGCGCCCCCCGGCGCGGCCCAGGGGGGGCGCGCCCACAGGGCGCCTGGAGCCCCTGTGCCCCCCCCCCCCAGGCTGCCCTTCGGACGCAGTGTTGTTTTCGGTTCGCTGATTTTTTATATAATTTTTCTGGATTTTTCTGGGCAGTTCTCGAAACGTGAAAACCTGAAATACAAAAACAGCCGAAAACAGAAACTGGCACTGGGGTGCACTGGATTAGTAAGTTAGTCCAAATATGATCAAAAGTGTATGGAAGTGTATGAATATCATAACAATATCACCCAAAAGTGGCATGGAGCAAGGAGAAATTATAGATACGTTTTGGACGTATCAACATCCCCAAGCTTAATTCCTGCTCGTCCTCGAGTAGGTAAATGATAACAAGAATAATTTCTGTGGTGACATGCTATTAACCATATAGGACTTTCTCATAGTCATATGACAAAAGCTTACTGAGACAATGATTCTAAAGTAATTAAGTTGTCTCAAGAGAAAATCACAAATGACTGAAAGTTTTACAACATGAAACTGAAACATCAAAAAGATTTGCAATGAACATGATGTGCAAATATGATAAAGTGATATCTAGCTTGCCCCCTTTAGTGATGCAAAACATAAGTGCAGGGGCACCTTCAAGGTTTAAGTGATGACTAGATACAATCATTTCAGAATAAACGATATCACAATCATGCAAAAGACAATGCTACTTTGGGACAATGCACATTACACTCAGAATGACAATCATGCTCTCAGTAGTTGGTGCTTGAAGTGCTAGAGCTTTTTATTTTGAAACATGGAAGCAATTATGTCAACGGTAGTAGTACTTCATATGTGTCATGTATAAAACATCCTATAAGTTGCAAGCCTCATGCATCGAATACCAATAGTGCTCGCTCCTTGTCCTAATTAGCTCGGATCCCCATGGGTTATCATTGCATTGCATATGTTTTAACCAAGTGTCACAAAGGGGTACCTCTATGCCACATGTACAAAGGTCCAAGGAAATAAATCGCATTTGATTTCTCGTTTTTGGTAGATCTCAACTTGAGGACATCCATACCGGGACAACATAGAAAATAGATGATGGACTCCTCTTTGATGCATAAGCATATTCTCATAAGAGATTGAGGATTAAGGTCCAAGCTAAAACTTCCACCATGATGCATGGCTTTGGTTGGCGGCCCAATGTTCTTCTCTAACAATATGCATATTAATTCAACCCACGGTAAATCACCCTTACTTCAGACAAGACGAACATGCATAGCAACTCACATGATATTCAACAAAAGTGTGACAGTTGATGGCGTCCCCAGAAACATGGTTACCGCTCAGCAAGCAACTCATAAGAAATAAGATACATAGGCAACATATTCTTTACCACAATAGTTTTTAGGCTACTTTCCCATGAGCTATGTATTGCATGGTTAATTTGCTTAGTGCAGGTGGAGGTTAGCAAAAGACTGGGAGCGACCAACTAAGAGAGCAATGACGGTCATAATCATGCAGAGCGACAAAGCAATATTGAATCAGGCATGGTAGTTATATCGCTACTCAGAAACAAAAGATCATCAAGGCTTGAGAGACTTTCTTTACAGTCTTGAATATGCGTGAGCATACGCCAAGTCAATCAAAATAAATTCTCGAACGAAGATGTTACTAAACCATACCACATCATAGGCAAACAAACCAAGTTGGTATTCCAATAACACATTGGGAACCCCCCCAGCTATTCGAGATTAACCATAAGAAAACCTGAACTACTAAGCACCATCATGAAAGTAGCATCTTTATCATAGACACATTAACCCATGCAACGGAAGCAAACTCTCTTAATAAGGTGAGCGTGGTAATTAAAGAGAGTTCAAGCAACCAACTAAATAAAAGCTCTTGAAAAGATAAGCATGAATACTAAGAGCAGAGTATGATAGTAGCTATTTAAAAGACAAAGAACACACACAGCATAGATATACATGAAAATTCTATGTAATGTTCTAGGTAGAGGTGGAGCGTGTTTCTCTCCCACATAAAGGAATGTTGGGTTCCGACTCGTTATGAAAAACTAAAAAGAAAGCTAAAAGCAAGACGCTCCAAGCATAGCACATAACACATGAAGTGATAAAAATATAGCGAAACGAAAGACGAACTGATAATGTTGATGGAGAAGGGGATGCACGGGGGCATCCCCAAGCTTAGACGCTTGAGTCTCCTTGAATATTTCTTGGGGTGCACGGGGGCATCCCCAAGCTTGAGCGCTTGACACTCCTGAATCTTTTTATCATCTTCCCTCGCACACTTGAAAACTCCCTTCATACATAACTCATCATAATCTGATTAGCGAGGTTAGTACCCTTAATAAAATAATTATACCTTGCTGGAAATAAGGATATTCTTGAAGTTCTACTGTTTCTCAAGATTGCCAAAAGGTTTTTGCAAAGAAAAATCAAGTTCTCAATTTGCAAAGTGAAGGTAAGGCAAAACAGGACAGAATCTGTGAAAAACAGAACAGCAGGCAGTAATTGATCTGTTCGGGACACTTCTGCAACTCAAATCAAAAAACTCAGAACTGACGCACGAAAGACAATTATATAGAGAACGCTGTCGAAACAATTCAGACCAAAAAGATGATCTGGTGATTTTATACAAATTTTTCTATCCAAGGACAGAATCTGTTTCCTGGACAGCACCTCACAACTTTTGAACTTTCTAGCAATCAGAGGCTATACTTGGCACAAATATGAAAAGCAAAGATACAATGATGATGCTACAGCAGTAAACAACATCAAGACACAACAAAAGCAAAAAAATTATTCATGTGGGCTGCCTCCCAAAAGCGCTTTCTTTTATGCCTTTAAGCTAGGCATAATGCATAGATCAAGTTGTATCAATTGAACCATCATCAAGATCATCAAAAAGCTCTTCAATAATACAACTAGTCTGAAGAGGACTCTCAAATAAAGGCCTCATACAGATACTTCTAGGTAGAAGACCAAAAGGATAAAAGTCAAGGGAAGATTCATTTATAAATTCATCAACGATAGGTGTTTCTTCCAAAGTCTTTACGGTTTCAACCCCTTTGGCAATAGGTGGATTGCTTTTAGAATGGGGAGCCTTTGGAACGTGAACGAACTTAGGCTCCCTCTTTGCCGGAGTTTCTACCTTTTCGGTTTTGATCGAGGAGAAAGTAGTTCCTAAGGTATCAAATATTTCCTCAATCTTGTCCATCCTAGAAGAGTCAGAATCATGGGATTTGACGGTCTCCAAAATTTTGAAAAATTTATGCATGGAGCTATCAAGTCTATTCAAATTCCCTTGGATCTTCAGATCCAACTCATTCATCTTATTAGTGCTTGGCATCTCTAGCTCTATTTTTTCAAGTTTTTTCATAATGTGAGCTAGGGTGATGTCCTCTCGAATGCTAACAACAGGGGGACTCCCAACAAGATTTTCAATAATACTAAGAGACTCCCAAACTGGGGCCTCTAGGAAATTTCCATTGATAGCAGTATCTAGAATAAACCTATTCCAAGAAGTAATTCCAACATAAAAATTTCTAAGCAAGATAGTAGTAGGTTGCTTCTTGGTGGTTCTTTTTTGTGAATCATTAATTCTATACCAAGCATCTTTCAAACTTTCCCCACCTCTTTGTTTAAAGGTGAGAACTTCTGCCTCGTCAAAGACAAAAGGACCCGACATAATGATAACTAAAGAACAAGATAACTATTTTTGTGATTTTCGATAAAAGGAACTAAAGCAAATATGAAAGGTAAACTAACAAGACTAAAAAGCAAAGGTAAAAGATAGCATGCAACTCCCCTATCCTGAAGAGTGGAGTCCCCGGCAACGGCGCCAGAAAATACTCCTTGATGGGCCTCGAACCCCTCGTTGGTTACCCCAAGTGGAAGGTGTAAGATGCAGTAAGTAGAAGTGTTTTCCCCTAGCAAAGATGCCAAGGATCGAATCCCCAGAGACTCCTAGGTTCAACAGGTAGGTGTCAACTGCTATCGGCACAATTAGCAATCAACGTGGACCTGCACACAGATACAAATAACTTTGCTCCCAACGAGTACAGGGAGGTTGTCAATCTCTCCGGCCTTGTAGTTCACAAAGGGTTACAAGCAATATGATAGTAGTGATAGATAGTTTTTGCAATAGTAAATAAAATAGCGAAAAGTAAATAGTGGATGTGATCAATGATGGTAATATGGACCGGAGTCTCATGATGTTCACTAGTGATGTCTCTCTCCCAAAAGACGATAAAACAGCTATGTGAGGTAACAAATTACAGCTGGGCAATTGACAGGACCACGAATGCAAACCAATGCTGACTACATTGCAAGAAAGGTTGAGGTTCAAAGCATGGGCGGTACGCAAAAGTAAGTAGACCGAAATCCATCAATATCTACTACTAATCATCCACCTTGAGATATCTATCCAGAACATCTCTCTGGTATTAAGTTGCGAGTCCCACCCATAGTGTAAACTCAATGCAACAGACAACTGCATTAAAAGAACTTTGCGTAAAGTAAACAATCCTTGCACCCGCGGGCACAAGCACCGTTGTTTTCCCCCTTGTGGCAACAGCACATCCCCTAGACTCATGTTTCTGTCACTCAAGCTAGTCATCGAGGGGCATGAACCCACAATCGAGCATAACGTTCCCTCTTGGAGTCACTACCTATTACTCGGCCAAAGCAATAAATAACAACGGAGAACATGCAAGAATTACTTATGAACTAAAATATAAAAGAGGTGAATCAAATATATTACTCAAGATCAATCTGAACATAATCTCAAAATCCATCGGATCCCAGCAAACTCAACATAGCAACAGCATAAGGATTACATAGGTGCCTCGATCATGTAGGGCAGCTCACGAGGACTAATTAGTGAAGCACAAGAACGGGAGGAGATCATCACATAGCTACTAGTCATGGACTCATGGTCCAAGGGAGACTACTCACGAGTCATCCGGGAGGCGTCCATGGTGGTGGAGAAGCTCCCGGTGGTGATCCTCCCCTCCGGCAGGGTGCCGGGAAGAGTTCTCCTGGTGCTCCCGATCTTGGAAGCGGCGGCGGCGGCGGAACAGAGATGGGATCGTGAAAAGAAGTCCTGTTCTGAGGGTTACGGGGAACCCTTTAAATATATGCCAAAGAAGGGCACCGGGGGAGCCTCGGGGGACCCAGGCGCCCCCCCCCCCCCCCGGCGCGGCCCAGGGGGGGTGGCGCCCACAGGGCGCCTGGAGCCCCTGTGGCCCCCCCAGGCTGCCCTTCGGACGCAGTGTTGTTTCCGGTTCGCTGATTTTTTATATAATTTTTTTGGATTTTTCTGGGCAGTTCTCGAAACGTGAAAACCTGAAATACAAAAACAGCCGAAAACAGAAACTGGCACTGGGGTGCACTGGATTAGTAAGTTAGTCAAAATATGATCAAAAGTGTATGGAAGTGTATGAATATCATAGCAATATCACCCAAAAGTGGCATGGGGCAAGCAGAAATTATAGATACGTTTTGGACGTATCACATACACATACATCCTGGGCGGGGGCTCCTGCACTCCGGTGGCCCGGGGCGGCCGCACCCCCTGCCCCCATCAGGACCGGGCATGTATGATCTGAGGAGTAATCTATGGAGGGGGGCACCACACATGGCTAAGAGAAACTTGTGTACCTTTGGGGTGCCCCCTACCTATGTATATAAAGGAGGGGAGGAGGAGGCCGGCCGGCCCAAGGGGGCGCGCCAAGAGGGGAATCCTATTAGGACTCCCTAGTCCTAGTAGGATTCCTCTTCAAGGAAGAGAGGGGGAAGGAAGGAGAGGGAGAGGGAGAAGCAAAGGGGGGCGCCACCCTGATACGTCCAAAACGTATCTATAATTTCTGCTTGCTCCATGCCTCTTTTGTGTGATATTGCTATGATATTTATGCACTTCCATACACTTTTGATCATATTTGGACTAACCTATTAACTCAGTGCACCATAGTGCCAGTTCCTGTTTTCTGCTGTTTTTCTATTTCAGGTTTCCCCCATATTAAAAGTGCCCTAAAAATTCCGGGAAAAATACAGGAAAAATCAGCATACCGGGAGCTTCAAGAAAAACCAAATCAGGGCTAGAGGGGAGACAGGGGCAGCCCAGGCGGCCCCACCCCTGGCCGCCCTAGGGGGGTGCCTGGGCCCCCCTCTCCGCTTCTGGTGACCCCCTTTGGCATATATACTCCTCGCGTCCCGAAACCCTCGAGGACGGGAACCCTTTTTTTACGATCTCGCCTATGTTCCGCCACCGCCGCGCTTCCAAGATCGGGAGCACCAGGAGAACTCTTCCCGGCACCCTTCCGGAGGGGAGAATCACCACCGGGAGCTTCTCCACCACCATGGACGCTTCCCGGATGAGTTGTGAGTAGTCCTCCTTGGACCATGGGTCCATGACCAGTAGCTATGTGATGTTCTCCTCCCCTCTTTGTTCTTCATGGTTTAGACCTCGTGAGCTGCCCTACATGATCGAGGCACATATGTAATCTTTATGCTGTTGCTCTGCTGAGTTTGTTGGGATCCGATGGATTATGAGATTATGTTCAGATTGTGTGTGAGTAATATATTTGATTCACCACTTTTATATTTATGTTCTTGAGTAATTCTAGCATGTTCTCCGTTGCTGTTTATTGCTTTGGCCGAGTAGTAGGTAGTAACTCCAAGAGGGAACGTTATGCTTGATTGTGGGTTCATGCCCCCTGATGACTAGCTTGAGTGACAGAAACATGAGTCTAGGGGATGTGATGTTGCCACAAGGGGGAAAACAACGATGCTTGTACTTGCGGGTGCAAGGATTGTTTACTTTACGCAAAGTTCTTTTAATGCAGTTGTCTGTTGCTTTGAGTTTACACTTTGGGTGGGACTCGCAACTTAATACCAGCGAGATGTTCTGGATATATATCTCAAGGTGGATGATTAGTAGTAGATGCAGATGGATTTCGGTCTACTTGCCTTGGCATACCGCCCATGCTTTTGAGCCTCTACCTTTCTTTACAGCATAGTTAGCATTGGTTTGCACACATAATCCTGTCAATTGCCCATCTGTAATTTGTTTACCTCGCTTTGCTGTTTTATCGTCTTTTGGGAGAGAGACATCACTAGTGAACATCATGGGACCCCGGTCCATATTACCATCACTGATCACACCTTATATTTACTTCCTGTTCTTATTTCCTAGTTGCAGTCATACCTATCACTATTATCTCTTGTGTTTGATCCTTTGTAAACGACAAGGCCGGAGGGATTGACAACCTCTCTGTACTCGTTGGGAGCAAAGTTATTTGTATCTGTGTGCAGGTCCTGTCAACCGCTAAGTATCTGGCGCCGTTAGCAGTTGACACCTTCTTGTCGACCCTCGGAGTCTCACGGGATTCGATCCTTGGTATCTTTGCCAAGGGAAACTTGCCGTTACGCTACATCTCAAACCTTCCACTTGGGGTAACCAACGAGGGGCGAGAAGCCATCAAGCAAA
Source organism: Secale cereale (assembly GCA_902687465.1). Taxonomy (NCBI): domain Eukaryota; kingdom Viridiplantae; phylum Streptophyta; class Magnoliopsida; order Poales; family Poaceae; genus Secale; species Secale cereale. The sequence continues at coordinate 118,881,831 of LR738716.1, read as the reverse complement.
GTTTCTGGCGCCGTTGCCGGGGACTCCACTCTTCAAGATAGGGGAGTTGCACGCTATCTTTTATCTTTGCTTTTTAGTCTTGTTAGTTTACCTTTCAGTTTTTGCTTTAGTGTCCCTTACCAAAAATCACAAAAATAGTTATCTTGCTTTTAGTTGGCATTATGTCTAGTCCTTTTGCCTTTGGTGAGGCAGAAGTGCTCACCTTTAAACAAAGAGGTGGTGAAAGTCTAAAAGATGCTTGGTATAGAATTAATGATTCTCAAAAAAGAGCCACCAAGAAGCAATCTACTACTATCCTGCTTAGAAATTTTTATGTTGGAATTACTTCTTGGAATAGGTTTATTCTAGATTCTGCTATCAATGGAAATTTCCTAGAAGCCCCAGTTTGGGAATCTCTTAGTATTATGGAAAATCTTGTTGGAAATCCCCCTGTTGTTAGCATTCAAGAGGACATTACCCTAGCTCACATTATGAAAAAACTTGAAAAGATAGAGCTAGAGATGCCAAGCATTAATAAGATAAATGAGTTGGATCGTAAGATCCAAGGGATTTTGAATAGGCTTGATAGCTCCATGCATAAAATTCTCAAAACTTTGGAGACCATCAAATCCCATGACTTGGACTCTTCTAGGATAGACAAGATTGAGGAAATCTTCGACACTTTAGGAACTACTTTCTCCTCAATCAAAGCCAAAAAGGTAGAAACTCCGGCAAAGAAGGAGCCTAAGTTCGTTTACGTTCCAAAGGCTCCTCGTTCCAAAAGTAATCCATCTGTTGCCAAAGGGGTTGAAACTGTGAAGACTTTGGAAGAAACACCTCTCTTTGATAAATTTATAAATGAATCTTCCATTGACTTTCCACCTTTTGGTCTTCTCCCTAGAAGTATCTTTATTAGGCCTTTATTTGAAAGCCCTCTTAAGACTAGTTGTACTATTGAGGAGCTTTTTGATGATCTTGATGATGGTTCAATTGATACAACTTGATCTCTTTGCATCATGCCTAGCTTAAAGGCATAAAAGAAAGCGCTTTTGGGAGGCAGCCCACAACTAATTATGATTTTTTTTGCTTTTGTTGTGTCTTGATGTTTGTTACTGCAGTAGCATCATCATCGTATCTTTTATTTTCAGCTTTGTGCCAAGTTTAGCCTCCGATTGCAAGAAAGTTCAAAAGTTGTGACGTGCAGTCCAGAAAACAGATTCTGTCCTTGGACAGAAAAAATCGTATAAAATAACCAGATCATCTTTTTGATCTGAATTTTTTTGACACCGTGCTCTATACAATTGGCTTTCGGGCGTCTGTTCTGAGTTTTTTTATTTGAGTTGCAGAAGTGCCCCGAACAAATTATTTACTACCTGCTGGTCTGTTTTTCACAGATTCTGACCTGTTTTGCCTTTTCTTCGTTTTGCAAACCTTGAGCTTGCTTTTTCTTTGCAAAAAATCTTTTGGCAATCTTGAGAAACAGTAGCTCTTCAAGATTATCCTTATTTCCAGTAGGGAAAAATTATTTTATTATGGGTACTAACCTCGCTAATCAGATTATGATGAGTTATGTATGAAGGGAGTTTTCAAGTGTGCGAGGGAAGATGATAAAAGAAGATCCAGGAGGGTCAAACGCTCAAGCTTGGGGATGCCCCCGTGCACCCCCAAGAAATATTCAAGAAGACTCAAGCGTCTAAGCTTGGGGATGCCCCCATGCATCCCCTTCTCCATCAACAATTATCAGTTCGTCTTTCGTTCCACTATATTCTTATCACTTCATGTGTTATGTGCTATGCTTGGAGCGTCTTGCTCTTAGTTTCCTTTTTAGTTTTCTTTAGCTTTGCTTGCTGTTCATAACAAGTTAGAACCCAGCTTTCTTTGTGTGGGAGAGAAACACGCTCCACTTCAACCTAGAACACAACATTGGATTTTCATGCTTATCTTTGCTGTGTGTGTTCTTTGTCTTTCCATAGCTGCTGTCATGTTTAGCTCTTAGTTTTCATGCTTTTCTTTTTAAAAGAGCTTTTTTTTAGTTGGTTGCTGAACTCTCTTGAGTTTTCATGTTTATATTGTTAAGAGAGTCTGCCTGTTGCACTGAGTTGTGTGTCTTAACTCAAAGTAGGTAATTGAGGTTGCTATTTCATTTTGGTAGTAACTTGCAATAGTTTTGAGGTATTGCCATGAGTAATGTCTGAACTTTTGGTGACAAGAGCTTTAGCCTATTAGTGATAGATGTCGTATTTTGGGCAATCCGTGTTTATTTTCGAAAACCTACAAAATAGTTGAGAACTTTAGCTACTAAATGGATCACTAATCTTTGGAGGGACCAAATATTAGAGTACACTCACGTACCATGGGTCGAGGATGCGCAAGGGTAACCAAACCCCCATACACACCTCCTCGGGGTACTTGTCTCTTTGTGAACCTCCTAATTAGATTGAGAGTTACCGATAATAAGTGCATGAGTTCCTCGGACTAATGTGAGTATTCGGAAGTTGACACTTCCACCTATCCATATTTTTCTAGCCTCTTCGGTACCGTGCATTGCCCTTTCTCACCTCGAGAGTTGGCGCATACTTCGCCGGTGCATCCAAATCCTTGGCACGATACGCTCTGTCATCGTAAGCCTCATTATATCCTTCCTCAAAACAGCCACCATACCTACCTATCAAGGCATTTTCATAGCCTTTCCGAGATACATTGCCATGCAACATCCATCTTCTCATGACTTGATCTTCATGTCATACATGCTTTTTGCTTGATCGATGAGCCGCATGCTAGTTGGGCCTTGCCCTAATCATTGCTACATGACGCGCTAGTATCATTGCATATCCGGCTACACTGGCAGACGCATACATTTGCATACATCATGATAGTTTCATTTTCTTTATGTTGAGTACTTTTGTAAAGTGTGAAAGATCTTCTATACTTCTTGTAATATATAGAGTGTTGCCCCTAAAGTGAGGAAAAGATCCCAAAGAGGACAAAATCAAAAAATCCCAAAGAGGACAAATGAGAGTTAAATAGAAAGAGCCATTGAGGCCACAAAAAAATAAAAAATAGAAAAAAAGAGAAAAAGAAATAAAAAGAGAGAAGGGGGAACACTACTATTTTCTTTTGAGAGATCCACACTCGTACTCCATCTTATACCTTGTGCTCCATAGAGATTATCATTCATGCATATAGCTATGTGGGGACCTTCACACTATAGAACTTGGCTTGTATATTCCAATGATGAGCCTCCTCAAAAGAGCTCTAGGTCTTCTTGAGCAAGCAAGTTGGATGCACCCCCACTAGTTCCATTGGAGAGCTTACCTTAGCTCATATGTGCATCCCTTGCATGGCAATCCCTACTCCTCACGTCATATCTATCATTTGGCTTTCTCTCGCCGATGATTGTCCTCATTGATGTGAGCCTTTCACACCTTTTTTGTCTTCCCCCTCTATCATTTTTCTCTCTTTGCCATCCTAAGTGTCGACTTTCTTGCTTACGCTCATCCATTGCATGAGTGCTCAAAATATCGAAAGGGAGTGGATCATTTTGACTTGTACCTGGCTGACGGTCTGGGGATGAGTCAAGATAAGATTCCAAAGAAGACCAAGTGTGAAACTTTTGTAGATTAAGTTCTCAACAATACAAAAACTATGTTTTACTCTCTCATATATCCCTATCCCCTTTCTTGCACGCAAACACCATTTGGAGACATTCGAGTCACGGACAGCGAGAGCTCTTGCACCTTTATGTTCTTATGTTACTTGTTACAATGCTAATATAGACTCTTGCTTGTTATGACTTGAATTGAATTACATGCCTTGATTGCTTTACTTAAAAGTTCTTATATGGTTGATAGCATGTCACCACAGAAATTATGCTTGTTATCATTTACCTACTCGAGGACGAGCATGAATTAAGCTTGGGGATGTTGATACGTCCAAAACGTATCTATAATTTCTGCTTGCTCCATGCCTCTTTTGTGTGATATTGCTATGATATTTATGCACTTCCATACACTTTTGATCATATTTGGACTAACCTATTAACTCAGTGCACCACAGTGCCAGTTCCTGTTTTCTGCTGTTTTTCTATTTCAGGTTTCCCCCATATTAAAAGTGCCCTAAAAATTCCGGGAAAAATACAGGAAAAATCAGCGTACCGGGAGCTTCAAAAAAAACCAGAGCAGGGCCAGAGGGGAGCCAGGGGCAGCCCAGGCGGCCCCACCCTGGCCGCCCTAGGGGGGCGCCTGGGCCCCCCTCTCCGCTTCTGGTAACCCCCTTTGGCATATATACTCCTCGCGTCCCGAAACCCTCGAGGCCGGGAACCCTTTTTTTACGATCTCGCCTCTGTTCCGCCGCCGCCGCGCTTCCAAGATCGGGAGCACCAGGAGAACTCTTCCCGGCACCCTGCCGGAGGGGAGAATCACCACCGGGAGCTTCTCCACCACCATGGACGCTTCCCGGATGAGTCGTGAGTAGTCCTCCTTGGACCATGGGTCCATGACCAGTAGCTATGTGATGTTCTCCTCCCCTCTTTGTTCTTCATGGTTTAGACCTCGTGAGCTGCCCTACATGATCGAGGCACATATGTAATCTTTATGCTGTTGCTCTGCTGAGTTTGCTGGGATCCGATGGATTATGAGATTATGTTGAGATTGTGTGTGAGTAATATATTTGATTCACCTCTTTTATATTTATGTTCTTGAGTAATTCTAGCATGTTCTCCGTTGCTGTTTATTGCTTTGGCCGAGTAGTAGGTAGTAACTCCAAGAGGGAACGTTATGCTTGATTGTGGGTTCATGCCCCCTGATGACTAGCTTGAGTGACAGAAACATGAGTCTAGGGGATGTGATGTTGCCACAAGGGGGAAAACAACGGTGCTTGTACTTGCGGGTGCAAGGATTGTTTACTTTACGCAAAGTTCTTTTAATGCAGTTGTCTATTGCTTTGAGTTTACACTTTGGGTGGGACTCGCAACTTAATACCAGCGAGATGTTCTGGATAGATATCTCAAGGTGGATGATTAGTAGTAGATGCAGATGGATTTCGGTCTACTTGCCTTGGCGTACCGCCCATGCTTTTGAGCCTCTACCTTTCTTTATAGCATAGTTAGCATTGGTTTGCCCACATAATCCTGTCAATTGCCCAGCTGTAATTTGTTTACCTCGCTTTGCTGTTTTATCGTCTTTTGGGAGAGAGACATCACTAGTGAACATCATGGGACCCCGGTCCATATTACCATCACTGATCACACCTTATATTTACTTCCTGTTCTTATTTCCTAGTTGCAGTCATACCTATCACTATTATCTCTTGTGTTTGATCCTTTGTAAACGACAAGGCCGGAGGGATTGACAACCTCTCTGTACTCGTTGGGAGCAAAGTTATTTGTATCTGTGTGCAAGTCCTGTCAACCGCTAAGTATCTGGCGCCGTTAGCAGTTGACACCTTCTTGTCGACCCTTAGAGTCTCACGGGATTCGATCCTTGGTATCTTTGCCAAGGGAAACTTGCCGTTACGCTACATCTCAAACCTTCCACTTGGGGTAACCAACGAGGGGCGAGAAGCCATCACGCCCCTTCCCATAGTCCAATTTGGACTGCCATGGGGGGGGGCGGCCACCCCTTGCGGCCCTCCTCTCTCTCCACTAAGGCACATGAAGACCCATTAGTTCCCCCAGGGGGTTTCGATAACCCTCCGGCACTCCGATAGTTACCCGGTACCTCTCGGAACTCATCCGGTGTCCGAATAACATCGTCCAATATATCATGCTTTATGTCTCAACCATTTCAAGACTCTTCGTCATGTCTGTGGTCTCATCCGGGACTCCGAACAATCTTCGCTCACCAAAAAAGCATATCTCCTAATACAAATCATCATCGAACGTTAAGCGTGCGGACCCTACGGGTTCGAGAACTATGTATACATGACCGACACATCTCTGGTCAATAACCAATAGCGGAACCTGGATGCTCATATTGGCTCCTACATATTCTACGAAGATCTTTATCGGTCAAACCGCATAACAACATACGTCATTCCCTTTGTCATCGGTATGTTACTTGCCCGAGATTCGATCGTCGGTATCATCATACATAGTTCAATCTCGTTACCGGCAACTCTCTTTACTCGTTTCGTAATGCATCATCATGTAGCTAACTCATTAGTCACATTGCTTGCAAGGCTTATAGTGATGTGCATTACCGAGAGGGCCCAGAGATACCTCTCCGGCACTCGGAGTGACAAATCCTAATCTCGATTCATGCCAACCCAACAAACACCTTTGGGGACACCTGTAGAGCATCTTTATAATCACCCAGTTATGTTGTGACGTTTGATAGCACACAAGGTGTTCCTCCGGTATTCGGGAGTTGCATAATCTCATAGTTAGAGGAATATGTATAAGTCATGAAGAAAGCAATAGCAATAAAACTAAACGATCATTATGCTAAGCTAACGGATGGGTGTCGGTGTACTAAGGTAGGGGTACCTCAGTACCCCAACTTGTGCACGGGCAGTCGCAGCTTCCCGCGGCAAGGTTTACCGCGTGCTCGCCGGAGACCTTCCTGCTCCTTATTAAACCATTCAAAAACAAAGTATACAAGACAGAAGATCAAGACCCCGGCAAGAGGAGCTTGCCGGGAAGGCCGTACCAGGCTCAAGACTACCTCACTAGCACAAGGCCCTGGCAAGAGGAGCTTGCCAGGAAGACTAGAAGATTCCATCATAGAAGACCCGGCAAGGGCCCGGGGAGCGGCAAGCTCCCGGGCCCGGCAAGATCAAGGCCCCGGCAAGATGCTTGTCGGGGAGGCCGCGCTGTGTGCCCGCGCTCCAGCTCGTCGGTCCACGCGTCGCCCTGGGGCCTATCCAGGGACGCGTGGCGGATGGCTGTGCAGCCTGGGGGACACGGTGGCACTCCACGGTGGTGGATCCATCGCCGTGGCGGACGGAGACGCTAAGGCGGGAGCTTTTGGGGTCGACGGCGACGGGCATTAAAAGCCCTTGTCCCCCACTGTCAAAGTAGGTATAGACCACTGTTCTGTACTGTAGCTCCACTGTTCCCGCACTGTTACAACTACCACCTCTTTTACGTTTTTACCCCTTTCTCCTACGTTGACACCTGTCGGTGACCCCTTGCACTATAAAAGGAGGCCCATGCACAACGTGGAGGGGGTTCGGAACCTAGATCACTCTCACGCTCGGTGCAGCTGCTTCTTCAAGCTCCCGAGCGCTCAAACTCAATACACAACTAAGCAGGAGTAGGGTTTTACGCGTCTACCGCGGCCCGAACCTGGGTAAAACTGCCCGCGTGCTCGCTACGATCTGCTCTTCGTGCTCCCTCCGCCCTCGTACCGCACAGACAAGGGGCTCCGGTCCCATAGGTGTTCGTGGCGGACAGTTTCCCCCGACATCTTTGGCGCGCCAGGTAGGGGGCGTCGAGGTTGTGCGAACCTGATCCGGCGTTCGCGCGGGCGCATTCTTCATCAACCTCTCCGAATTCGCCAACTTCATCAGCAACAGCTCCATGGCCCCGAAGAAGAAGGCTTCGGAGGTCGGAGGCCCGTCTGCGTCTCACCCGCCGCCACCAGAGCCAACGGTGGGCGGGGGAGATGCCGTCGGAAGGGTGGTGGCCGGTGAGGACACTCACGGCGCCACCAGATCCAAGAATAGGACGGACGACCGAACCTCGGTCTCCGTGGACGCACCGCGTCCCTCTCAGCACACAACAACCCAGCAGCGCCATGCCACGGGAGGTGGTATCCGCTTGCTGGGGCAAGGCCAAACCGGAGGCTCGCGGGACGCCCCGGACCCCCGTCCGGGCACAAGCAAAGCGAAAGCGCCGGCGCGGGACCCCGCTCCTTCTAACGTCGTTAGAAGTCCGAGCGTATCCCGCTCCTCGCACCGCTCGCCCGCGTTCCCCTCCACTCCAGCGGAAGCGCTCGCGAGAGCGCAACTGCTCCTCGACTTCCCTCCAGCGGCAGACAAGGCCGAAGAATGGAGGGCCACCATCTGAAGCCTGATAGACTTCGCCAACAACGATTCTCCACAGCAGCCGTCGACCTCACAGCCGCGGCAAGCTGAGAAAGCGAAGCCTGACGGCGACAAGACCGTCGGGGGTGCGACAAGCGTGCACTCCCCGCCGCGGAAGCAGAAGACGCCGCCCCGCCGGAACAACGCTGACGATGGCTCCACAGCCTCGTCGGACCCGCGGGCCCGTCGGGACCAGCGCCAGGTCCTCGACGACCGGCGAGAAGAAGACGCTCGGACCACAATCGAGCGCCGCCGAGAAGCTCGGCGACAATCAGACAAGAGAGCTGGGAACACTGTCGACACGCACGCGCCCGGTGAGCCAGGCGACTTGCCGTACGCGGCAGGCTGTCTTGCGTTCACCCGCGAGCTGCGGCGCGTCCAGTGGCCCAGCATGAAGAATTTTAAGCCCGACGTACCGGAGAAGTACGACGGCAAGACGCACCCCTCGGAGTTTCTCAGCGTTTACACCATCGCAGTGCAAGCTGCCGGGGGGCGCGACGAGAAGATCTTGGCTAATTACTTCCCGCTCGTGCTAAAGCCGAACGTCCGTTCGTGGCTCATGCACTTGCCGGAAGGCTCCATCTCTTCTTGGGCCGACCTCTACCACCAGTTTGTTGGCGCCTTCACCGGCGGCCACAAACCCCACGGCCAGGAGAGCGATCTCCACATCTTGGCCCAGAAAGAAGGCGAGACCCTGCGCAAGTATATCCAACGCTTCAGCCGTGTGCAGCACAACATCCCTGATGTCCACCCTGCCGCGGTTATTAGCGCGTTCCATCAGAACGTGCGTAACCGCCGCATGCGTGAAGAGATGGCGATGACCAAGATTCGGGATGTCAGCGAGCTCTATGCTCTTGCTGACAAGTGCGCACGCGCGGAAGAGGGGAGGAGACTCCCCGGGGAGGATGCTGGCGCAGGAGGAAGCGACAGCGACGACGCCGCCCCGGCAAAGAAGAGCCGGCGGCGGAACAACAGAAGGAAGGGCAAGAAAGAGGTGCTTGCCGTCGAGAAGTCCGGCAAGGAGGCCCCCGCCAAGCAAGCGCAGGCTGGCGGCTCCGGCAAGGAGCCCGCCCCTGCAGCGGCGGCCGACAAGCCGGGCAGCTCCGACAAGCAATACTGTAAGATCCACCGCACCAAGGGTCACGATCTCTCCAACTGCAAACGCGTCGAGTACCTCGTCGAGCAGCAGAAAGCTGAGTACGAGAGGCGCGACAAGGAGAAGGCCCAAGGTGGCGGGGAGGAGACAAGCAAGAAGCGGCCGTTCAACGGCCGGGGAGGACGCCGCGGCAAGGCCAAGCAGCGGCAAGGAGATCGACCTCCCCGGGGCCGCGACAAGGACGAAGAGGACGACGACGAAGATATGGAGGACGAGGATAACAGCGAGCAGGAGTTCCAGAAGGCCACGGAGGTCTTGTGCGTCGACGGTGGCGCCTCTCTGCACACCTCCCACCGCCAACTCAAGCAGTGGGTGCGTGAGGTGAATGCGGCGGAGCCGCCCGTGGAGTCGCGCAGGCTCCTCAAATGGTCCAGCACGCCCATCGTTTTTGATCTTGAGGATCACCCTGACCGCACCACTGCGGTCGGGTGCTTGCCGATGCTGGTTTCCCCCACCATCCGCAACCTCAAGGTCACCAAAATGTTGGTTGACGGCGGGGCCGGGCTGAACTTGATCTCCTCTGCTGTGATCAAGAAACTCCAGATTCCAGATGGCGAGCTCGAAGAAACCGGTTCATTCCAAGGAATCAACCCGGGAAGGAGCAAGCCGAAGGGAAAGATCACTCTGCCGGTGACCTTTGGCGGGGAGCTCAACTTCAGGACTGAGCGCATCACTTTTGACGTCGCCGATATTCCGTTGCCCTACAATGGAATACTCGGCCGTCCTGCCCTCGCCAAGTTCATGGCAGCTTCCCATTATGCTTACAACGTACTGAAGATGTCGGGGCCGATAAGCGTCATCACTGTCCACGGCGACAAGAAGGATGCGCTTGTCTGCGCCGACAAGATCTACCGGGAAGCAGCAGCTGCAGCCGAGAAGGACACTCTTGCCGCTGAAGCTCCCGGGGGGAAGAAGACGAAGACCAAGTCCGGCAAGTGCTCTGGGACCCACTCCGGCAACCGCACCTCTTCGGAGTGCTGCGCTGCCGTCGAGGACGTTCCATCGAGCTCCACCGGCAAGAGTAAGAAAGGAATGGCCGCTCCTCCGGCAACCAAGAAAGTGTCCGCAAAGGAGGACGGCACTGGTGGTACCTTCACCATCAGTGCCACCCTTGACAGCAAATAGGAAAGCGCGCTCGTTGCCTTCCTGCGGGCGAATGTCGATGTGTTTGCCTGGCAACCATCTGACATCCCCGGTGTTCCTAGGAAGGTAATTGAGCACAAGCTTGCTGTCTGTCCTCATGCGCGGCCCATCAAGCAGAAAGTGAGGAAGCAAGCCGTGGAGCGCCAAGAGTTCATCAACGAAGAAATCAAGAAACTAGAGGCAGCAGGTCTAGTTAGAGGTGTGATCCATCCGACGTGGTTGGCAAACCCAGTCGTCGTGCGCAAGGCCAACGGGAAGTGGAGACTGTGTATAGACTTCACCGATGTGAATAAAGCATGTCCCAAGGATCCCTTCCCTTTGCCGCGCATTGACCAGATCGTTGACTCCACTGCCGGATGTGAGCTACTCTGCTTTCTTGATGCATACTCAGGCTATCACCAGATTTTCATGGCCAAGGAAGATGAAGAGAAGACTGCATTTATCACTCCATGTGGCACTTATTGCTTCATCCGCATGCCATTTGGATTGAAGAATGCAGGCTCAACCTTTGCAAGGGTAGTATACACTGCTTTTGAGCCACAGATCCACAGGAATGTAGAGGCTTACATGGATGACATCGTGGTGAAGAGCAAGAGCAAGGATACCTTGGTCCAAGATTTGGAAGAAACATTTCAGAACCTGCGCAAGATACAGCTCAAGTTGAACCCCAAGAAGTGCGTCTTTGGAGTCCCCTCCGGCAAGCTTCTCGGGTTCTTTGTGTCACAGAGGGGGATTGAAGCCAACCCCGACAAGATTAAAGCCATTGAGCAGATAGAGGCCCCGAAGCGCGTCAAGGATGTCAGAAGGCTTGCAGGATGTGTGGCTGCCCTCAGTAGGTTCATTTCAAAGTCTGCAGAACGCGCCCTACCTTTCTTCAAAATCTTGAAGAAGGCAGGTCCCATGAAGTGGACTCCGGAAGCGGAGGCGGCGCTGCAGGATTTGAAACGGTACCTGTCCTCCACTCCTATACTTGTCGCACCTAGACCACAGGAAAAGTTGTTGCTATACCTAGCAGCAACCAACCAGGTGGTTAGTGCTGCGTTAGTAGCGGAGAGGGAGTCCGACGAGGAGTCAGCACCACCGGCAAGCGAATCCAGCGACAAGCAGGGGGCTGCTCTGACAAGCTCTGGCCCCGACAAGGACAGCTCTGCGCAGGGACAGGATGGGGTGCGGAAGAAGATGGTGCAGCGCCCAGTGTATTTTGTAAGTTCCCTTCTCCAGGGGGCTAGGTCAAGATACTCTGGTGTGCAAAAATTGCTTTTCGGCCTCCTCATGGCCTCGAGAAAGCTGCGCCATTACTTCCAAGCCCATGAGATAACAGTGGTCACTCGCTTTCCGCTGAAGAGGATATTGCACAACCCAGAAGCAACAGGCAGGATCGTTGAGTGGGCACTGGAGCTGTCAAGCTTTGGACTCAAATTTGAAAGTACTTCAACCATACAGAGCCGAGCTTTGGCAGAATTCATAGCTGAGTGGACCCCAACGCCCGATGAAGAAGTTCAAGAAACAAGTGCACCCGTACAAGAAGCGACTAGTGAATGGGTAATGTATTTCGATGGTGCCTTCTCGCTGCAAGGCGCCGGTGCTGGCGTGGTGCTCATCGCGCCCACCGGAGAGCACCTCAAATACGTTATCCAGATGCACTTTCCCAGGGAGCAAGCGACAAACAACACTGCAGAATATGAAGGCTTGCTTGCCGGCCTCAGGATTGCGGCCGAACTTGGGATCAGGAAGCTGATTGTGCGGGGAGATTCTCAGTTGGTGGTCCGGCAAGTCAACAAGAGCTATCAGAGCCCTTTGATGGAAGCTTATGTCGATGAAGTGAGAAAGCTTGAAGAGCACTTTGAAGGTCTACAGATGGAGCACGTCCCGAGAGCTCAGAATGAAATTGCAGATGGCCTTTCAAAGTATGCTGCGATGAAGTTACCTGTGGAACCAGGGACCTTCTTGCTCAAGCTGACTCAACCATCTGTTACACCATCAATTGGGCAAACCAGGAAAAGAAAGTTGGTCTCCGGTGACTACTTGCCGGTGGACCTTCCGGAAACCGCCGCCAAGGTCCCCAAGATCAACAACCACAACGCTGACGAACAGTTTGCTCCTGCAGATCCTCGGGTCTGTACAGTTGAAGCAAGTGTTCCCGACAAACCTCGCCCCGGCGAGCTTGCCGGGGGACCGTCAGCTCCGGCAGAACCAGAGGTCCTCGCCGTAGAAGCTGAGGTTCCCGCAGCGGCCCTCGAGCCTTTAGTCCTTGCCGTTGAGCCTCGAGCTCCGGCATGGGCACAGCAGATCGTCCGTTTCCTTCAAACTGGAGAACTTCCCGACGACCCTCAAGAGATAGAGAAGATAACCAGGCAGTCAAGTATGTACCAGTTCGTGGATAACGAGCTGTACAGAAGAAGACTCAATGGCGTCAGGTTGAAGTGTATCTCCAGGGAAGATGGACAGAAGCTGTTGGCGGAAATACACGGAGGCATATGCGGCCACCACATTGGCGCAAGGGCACTTGCCGGGAAGGCTTTCCGGCAAGGGTTCTTTTGGCAAGAAGCCCTCCAAGATGCGACTGCACTAGTAACCAAGTGTGAAGCGTGCCAGTTCCATGCAAAGCAAATTCATCAGCCAGCTCAAGCTCTCCAAACAATCCCTTTGTCCTGGCCCTTCTCGGTCTGGGGGCTCGATATCCTCGGCCCCTTTCCCCGAGCCGTCGGGGGCTTTGAGTACTTGTACGTTGCAATCGACAAGTTCACAAAGTGGCCAGAAGTGGAGCCAGTGAGAAAGGTGACAGCACAGTCAGCAGTCAGGTTCTTCAGGTCGATTGTTTGCCGTTTCGGGATCCCTAACAGGATCATCACCGATAACGGTACGCAATTCACTAGTCGCACCTTCATGAAGTACGTCCAAGACCTTGGTGCCAAGGTCTGTTTCGCTTCTGTTGCTCACCCGAGGAGCAACGGTCAAGCGGAGAGGGCCAATGCTGAAGTGCTGCGTGGACTCAAGACAAGGACCTTTGACAGGCTGCGCAAGTGTGGAAGAAATTGGATAGAGGAGCTACCGGCGGCTCTTTGGTCAATTAGAACGACACCAAGTCGAGCCACCGGACAGACACCCTTTGCTCTAGTCTATGGAGCAGAGGCAGTTCTCCCCACGGAACTCGCATACGGATCTCCTCGAGTGCTCGCTTATGATGAGCTCGAGCAAGAGCAACTGCGGCAAGATGACGCATTGCTCCTCGAGGAGGGACGTCTCCAGGCTGCTGTACGAGCTGCTCGATACCAGCAAGCTTTGCGCCGCTACCATAGCCGCAAAGTCAAGGCCAGGAGTCTCGAGGAAGGCGACCTTGTTCTTCGGCGTGTTCAGTCCGCCAAGAATTCCAACAAGTTGACGCCGAAGTGGGAAGGCCCTTATCGGGTGAGACAAGTTACGAGGCCCGGCGCTGTCCGCCTCGAGACCGAAGAAGGCTTACCGGTGAGCAACTCCTGGAACATAGAGCATCTTCGCAAGTTTCACCCATAAGGCGCGGTTGCCGTGACCCGCTCCGGCAACCACCTTTTGTACAAGCTTTGCCGCTGTTGCATGTAACCCTTTGTACAAAGCCGGGCGCAGACCCCGTGCATCAGTAAAGTTTCTGTGTTTCTCGCACCGATTGCCTTTTGCATGCTTTTCTTCGCTATTTGCATGTTTTGTTTAGCATTCGGTGCAACACTCAAGTATCCGGTAAGCATTGGCACGCCGAAAGGCCATATACTTGTTTCCCTCTCCCTTTTCTTTCCTCTTAAACAGAAGGAACATTCCTCGCGCACAAGTTTGCCGGGGGGGAAGGAGGTGGAGGAGGAACCAAGTGCTGTTCAAGAAAGAGAAGCCTTACCGGAAAGCAAGCAATATAAGCAAGCAACATATGAAAGATAAGTTGTTAGAATTTAACCAGTTCAAATTTTAAATTTTAGTTGTCTTCCTTGAACAATCACACTTTGTACGGAAAACCTGTGCGCGGAGGAACCTACCCGTAGCTTGCCGCACCCTTATCTTGTTTTCGAGTTCACTCAACGATTTAAGTGAGCTGCGACAAGTGTCGCGCCCTTGTTTCATTTCCGAGTACGCTCAGCAAGCTAAGTGCGTTGCGACTAGCCGCGGCGAGGTTGCTTGCCGGTAAGACCTTGGCCAGCAGGCTGCTCAGAGTCCAGCACTCAGCGCTCGCGGCAAAGGTCCCTTGCCGGCAAGCTCCCCGGGAGCGTAGGGTGAAAAACATACAAAGTCAAGGGTTGGAACCAGGAAGATAACATTGCACTGATTGATCAAAATAAATATCTTACAAAGGATAACTTGTCGCAATGGACTAACGAGTTCATAACATAATGTGCAGCAGCAAAAAAGAGATAAAGATAACGGAGCCCTAATCTACACGGTCGCCCTCCTTCCTGCCGATCTTAGCCACCTTGGCGATGATGTGGGCGACTTGCTCCTTCAGGGCCTCCGTGTTCGCATCAGCCGGCAAGCTGCGAAGAACGTTGGTGAGATTGATCCCCGGGTTGCGGTACACGATCTTCGTCAGCACCCGCTCCAGAGTTCCCGCGCAGATCAGGCGCGACTCCTCGGCCAGCTGCGCGGGGATTTGGTTCCGGAGACCTGCAAGGGCCGGCGCGATCCCTCTGAAGAAGAGGCTGAGCTTGGCGCTGTGCGGGAGATCCGGATCCGGCGAGTAGATGAGATGTTCGACCTTCAGCGCCAGCAGCTCCTGGTCGATGTTGGACGCAGAAGAAACCAAGTCTTCGGTCCATACCTCAATGGTTTGGCGGAAGAGCTCGGATGCTTTGTTGACGCTGTCCACCAGGGTCCGCTCCTTGCGGAGCTCCTCCTTCAGCTTGGTCTCCTGAGCCCGGGCAGCGTCGAGCGAATCCTTCAGAGTAGTGACCTTCAGCTCCAGGTCCTCGATGGAGTCCTTGGCGGCCTTCAACTCGTCGCCCCTCTTGGAAAGGCTCACCTGGAGCTCTGAATTCGTGTGGGCGTCTTTCTCACGCTCCGTGATGAGCGCGGCAACCTTCTCCGCGCTCACCTTCAGCGCCTTCTCCAGCTGCTCAACCTTGGCGGCGAGCTCTTTCTTAGCGTCTTCCGCGGCAACCGCGGCGGCTTTCGCCTCCTTCAGTTCCCCGCCAAGGGCCGCTTCCCGGGCGGCAAGGTCCTCTTCATGAGAGTCGAGGTTGACCTTCCGCTGGGCAAGTTCTCCCTCTCGCCGGGACATCTCCACCCCGGCGAGCCGCTGCTGCTCCTCAGCTTCAGCCTTCTCCAACAACCACTCCTGGTACTCGCCGGCGAGCCGCTCACGCTCCTCCGCCACCTCGCGGAGGGCCGCCTGGTTGGCGGTGCTGAGCTCTGCCGCGCGCTTCTCCATCTCCGCGGCGGCCTTGGCGGCAAGGGCTTCCCGGGAAGCAAGCTTCGCCTGCCTGGCCCGGTAAAGGGCCAGGAGCTGGTGGAGCAGCTTCTCCTCCTCGGGCCCTTCGCTCCCGCCGGGCGCCTCGACGATCTTCAGACCTGCGGAGGCGAGGACTTCTCCGTCAAACGCCTCGCCCTCCGCGGGAGCTCGCGACGAAGACCCCCAAGGCATCTGGATGAAGACGCCGTTGGGGGCCTCAAGGTAGTAGCCCTGCTCCTTGCTGGCGGAGGGGTCGGCGGCCGGTGCAGCATCTGATGCTCCCGCCACCTCCGGGTCGGCGGTGCGGTCGCCGTCCCCCTCCCCGGCCGCTGCGTCCGCAGCCGGAGCGGTCTCCTGCGCGGCCGGCTCGGCGGCCTCGGCCATCTCCTCGACGACAGGGACGTCGCCGCCGCCGCCCTGCGCGCTCTCCTCGTCCTCGATGTTGATGACCTCAGTATCCATCGGCTCGGGAGGAGGAGGATCTAAGAAGAAGAAGAAAAAGAAGTTCAAGATTCAAGCAAATATCCAAAAAGAGGCAAGGCCAAGAAGACAAACTACAGAACGTACCTTGGCGGACGTCCTCAGCGGCGGGCTCCCTCGCCGGGGAGCTCGGCCTTGGCGGAGTGGCCGCCCTCGCCGGGCTGCTCGCCCTTGGCGGGGTACTCTGCCTTGGCGGAGTACCCGCCCTTGGCGGAGCACTCTCCCTTGCCGGAGAGTTCTGCCTTGGCGGGGACGGCGGGGCCTGCAGTTCCTCGGCGACGGTCTCCGGGCGCTCTTCCCGCTGTGGCTCCACCTCTGCACGAATCAAGATAAGCAACGTCAAGATGATGAATGAAGACGAAATCCTCAGGCGTACCCCGACAAGCGAAAGAATAAACCCCAGACTTACGCTGGGGGCTGCGCTGCGGGCTGCGCTGGGGGCTGCTCCTCGGAGCAGCGCTCGGGTCCGGCAGGCTCGGCTCCGGCACACCTCCTGTTGCCGCGGCGGCTGAGTCTTCCGCGGCCTCGACTACAGGCGCCTTGGCCTTCTTCGCCGCGCGCTGAGTCAAGGTCCTGAAATCAAAGCAACAAACAAAGTCAGCATCAACAAAAATCAAGACAAAACTCGAGAAGGTGTAAGATCTTGGGCTCTTACTCCTGGTCCTCCTCGTCGTCCTCGCTCAAGGCGGAGAAGTCGTACTCCACCGTCGGCGCGTCGGCGCGAGGAGCGGAAGACGAAGATTCCCTCGGGCGCTTGGCGATCCCGGGGGCTGGGGGCTGCGAAGCCCCAGCCCCTGTGGTAGCCGAGGCCCGGGGAGCGGGCGGAGCCGCTGCTCCGCTCCGAGAAGACCCCTGCCGGCTCGGCGCCGGCCTGCGAGGCGCCTCCGTCGTGGTCCGCGCGCGGGCCGCCTCCGCTGTGGCTGGTGCGCCGGTCGGCCTTGGCGCGGCTTGGCTCCCCCGGGGAGCTGCCCGGCGAGCTGGCTGTTGCCGAGGCGCCTGCGCCCTCTCCCCCGTCGCCGTCTTGCGGAGACGCTTCGGTGGGGACTGCCTTGGGCTTGCCGGGGGCGGGGAGCTCTCCGACGAGGAGAGGTCGTCGGCGTAGAGCTCCGTAGATCCGCCGGAGTCCTCGGCCTCCTCCTCCTCCTCTTCCCCGGCCGGCTCACTGGGCCCAGCGTCCTGCGCTGCGGCCCCCTTTCCCTTGGCGCCTCCGCCCCTCGCGGCGCCTCTGCTCCCTCCGGCGGCACCCTCCATTGCCGCGGCCTCGGCCACGATTCCGTGGATCCCGGAGTGCCTCAGAGAGGGGACTCCGGCGAGCTCGTCGGGAGGGAGCTGCAGCAATCTGCGGATCTCCGCCTCCTCAGCCTGGCTGGTCGCATCCGCAACCTCCGCCTCTTCAGGCGTGTATCCAAAAATTCCTGCCGCCGCGGCTGCGGCGGCCTCTTCAGCCCGAGAAGCCATGTAGGCAATCTCCTGGTCCGTGGTGTCTCGCGTATGCTCCTTGAGGTCGTAGAAGTTGAGGACGTCGATGGGCTTGGGCGCGATCCACGTGCGGTCCACGCCGTGCGAGTCACACATGGGCATCATGGCGAGGATACGGTCCCGGACGATGTTGTTGCAGAGCGGCACCACTTCCCGGGGAGGTCTGAACCACTCAGGGTGTGCCGGGTCGTACTTGAAGAGTTCCCGGACCATCCCCTTTAGCTCCAGCGTGGTGAAGTTGAAGTTGAGCCCGGGGCGCAGCCTCATTATGTCTGCCGGGCCGCCGTACTCCCAGGCCGGCCTCTTCCGGTCTTGGAGAGGGGCGATGCGCCGGCGGAGGAAGTCTGCGCCCACCTCCGCAACTGACAGCTTGGCCATCCGAAGACGAAGAATCCGGACGAGGGCGATGTCGAGCTTGATATCGTCCGAGTCCAGCTCACTCCAATCCCTGCCGCGCACGATGGGAGTTGTGCGCGGCGCGGTGAAGGACTGCGGCGCGTCCTCAACGATCCAGCACCACTCCGCGCGCCACTCCTCCCACTTGCCGCGGAGCTCCCCCGGCAAGTAGGATCCCTTCTTATTCAGACGGAAAACCCAAGAAATTCCTCCGGAGAGGGGGGCGTCGGCCTCTGCTCTAGGAGTGAAGAAGTGCCTAAAAAGCGCTACATTTGGGTGGACTCCTATGAAGTTTTCGCACATGTGTGCGAAAACCGCCATGGTGAGGATGGCGTTGGGGGTGAAGTCAAGCAGATGGAAGCCGTATGTGTGCATAATGTCGCAGAAGAAGTTTGAGAAAGGAGGACACAGACCGCAGTGGAAGAAGGCTGCGAAGAAGTAATACCCGCCGGGATAGCTATCCTTGGCGGCGGCCGGATATGCTAGGGTGCGGGGGTGCGCCTTGGTTTCCTTGGCCCAGAACAAGTAGTACTTGTTCCAGAGCTCCCGCATGCCGAGCTTCGGCGGAAAGACGAGATGCTGCTTCCGGTACGCGGCGAGCTTCGCCGCTTGCTCCGACTTCTCCCTCTTGGACTTCTCCGCCTTCGCCTTGTCGGTCTTTGGGGCCATGGCGGACGCGGCGGAAGGAAGGGGGCGAAGAGCTCGGCGGCGGCGGAGGTGTGGAGGCAGAGCGCAAGAGAGATCTCTGGAGGAAGGAGACGATGCAATGAAAGCGCAAGGAGGGGAACCGCGCCCGCTTCCTCTGCTTTTATGGGGGAGTGGGGGGCGTTTCGCCCTTTCCATTAAGAGATCGTGGGCACATCCCATCCCACGACGCCGCGATCGACGCGTGCCGTTACGGTGGGGTGCGGCGGATACGGAAGTGGATTCGGCGCGCCGCGGGCCGCGGGTGCCCGTGCACTGTTTTGGGCCTGGCCCAACAGCGCTCGGCACCGTGTGTGGCCCAGGCCCGGGGGCTCCTGTCGGTGTACTAAGGTAGGGGTACCTCAGTACCCCAACTTGTGCACGGGCAGTCGCAGCTTCCCGCGGCAAGGTTTACCGCGTGCTCGCCAGAGACCTTCCTGCTCCTTATTAAACCATTCAAAAACAAAGTATACAAGACAGAAGATCAAGACCCCGGCAAGAGGAGCTTGCCGGGAAGGCCGTACCAGGCTCAAGACTACCTCACTAGCACAAGGCCCTGGCAAGAGGAGCTTGCCAGGAAGACTAGAAGATTCCATCATAGAAGACCCGGCAAGGGCCCGGGGAGCGGCAAGCTCCCGGGCCCGGCAAGATCAAGGCCCCGGCAAGATGCTTGTCGGGGAGGCCGCGCTGTGTGCCCGCGCTCCAGCTCGTCGGTCCACGCGTCGCCCTGGGGCCTATCCAGGGACGCGTGGCGGATGGCTGTGCAGCCTGGGGGACACGGTGGCACTCCACGGTGGTGGATCCATCGCCGTGGCGGACGGAGACGCTAAGGTGGGAGCTTTTGGGGTCGACGGCGACGGGCATTAAAAGCCCTTGTCCCCCACTGTCAAAGTAGGTATAGACCACTGTTCTGTACTGTAGCTCCACTGTTCCCGCACTGTTACAACTACCACCTCTTTTACGTTTTTACCCCTTTCTCCTACGTTGACACCTGTCGGTGACCCCTTGCACTATAAAAGGAGGCCAATGCACAACGTGGAGGGGGTTCGGAACCTAGATCACTCTCACGCTCGGTGCAGCTGCTTCTTCAAGCTCCCGAGCGCTCAAACTCAATACACAACTAAGCAGGAGTAGGGTTTTACGCGTCTACCGCGGCCCGAACCTGGGTAAAACTGCCCGCGTGCTCGCTACGATCTGCTCTTCGTGCTCCCTCCGCCCTCGTACCGCACAGACAAGGGGCTCCGGTCCCATAGGTGTTCGTGGCGGACAGTTTCCCCCGACAATGGGTCATGTCCATCACATCATTATCCTAATGATGTGATCCCATTCATCAAATGACAACACATGTCTATGGTTAGGAAACTCAACAATCTTTGATTAACGAGCTAGTCTAGTAGAGCCATACTAGGGACACTCTATTTTGTCTATTTATTCACACATGTATCAAGTTTATGGTTAATACAATTCTAGCATGAATAAAAGACATTTATCATGATATATAAGGAAATATAAATAATAACTTTATTATTGCCTCTAGGGCATATTTCCTTCAGTCCGGTGTCTGACGTGGCCTTAGACGTCCGACAGCTGACGCGTTCCAGTGCCTCCAACGGCCACGTATTGAGGGATACTATAAATACCTCTCACTTATCCCGTGGGAGGTTTGACCATTCACTTCAAACATCCTCAAGAACACTTTTCACTCTCTCTCACACACTCCTACACCAAATCTTAGATCCCTAAGGGATTTGAGAGCATTTGAGAGAAGTTGTCCACTCAAGTGATAGATCCACTCCTTCCCCTTCTTTGCGCCAAAGTAATTCATGATTTGAGAAAGTCTTGAGCTTTTCCCCATCGTTCTTGTTACTCATCAAGGTTGGAGATCCCTAGGCGGTAGGAGTCATTCGAAGAGGAATCAACCATTGTGATTACCCCCAAAAAAGTTTGTGAGGGTTTGGAGACCACCTAAAAGGTCTACCACTAGTGGTTGGGAATCGCCTTCGTGGTGACATCTCAAAGAGAGAATATGGTGAGCCTTTGTGGTAACACCCACCTCTCTAAACGGTGACATAGCTTCCCTCCAAGGATGTGAACATCCGCATGCATCCTCATCTCTCGGAGTTGCGGTTATTCCTAACCCTAACTACCTACTTGTGGTTACATGTCTCTTAGTCCTTACTTATATCATATTCTGTTTTCTTACTCTCATACTTGTGTACTTGCTTATCTTGCTTAGCTCTTAGCATCTTACTTGCAATTGTTAGGCTCATTTTCATATTCTGCATTATTGCCTAAAATTGCTAAGTAACAATTAAAAGTTGTAATTGTACCTATTCACCCCCTCTAGGTCCATCTCGATCCTTTCACTAATAATGTGTTGTGTTGTCGCATTTATTGGCACCATGAAGGATTTATCATAATTGACTTTCAGCCCAGTAAACCATGTGTAATGCAATATGAGGTTTTTGATTTGTGATATTTGCCTTAAGTCTGCAAGTAACACTAGAATGGTGTCATCAGCATGCTAGATGATGGGAAAATGATCATGGCAAGCTTGGCTATCCATAGGTGCATGAATTAAATTCTGATGCATTACCTCATTGAGTACTGACTGAAGAAGATCAGGTGATAGAACAAACAGGAGTGGTGATATAGGGTCCCCTCGCCCGACTCCTTTTTTTTTACTGTAAAAGACTTTTCCTGGGACTCCATTGAGCAAAACTGATGAAGTACCAGTTGAGAGTAGCATTGTAATCCACTTTATCCATCTTTCTTCAAAGCCCCTTGCCCTCAGTATTTCTATTATTGCTTTGTGATTTATCAGGTCAAAATCTTTTTCAAAGTCAAGGTTGAGCACTACAATGGGATTTTTGGTTTGTTGACATTGATGCAAGTATTCAAATGCCCATCCCAGATAGTCGTGAATGGTTCTATTCTTGATAAATCCATATTGGTTGGTGTGCACTATTCTGAGGATAACTGTTTGTAACCTATTTGCCAATAGCTTGGTGATGATTTTGATTGTGCAATTCAGAAGGGAGACTGGCCTGAAGTCATTGGCTCCAACTGGGTTGTCTTTTTTGGGTATTAATATGATGAAGGAAGCATTAATGCTTTGAAGTGAAATATTTCATTCATAGAAATCTTCAATTAGTCTATAAAAACCTTCAGCAATAATGTCCCAACAAGCTCTAATGAACTCTCCATTGAATCCATCTAGACCTGATGCTTTGTCTAGTGAGAGTTGATTGATGACATTATCGATATCTTTTCTGGTCAAAGGGGTCTCTAGTTCTTGTAAACCCTGTACTCTGGTGATGAGGCAAATCAAATTTAAAGGATCTAATGTACTGCCAGTATGCCCCAACCTATCTTTAAATGATTTCCAAAGTATTGCAGCCTTGGTATAGTGCTCTATTTGCTCATTGCCATGATCATCTTCAAAAAGAATCAACTAAATAGCACTCTCCAGTAAAATCTCGTGACTATTCTCGTGAGCGGTAACGTTTCTGTTTTTTACAGCAAGATCATATAAACTTCACACAAGTCTTCCCAAAGGTTCTACTTGGCACAAACACTAATTAAAACACAAAACCACATCTAAACAGAAGCTAGAAGCAATATTTATTCCTAAACAGAAGCAAAAAGAAAGAAAATAAAATTGGGTTGCCTTCCAACAAGCGCTATCGTTTAACGCCCCTAGCTAGGCACGATACAAGGATAGATCTAGGTATTGTCATCTTTGGAAGGCAATTCTTTAATTAAGCACTTATAATTCTTAGGAGCTTCTTTATTCATATTGATAATCAAACTTTTGGGCAAGAAATCAAGAAATTCATTTGTATCAAAAGGTTCTCTTGCGAAAGTGAGAAAATTAGGATGAACACTTATAGATTTAAGATCCGCGATTCCCTTACTAGATGATTTATCCTTATTTTTAGGAACATACATAAGCTTAGCCAATTTAGTGGTAGAAGGATTCGAAGTAGTTTTCATAGCAGAAAGAGCAGATCCTACATTAGTAATAATATCATCAAGTTTATCGATTCTAGTGGAATCTTGATCTATTTTCTCTTTAACTATGGGTTCTTTTTCCTTCAAAAAATTCAGAATAATGATACTTCTCGAGCTTGTGTTGTATTCCCTCGAAGAGGAAAGGGAGATGCAGCACAGTAGCGTAAGTATTTCCCTCAGTTTTTTAGAACCAAGGTATCAATCCAGTAAGAGACCACGCGCGAGTCCCTCGCACCTGCACAAACAAATAAGAACTTCGCAGCCAATGCGATAAGGGGTTGTCAATCCCTTTACGGTCACTTATGAAAGTGAGATCTGATAGAGATGATAGTTTATATTTTTTGTATTTTTAGTTTATAAGAACAGCAAATAAAAGCGATAAAAGTAAAGTAGATGTAGATTGATATGTTGAGAATAGACCCGGGGGCCATAGTGTTCTCTAGTGACTTCTCTCATGATAGCGATATTCTACGGTGGGTAAATAAATTACTGTCGAGCAATTGATAGAAAAGCGAATAATTATGAGACTATCTAGGCATTATCATTGTATATAGGCATCACGTCCGAGACAAGTAGACCGACTCCTGCCTGCATCTACTACTATTACTCCACACATCGACCGCTAACCAGCATGCATCTAGTGTATTGAGTTCATAAGAACAGAGTAACGCCTTAAACAAAATGACATGATGTAGAGGGATAAACTCAAGCAATATGATATAAACCCCATCTTTTTATCCTCGACGGCAACAATACAATACGTGCCTTGCTGCCCCTACTGTCACTGGGAAAGGACACCGCAAGATTGAACCCAAAGCCAAGCACTTCTCCCATTGCAAGAACTATAGATCTAGTAGGCCAAACCAAACCAATAATTCGAAGAGACTTGCAAGGATATTATGAGCACACATAAAAAGTTCAGAGAAGAACCAAATATCTTTCATAGATAACCTTGATCATAAACTCACAATTCATCGGATCTCGACAAACACACCGCAAAAAGAGATTACATCGAATAGATCTCCTCGAAGACCGAGGAGAACTTTGTATTGAGATCTAGAGAGAGAGAACAATCCATATAGATACTAGCTATGGACCCGAAGGTCTGTGGTAAACTACTCACAACTCATGGTGAAGGCGATGATGATGATGATGATGAACTCCGTGATGGATCCCCCTCCGATGGAGCTCTGGAATAGGCTCCAAGAAGGGATCTCACGGGAACAGAAGGTACGGCGGTGGAGTTAGGGTTTTCTCTCTGTTTTCGGAGGTTCTGGGGTACGTAGACTTATATAGGAAGAAGGAGGGCATCGGGGGACGCTCGAGGGGGCCACGAGGCAGGGGGCGTGCCCTGGGAGCCCCCACCCTCGTGGGCCACCTCTTGATCCCCTGACGTGGTTCTCAAGCTCCGCGTGCGTGATTTTCTCCAAAAATATCTCTCGCGAAGGTTTCATTCCGTTTGATATTCTTTTTCTGCGAAACCTGAAACAGGCAAAAAACAACAATCTGGACTGGGCCTTTGGGTTAGTAGGTTAGCCCCAAAAATGATATAAAAGTGTATGATAAAGCCCATTAAACATCCAAGACTTCATAAATAATAGCATGGAACAATCAAAAATTATAGATACGTTGGAGAAGTATCAAATAACCCCTACCTTGGATCCATATTGGGTAATTTGGTTGTGGATCTTCCTATTCAAATTCTCAACCAACTCTATAGTAGCAACTTTGTTTTCAATGATTTCAAGCCTTTGCATAACATGTTCCAGAGTTAAAACAGTCCCATTGACCATAAGAGGTGGTGAGCCAAATAATTCAATCATATCATTATAAGAATCAAAAGTATGGCTACCCAAGAAATTCCCTCCGGTAATGGTATCTAAAATATATCTATTCCACGGAGTTATGCCAACATGGCATAACATAAAAATTGCGAAGAAGCACGGAAGTGGAAAGCTTCCTAGTAGATCTATTTTGAGCATTGGAAATTCTATACCAGGAATCTTTTAGATTTTCCTCCTCCCTTTGTTTAAAATTAAGAACCTCACTCTCGGGAGTATTGATAATGATAGGTGTGCTGGACATAGTGACAAGCAAGCAATCCAACACACAAGCAAACAAGAAGCAAGAGAACGGTAAAAACACGACAAAAAGAAGGGCAAATAAAACGGAAAGGGTAAAGTGGGGGAGAGGAAAACGAGAGGCAAATAAATGTAATGCGAAGGATAAGGGTTTGTGATAGGTACTTGGTATATGACTTTGCGTAAGCCTCCCCGGCAACGGCGCCAGAAATTATTCTTGCTACTTCTCGAGCTTGCGTTGTATTCCCTCGAAGAGGAAAGGGTGACGCAACACAGTAGCGTAAGCATTTCCCTCAGTTTTTGAGAACCAATGTATCAATCCAGTAGGAGACCACACGCGAGTCCCTCGCACCTGCACAAACAAATAAGAACTTTGCAGCCAACGCGATAAGGGGTTGTCAATCCCTTTACGGTCACTTACGAAAGTAAGATTTGATAGATAGGATAGTTTGATATTTTTGGTATTTTTGGATATAAGAACAAAAAGTAAAAATAGCAAAGTAAAGTAGATTATAGATTAATATGTTGAGAATAGACCCGGGGGCCATTGGTTTCACTAGTGGCTTCTCTCATGATAGCAGAATTCTACGGTGGGTGAATAAATTAATGTCAAGCAATTGATGGAAAAGCGAATAATTATGAGAATATCTAGGCATGATCATTATATATAGGCACCACGTCCGTGACAAGTAGACCGAAACGATTCTGCATCTACTACTATTACTCCACACATCGACCGATATCCAGCATGCATCTAGAGTATTAAGTTCATAAGAACAGAGTAATGCTTTAAGCAAGATGACATGATGTAGAGGGATAAACTCAAGCAATATGATATAAACCCCATCTTTTTATCCTCGATGGCAGCAATACAATACGTGCCTAGCTGCCCCTGTTGTCACTGGGAAATGACAACGCAGGATTGAACCCAAAGCCAAGCACTTCTCCCATTGCGAAAACTATAGATCTAGTAGGCCAAACCAAATCGATAATTCGAAGAGACTTGCAAGGATATTATAATCATACATAAAAGAATTCAAAAAAGAATCAAATATTTCTCATAGATAATCTTGATCATAAACTCGCAATTCATCGGACCTCGACAAACACGCCGCAAAAAGTTTACATCGAATAGATCTCCTCGAAGACCGAGGAGAACTTGGTATTGAGATCCAAAAAGAGAGAAGAAGCCATCTAGCTAATAACTATGGACCCGAAGGTCTGTGGTAAACTACTCACAACTCATGGTGAGGCACTGGTGTTGATGTAGAAGCACTCCGTGGAAGATCCCCCCTTCGGCGGAGCTCCGAAACAGGCCCCAAGATGGGATCTCACGGGAACAGAAGGTTGCGGCGGTGGAATTAGGGTTTTCTCTGTTGCCTTGATGTTTTCAGGGTATATGGGTATATATAGGAGGAAGGAGGGCATCGGGGGAGCCAGAGGGGGCCCGCGAGGGTGGGAGGCGCGCCCTGGACCCTCGTGGTCGCCTCCTTCGTTCCCTCGTGTGTACTCCAAGTCTTCTGTGTTGATATTGTTCCAAAAATAACTCTCGCGAATGTTTCATTTCGTTTGGACTCCGTTTGATATTCCTTTTCTGCGAAACCCTGAAATAGGCAAAAAACAGCAATCTGCACTGGGCCTTTGGGTTAATAGATTAGTCCCAAAAATAATATAAAAGTGTATGATAAAGCCCATTAAACATCCAAAACATCATATATAATAGCATGGAACAATCAAAAAGTATAGATACGTTGGAGACGTATCAGGCCACTCGGGCATCGTCTCATGTTGGTTCCGCTTCCCAAAATTCACATATATTCCAAAAAAAATCTCCGTCCGTTTTTATCCCGTTTGAACTCCGTTTGATATGGATATTCTGTGAAACAAAAAACATGCAACAAACAGGAACTGGCACTGGGCACTGGATCAATATGTTAGTCCCAAAAAATAGTATAAAAAGTTGCCAAAAGTATATGAAAATTGTAGAATATTGGCATGAAACAATCAAAAATTATAGATACGACGGAGATGTATCATTATCCAATATGCTAGTAAAACTCTAGACAGTGCCCAGAGAAATTATGCTACTACTGAGGAGTTTTTAGCAGTTGTATTTGCTTGTGATAAGTTTAGACCTTATATTGTTGATTGTAAAGTAACTATTCACACTGATCATGCTGCTATTCACACTAATCAATGAGTTTGTCAGCTCTCCTGCCAATATTAAAAAAGAGGATTTATGATCTAGGGTCCTATACATAAAATGCAATGTAGGGGCCAAATTGCAATCTAGATCTATGATCTAGGGGCCTATACGCAAAATGCAGGGACTAGTTTCTTATAAGTCTTTGTGTAAAATGCAATTATTTTTTATATTATTCACAGTGGCGTTATCCCCTCGCTCGCAATGGCTAAACCCATGCCGCTCCCGACCCCGGCGGCCGCGGCGGCGGCGGCGTCGGCGCCAGCGCGCCTCCCCGTCGGCCTCCTCCTCCACACAACCCCGCCTCTCCGGCTCCGCCTCCGCGTCCCCTCCTTCCTCTCGCCACCACCCCAAAGCCGCGGCCTTTCCTCCCCCCTCCGGGCTGTCGCCGCCGCCGTATCCACCACCACCACCACCGGCAGGCGCGCCGCCAGGTCGCCGAATCCGGGGCAGGTCATCAGCGAGGGCAGGGACGAGGACGCCCGGCGCGCCGTGTGCCCCGGGTGCGGGGTGTTCATGCAGGACGACGACCCCGACCTCCCCGGCTTCTTCACCAGCCCCTCCCGCCGCCCCCCGCAGGACGAATTGGGAGAAGAAGAATCCGATTCCCCGGAGGGGTTCGTCGGAGACGACGACGGCTTGCCGTCAGAGTCCGATCTCGCCGCCGAACTGGACGGCCTGGACACCGGATTTCTCGAGTCCCTAGAAGAAGAAGAAGAAGACGACGAAGAGGATGAGGAGGAGGAGGACGGTGGCGGGGAGACGGAGAGCGGCTGGGACTCGGACTGGGACGCCGGGATGGAGGAGGACGAGGAGGAGAAATGGAGCAAAGAGCTGGACGGGTTCACGCCGCCGGGGGTCGGGTACGGGAGCATCACGGAGGAGACCCTGGAGAGGATGAGGAAGGAGAAGCTGTCCAAGGCGGAGCGGAAGCGGCGGGCGAGGGAGGCCAAGCAGGCCGAGGCGAGGGAGGACTCGGCGGTGGTGTGCGCCCGGTGCCACTCGCTGAGGAACTACGGGCACGTCAAGAACGACAGGGCCGACAACCTCATCCCGGACTTCGACTTCGACCGGTTCATTTCGTCGCGCCTGATGAAGCGGTCGGCGGGCACGCCGGTCATCGTCATGGTCGTGGACTGCGCCGACTTCGACGGGTCCTTCCCCAAGAGGGCCGCCAAGTCGCTGTTCAGGGCCCTCGAGGGGAGGGGGAACTCCAAATTGAGCGAGACGCCGAGGCTCGTCCTCGTCGGCACCAAGGTGGATCTGCTGCCGTGGGAGCAGATGGGGGTGAGGCTGGAGAAATGGGTGCGAGGCCGTGCGAAGGCCTTCGGAGCGCCGAAGCTCGATGCCGTCTACTTGGTCAGCGTTCACAAGGATTTGTCGGTGAGGAACTTGATCTCTTACGTCAAGGATTTAGCGGGCCCTCGCAGCAACGTGTGGGTGATCGGCGCGCAGAATGCCGGCAAATCCACGCTGATCAATGCGTTTGCAAAGAAGCAAGGCGTTAAAATCACGAGACTGACGGAAGCCGCCGTCCCGGGAACTACATTGGGCATATTAAGGATGACAGGAGTTTTGCCTGCAAAGGCTAAGATGTATGACACTCCTGGCTTGCTGCATCCGTATATAATGTCAATGAGGTTAAACACCGAGGAACGGAAGATGGTTGAAATCAGGAAGGAACTTCGGCCACGGACCTTCAGGGTGAAGGTAAATTTGTAGTCAGTTAAACTTGTCCTAGTTCTGTTTATTTCAGATGGAGTGGCTGACCTTTATTGCTTTGTAGTAGCCCATGACTACAAAAGCATTACCACACTAGAAATGGCTACTTTCTTCAGTCTAGTTTCATGTCAACATTCTATTTGTGTTTTAATTAGCAGTCTTGACCTAGAGATACGTGGTCAAGATCTATAGATATTGTTAACATTATAAAATACTGACGATGCTAAAAGTCTTAATACTTCTGTCAAATAAAAGTTGAAATGAACTTCGGTAAACTTGACGATATCGTGGATGTATTGTTGGATGATTTTAACCAGTAACCCCTGCATTCCTAGTTATGACTTTACTCTTGAAAGACCTTATACACTAAATACAATTGGGAAACTCTAATCCCTTGTGATTTAATAGCACCCCTTAAGCTCCTTAACTCTGAATTACAAACATATTGTTATATGTTGTATCGGAATCCACAAGGCTAGTTTGGCTCAAATTTTGCAAAATGTTGCAGGCCGGACAATCTGTCCACATTGGAGGGTTAACACGCCTGGATGTACTAGAAGCTTCAGTTCAAACCATCTATGTAACTGTTTGGGCATCTGCCAATATTTCCCTTCATCTTGGAAAGACTGAAAATGCTGAAGAACTGCGGGCCAAGCATGTTGGCATCAGACTTCAGGTGAGACTTCAATTCCCAACCTGCTTAATGTTGCGCCTAAGGATAAATTAATTAAATTCTGTTTAATCGAAGGACTGCATAAAGATTACTTGGAAGTAAGGTTGCTTTTATGGAATACTCTGTGTGCTATGCTATCTGAATAAACAAACTGCTGTTTAATTTGTTCGTCTGCTTTAATCAAAGGACTGCACAGGTTTGTTCAGGTGTTTGTCATCAATTTGCTATGGTTGTCATATGTCATAGGCTATTAATGGTATATAAATCTATAGGCACCTGAACTCCTATTATACACTGAAAGCTTTCAATTTTCAAGACAAATATGAGCCCTGCTACATGCTTTTACTGTTCAGTGCATATGCAGCCGGAGTATACGATCCATAATATAACAATGAAAAAACATACATTTTTTTCATTTCCATCCGTTATACTGATTTATGATACACTGTAATTGTGCAGCCACCAGTTGCGGCAGAGCGAGCGGCCGAACTGGGCCAGTGGACAGAGAGGCGGATCGACGTGTCCGGGGTCAGCTGGGACGTGAACAGCACGGACATCGCCGTCTCCGGCCTAGGCTGGTACTCGCTGGGCCTGAAAGGCAGCGCCACCGTCGCCGTGCACACTTTCGACGGCATCGACGTGACGCAGCGCGACGCGATGATCCTCCACCGGGCCAAGTTCCTCGAGCGGCCCGGGTTCTTGCTGCCCATCGCCATCGCGAACGCCATCGGCGAGGAGACCAGGAAGAAGAACGAGAGGTTGAACGCCCAACAAGAGAGCGATGACGACGACGACGACCTTTCCGACGACGAAAGCGCCGAGTGACTGTGAGGTGAAAAATAGTGGAAACATTGTATGTGAACTGTTAGTAGATAGGAGTGAGTGAGGAATAGCTGTTGTTTTTGGGAGCAGTACTCCAGCAAATGGCTCATGTTCCATTGTGAACTGTGATGTGATGATGTGTAGTGCACCCACCCAAGAGGAATGTAGAAAAGGCCACTGATAATTGAGAGGAAGGAGATGCCATTCTGCCCCCCTTGCACACAGTACAATACCAATACAACTGTTGCTTGTGTGATATCACAAAGATTGCAGCTCCAGGTGTCCATTCCAGTTCCAATTCCAGGCAGTGCAAGCCTTGCTGGATTCAGCACAATGTTCCTTTCTTTCTCTATCAGGTGGTGTGATGTGATCATTGAGTGGTACAAGACCTGCTGGGTTTTGTAGTGCCCATGCAGGATATGATGCCCATGGTCACACTCACACATGTCATAGATCTTTTCCTTCTCCTATAAAGCAGCACAGAGTGAAAAAAATGGAAAACATATGTGGCATACATAATTCCGGAATCACAAAAAAGGCCAACCCAAAGCTCAATCCTAAAACCCGTTACCGACTTACCGTGTATACGGCGGCGGCGGCAGACCAGAAACCAAGGTTTGTTGGGGTGACGGGCGACGACGGTGATGCCCCCACCTGTCGGTGGGCAGGCGACCACCCTGCGCCGCCGCCATAGCGCTCGCCCCAATGGTGGGTCCGCACGGATTCACGGTGTGTAACGCTAGGTTGCCAGCCGTCTCTTGCTCACCATATGCCATGTGGGGCTCTCGCCGAGTCGTCGCCCCCTTCGCTATGCCACATGAGTTCTCTCTCTCTCTCTCTCTCATTTTAAAGTAAAAATCGCCATATTGCCTCTCATTGATAGTAACCACCCCCCCACCCCCCACCCCAAAGTACACCTTTGATGTTTTTTCTTTATAAATTAGGGTTTTGATCTTACAAAACGGAGAGGAATGTAGGTGCCTATAAGAGAAAGGAACTTGAAAAGATAAGTTAGTTACAATGGAAAATATAGAACAAGAGAGGGGGGAAGCATCCAGTCAGCCAGCCAAAGGAAAATAGAATAAAGAGCCGCCCTTTGGTCCTCCTCTTTCCCTTCCCCTTCCCCTTTCTCTCCACGGACCCGGACGCGCCATGACGAGCTCCTCCACGCCGGCCCGCAAGGTATCAAACCCTAACCCTCCTCGCCTCCTCCAATCAGTCCGATTCGTCGCCGGAGGGAGCCCCGGATTGGCGATTGGGCTGAAAATCTCTCCCCTTTTTTCTGATTGCGTGGCGTGGGCAGGCGCTGAGCAAGATCGCCTGCAACCGGCTGCAGAAGGAGCTCGCCGAGTGGCAGGTCGGCCCGCCCGCCGGCTTCAAGTACAAGGTCTCCGACAACCTCCAGAGGTGCGCCCCCCACCGATTCCCCCCAATTCTTTTCCCCCCTCCCTCTCTATGATTCTTCGGATTCTTGCGCGGGGATGGTGTTCTTCGCCCGCTGATTGATTGGTTGATTGATTGATTGGGGTGATGGGTTCGGACTGGCTGTTCCCTGATAGAGGAAGAAATTGTTTGCCATGGGCAGATGGGTGATCGAGGTGGGCGGCGCCGAGGGCACGCTCTACGCCGGCGAGACGTACCAGCTGCAGGTCGACTTCCCCGAGCACTACCCCATGGAGGCACCTCAGGTGAATTCTTCTCCGCTCTTTCTTCTCCCATGATGAAGATTATGGTGACTGCACCCTTAGTCATCTTATCTCTGTTCTAGTGTTATTATCATGTTGCCTCAGTTTGATTCTGCTGGACGAATTAGAAAATAACCATTGTTGCCCCTTGTTATCTCCAGGTCATTTTCCTCAACCCGGCGCCGATGCACCCGCACATTTACAGCAACGGCCACATCTGCTTAGGTAAACTCCATTGTGCCGCGCCTCCCCTCTCCTCTCCTGGAGAGAAATATTTGTTTATGCCTCCGTGCCGGTGCCTATTTTTGATTAGCTAACTTTGCATATGGTGCGTGGGAATGTTCCTTGCCTAAGCTAATCTAACGGCTAGCTGTCGGTTAGGAGCCAAGATTCCATTCGTTAGCGGAAAGTCACCACCACCCTAGTCCTCAACTTGTTCTTTTGCTGGTTTTTGGAGTGGCGACACGGTTTAGCCACTTTAAACCCGCCTTTCCTTTCCATTACTTGAAAAAGGAAGTCTTGGTGGGATTGCCAGAAGCACGGCCTTGTTAGATGCGGAGGATGCGTTGTGCTTTGCGTTCCAATTTTGTCTCCTTTTCCCAGCTGACCTTGTTCAGTGCGGGTCATTTTTGTCGGGTTCGGGCAGCTACCATCAACATTTCTATAATTGTTAGTCGTTCCAGTATTAGCCGTCAAGTGTGCCTTTGCAGTTTATAGAGTAGCTGCACTGTTGGGGTGCTTTAACTCGCCTTTCGATTCCATTACTAGGAAAGGAAGTTTTGGTGGGATTGCCAGTCCAGTTGTAAATGGAGGTGCCTTGTGCTTGGCGTTCTAAGTTCTCTCACTGTTCCGTTGGTGGTGGCTTGTCTCTTTTCCCCTGCCGACCTTGTTAAATGCAGGTCACTTTTTCGGGTTTGGGGAGCTACCATTGACATTTGTATAATGGTTAATCGTTCGAGTCTTCAGTGTTATGTTCTGTTACTTGCAAAAAGAAGTCTTATGTTCTGTTGAATTCATCATCTTTTGCTATTAAAAATCAATTTGTTTTCTCGCCTTTAACTAAACTAGCTATGCAAAAAAGATAGCCTATGTAATGGAACTTCTGTTCAGCTACGTCAGCAAGCATTTTTGGTTGCTAGCTGTGTGCATACGCAATGTCAAATCATATCAAGTCCAAAGTGGATAATTTGTCTTCAACGACTTTCCATGCACATGTTTATATGTCAGCAGGACATAACTGAATTCTCTTGCAGCTTTTCCAATGTTGGATGTGGCATTTACTGTCGTTTATTCATGAATATATCAAGCTAAAACTTACTAACTAAATCTTATAATAAAATAGGCAGGTGGGTGGTAACCTCAAATGAAAACACCAGTCACTTACCATATTAATAATATGATATCTTCAGCATAGCTTTAGCGTACCTTTTCCTTGTGCTGATAATCACAATATCAATGAACTTGTTTGTCCATTCCCATCATTCCAGTTTAAATGTACGCTACAATTCATTGTCAACCCATTGTGGTAGCATTGCCACTGCAATTGTGAGTAACTCAGTGATATTCCAACTGTTCAGCTTCCCTTCATCATTCCAGTAAGGTACCCCAGCTAGTCGGTGACAAGTAGTTTGTGCTAAATAAGTTGGAGGCACCCTCCCTGAACCCTGCCCCACTGGTGACCAGTACAAGTAATTAAGCTAAGCTGCAGCCTTTCCCCTTTTCCCTCCTTCTGGTGAGGATTATGAAGATGAAATTGGAGTCTCTGTAGAACTCCTGAACCACCCCTGTTTGAATCCTAAAACCATCCTATGTGAATAAAACAAGCACCTTCCCTACTGACTCGACATTTGGTTCATGTGGTTATTTGCCAAGGAAGCTAGTAGGGGTTATTCTGTTTGTATTAATTTTGGTAACGTTTTAACTTGATGGTGGGTGCGAGTTAAATAGAGATACAATTTTTGGGTGTCTAAAATTTGAAGCTTTGAGTGTGGGATAACAGGGGCATGCTCAACTTTGCAAAAGACCACAACATTTCTGCTTTTTTATTATCTTAACTGTACCTAGGCCCAGTTGAAGAGTCAACCAATTATAGTTTTCTCGTCAAGGTTTTTAATTATAAAACAGCTGCACATAAGGCACTTAAATATATGATTTTGTCGTCTATGGAGTTCTCAGTGTGATCTCTGCCACACAAATTAAAAAAAGAAGAGGCTGAACGTTCATGTGACCCATCCTAGCAAAATTGTAAGTGAACGTATAGCAGTGCTCTTTAAACTAATTTGTCCCATGTACAGTTTGTTATAGACCCTGATTGCTTGGTTCAATTTAATTTGTACCATGTCTGTTTTAGCATCAATTATGAAGTGAGCAGTAACTGAAGGGCTATGAAGATCTGTAACACTAATAATACCCTGTCAATTGCTTAGTTCAGGTAACTGAGGGTCTAAAGCCACTGAATGTGAGATTCAATGCAGCTGAAAAATGTTTGTGATCTTATTATTTGTCATTGACAGACCTGTAAATCAGCAAGATCAATAATCTTCTGACTCCCCTAGGTTAAATTTCCTGACCTATCCCTATAAGGAAGAACTTCCCCTTTTCTTCTTTGAAACATTTGAATTTTTTGTTTTCTTGATAGAAATTCCTTCTCCACAATGTAAATGTACTTCTTGGTCCTTTCATTATTATTCTTATGATTTTTCTGTGATTGTGGACGAATAGGTCTACCATTGATTTTGCATGATTTATGTAAGTTAAAAAGTTGCTGCTTCTCTTATGTGCAGATATACTGTATGACTCGTGGTCGCCTGCGATGACTGTAAGTTCAGTCTGTATCAGCATCTTGTCGATGCTGTCTAGCTCGCCAGCAAAGGTTACACCAGTAGCCCCCATCCATCTCTCCCTTCATCACATATCAAACACGATGTTCTTTTACTTGTTCTCTTACTAGCTACGCATTGTATTGGTCAACAACAGCAACGCCCGGCGGACAACGACCGCTACGTTAGGAACTGCCGCAACGGGAGGTCGCCCAAGGAGACCCGATGGTGGTTTCACGACGACAAAGTATGAGTGGGCATCAAATCGATTGGCTCTTCTGGCCACCCCATACTCGCCAGCCAGCCTTTACTGTGAAAGAAATCTCTTCCAAGGGGAGATGAGATGAGATGATTTAGGCTTAAAAATTTAAGCTAAGCAACCCCTCTATCGTACTGCGGATCTTAACATGCTGTGGTGGTTTGTACATGAGCTCAACACATGTTGTCGAAACGTGAATACATCATCGCTACCGACGATGAGAGATATATAGAATAAGCAAGTGTAACCTGTCGATGCGCTGGTACAGGCACAAAAGGAATGCAGATTTATCTATGATTTGCTACATCGTTTCGTGCTATCTGTCGGCCTATAAACTTTGCTAGCCTGCTGACCGATGCCCTACTAGGTATATATCTTGTGTCCTCGAGTGAGTTTGCTGAAATCAAGTGAAAAATTCGGAACAAGTCCAGTGTGCAAAAGTGTGGCTCAGATGATTTTGTCTCTCAAAAGTGATTGATTCAGGAAACCATGTGCTGAATCTGTTGGTTATGTCTGATTGTATCATTCATGCTTTAAACCTGCTGGTGGTTGATGATTTGTAAAATAGAATATGCTTTTAGTTTGGATAAACTTGATGCTAAATGCCTTTTGTGGACAAGAAAATTCCTTCTTTTTTTTAGTGGAAGGAAAATTCCTTCTTCTGCCAAATGATTGCACCAAATAGTAGCACCAATAAGATAGTTGTGTGTTCTGGTACCCTTTAGAGAGGGCATGGATGCAAATGAGTACCCTTTAGGGTGTTCTCTGACCCTATTTAGTTCAACTAAATGAACTAAATTTCGAAATTCACATAACTTCTGAATATTTAGATCAACAAAAAAAATGCACTAGGTAGTTCGGTTATCTCAAGATTCAGATTTTTTATCAAGTTATTGAGTGTGGTTAAGAATAGTCCACGGGTCAGAATCGGCCAAAACTTCGAGTGTTGATGACCGACATGTAAACGCACCTCGGGGTTCGTCAATCGTGGAAATCACTCTGGGACCCCAAAACGGTGAGTAATAGTCCACGAAACAGGTCAGAATCGGCCAAAACCACGAGTGTTGATGACCGACACGTAAACACACCTCGGGGTTCTTCAATCATGGAAATCACCCTGGGACTTCAAAACAGTGAGTAATAGTCTACGAAACGGGTCAGAATCGACAAAAACCACGAGTATTGATGAACGACACGTAAACGCACCCCTGGGTTCGTAAATCCCGAAAATCACTCCGGGACCCCAAAACAGTGAGTAATAGTCCATAAAACAGGCCAGAATCGGCCAAAACCGCGAGTGTTGATGACCGACACGTAAAGGCACCCCGTGGTTCATCAATCTTGAAAATCACTCCGGAACTCCAAAACAGTGAGTAATAGACCACGAAAGAGGCAAAAATCGGCCAAAGCTGCGAGTGCTGATAACTGACACGTAAGCGCACCTTGGGGGTTTAGCAACTATGGAAATCGCTTCGGAACCCCACAATAGTGAGTAATAGTCCACGAAACGGGTCAGAATCGGCCAAAAGTTCGAGTGTTGATGACCGACATATAAACGCACCCCGGGGTTCGTCAATCGTGGAAATCACTCTGGGACCCCAAAACGGTGAGTAATAGTCACGAAACATGTCAGAATCGGCCAAAACCACGAGTGTTGATGAACGAAATGTAAACGCACCCCTGGGTTCTTAAATCCTGGAAATCACTCCGGGACCCCAAAACAGTGAGTAATAGTCCATAAAACAAGCCAGAATCGGCCAAAACCGCGAGTGTTGATGACCGACACGTAAAGGTACCCCATGGTTCGTCAATCTTGAAAATCACTCCGGAACCCCAAAACAGTGAGTAATAGTCCACGAAAGAGGCCAAAATCGGCCAAAGCTGCGAGTGCGGATAACCGACACGCAAGCGCACCTTGGGGTTTAGCAACTATGGAAATTGCTTCGGGCCCCCAAAATAGTGAGTAATAGTTCATGAAACGGGTCAGAATCGGCCAAAACTTCGAGTGTTGATGACCGACATGTAAACGCACCCCGGGGTTCGTCAATCTTGGAAATCACTCTCGGACCCCAAAACAGTGAGTAATAGTCCACGAAACAGGTCAGAATCGGCCAAAACCACGAGTGTTGATGAACGAAACGTAAACGCACCCCTGGGTTCGTAAATCCTGGAAATCACTCCGGGACCTGTAATATCCCAAATTTTTGAGTTGGTTTTTCTTGCAAACTTTTGGCCTTTTTGAAAGGGGATTGTTTGATCTTTTCTTTTGCCCTTCTAAAATCCCTTTTTGCCAAAGTTTGTGTGTCTTCTCAAGCTTGGTTTTTAGCCTTGAATTTCTCCTCTTGTGTTTGGCTCAAGCACAAGTTGAGATTCAAATGGAGTTGTTTGAGTTCACCACTTGTTTTAAAATTCTCAAGTTTAGCCTTGACCTATCTCCCCTCCAAACTTCCTCCTGCCATGATCCCAACAGGAACAATCCTCTCCAAGACTCTCTTCACACCATGGGACAAGCATTTCATCAATTCCAGCAAGTTTGAACCTTATTGGGATTTTTCTCCTACTTATTTCACTTCAAAACAAATTCTGTCTTTTATAGTGGACCTTTGTGATTTACAAAGGAACCACCTTTTTCATCTATCTATTTGACTCCAAACCAACTCTCCTAGATAGTACTTAATACCCACAACCTAGATCCATCTTGTTTCACTGGTCCACAGTTCAAATTTTTCAAATTTCACCTGCTGCAAGTTTGAACCAGATTTGCAAAATTTGGTGAAATTCATATTTATCTTCATCCAAAAATTCTGTGAAAAATCATGCAGCCTCTAGGTACATCAAGAGGCCACTCCACCAAAAATCAGCTCCAGAGACATTGCACAAATAGCAGAATCATTTCATCAAACACCTAGCCTACACTGAACTATTAGCTGTTAACTGAAACTGTCGACAGTTTAACACTTCGTCAGTTTCGACAGTCGTCGGGCGCGGCGACAAAACTCCGTCTGTATCTCCCTTGGCTCGACGCTGCACTACAGCTTCTTATCCACGCGCCGCACGGTCGCTTGGCAGCTTCTGAGCGTCGGTGGCGCCCTGGCCCGACCGCGCCGGCGACTGCCACGGCCACAGCGCCGCCCGTGGCGGCTGACAGACGCAACGCCGCAGCTCCACGCCGTTTCGCGCCGCCCAGACCACCCCAGTGCCCCGCGTGTCCTTCTCCACAGCCAGCGCATGCCTGGCACGCCGTTGCCATGGCTTGGCACGCGCAGAGCGCCGTTTCTGCCGCCGACGTGCCGCACGGCCGTTCCGTCGGTGACAGGTCGTAACTCTACCTCTCCTGCTAGGTTAGGCGCGGGAATGGAACCACAACAGCTCCTGGAAGATGCTCAAGCTCCTAACCCCGCCGTCCGACCACTGCAGCACCGTAATTGGCTCGCCGGACTTATCTATTCGCGGCAGCCACCTCGAGCCGCCTATAAAAGGCACCCCCGAGCTCGTGCTCGAGCACACACGCCTCCACTACGTCCCTAGACCACGCCCAACCTCTGGAAGAGCCCCGAGAGGCTTTTCTTCCCCGGCTCCGTCCAGCTACCTCCGCCTCGGGCTCCAGCTCTGTTCAGTCCGGTGAGGGCTCCTCCGCCGCCGTGAGCTTGAACGTAGTACCCTGACATCCACCTAGTCCTAAGCCCCAGCCCAATTTCTCTCTAGAAACCTTGCCCGACGAGGTCCACGAACACCCGAGCCGCCGTCCGCAGGAGATAAGCTCGCCGTCGACGTGGGACTCGCCGGCACCCAACTCCACCACCGTTCGACGCGGAAGACCACCGTGGAGCCATAGGTACCACTCCCCTCCCCTATCTCGCCATGGATCGACACCGGCGATCACCGCAGCACCGGCGCCGGCGCGGCTCTGTTTCGTTTTCAAACCTGACAGGTGGGGTCCCTCTGTCAGTCTCTCACATCTCCCCCTCGAACCGTTTTCTGTTGGCGTATTTACGCAAAGTGCGTTTTCCCTCTGCGGGTGACGTACCATGTACCGGTTCGCTTTGTCCTTTTCTGTTCTGGCCCCTGGATCTTTTCTGTTTCATTACAGATAGGTCCCTAGACAGAAACCTTAATATCTTTTAAACTAAAAGTGATTTTTAGTTGATTCTTTTTCTGTCCGTCTTGGTTTTCTGTCTAGTTTTTTGTCATATTTATGTGGAAATATTTTGAGCAAATTTATTTGCACGCGCGGTATTTATGTTAGTATATATTTTTGTTTGAATACATAGATACCGGAGGCCGTGACGGAGACGCGAATCACGCCGAGTTAGGCTCCGACTTTTCAGAACCAGGCAAGCATGTTTGAACTCTTGATATGATGACTGTGTTGCATGTTTGCTCGAGTAGCTCGTTCATAAGAATGATTATATGAGCATATGTGTATGGCATATTTCATGCAAGTGATGCTTCGGGTGAGTCCCGAAGGAGAATGTTGAACCACCTCGATCATATGGTGATATGATGGGGTGGAATACTGGTATTGTTGGAGTATGCCAGTAGTTGGTCAACTCAGTATCAACGGAGATCATGTCGCGATTCCGTTCGTCTCCTTTTCAGTACTATCATAGGCTGTCCGTTGGGATTACGGTCTAGTCGGTTGTAAACCACTTTCCGAGTACATACCAAGTAGAGGGGCCGGGATGAGGGTTCCATGGCCCTGGATTAAAGCCCGTCATCCGGTCAGGGGGCATGGGTGTTTCCGGTTGGGACCGAGAGGGGGGCACCCCTTAGAGCGCGCTTATATAAATTTGATCCCATGCTATTCGAGGTTGTAGCCTCCCCGTCTTAAAGTTTTCCGTGAATGTCGTCGTGGGTGATTCCGGACGGCAGGATGTTAAATGGGTGTGTACTGGTTAGTTGGGTTTCTACTAAAACACCGTAGATGGGGCTAGCCCACGTGGCTAGTAGAACCCGTTGGCTATGAGTTATTAGTACAAGCTCTGCAGAGTTAAAATTCCTTCAGCAGCCATGTTTGTGGCCTAGGATCTGTATTCAAGTCAACCCGGTGACCGTCTCTAGTATATTCTTGTGAGTAGCCAAAACAACGTTGTCATCAGGTTCATTTGGTAAATGAACTCGCCACCATCCCTGTATTGATTTTACTTTCCAAAGTATCTCATCATTATATCTTTTTATTTATAAGCCCTTTATGTGATGTCGCTCAGACGTCCGACTGTGGCATTCTTGTTATTTATTTACGTTATAAGCCCTTTATGTGATGTCGCTCAGACGTCCGACTGTGGCATTCTTGTTATTTATTTACGTTATAAGCCCTTTATGTGATGTCGCTCAGACGTCCGACTGTGGCATCCTTGTTATTTATTTTATTTATAAGTCCTTTATGTGATGTCGCTCAGACGTCCGACTGTGGCATTCTTGTTATTTATTTTTGATATAAGCCCTGTATGTGATGTCGCTCAGACGTCCGACGGAGGCATTCTCGTTACTTACTTTGGTTATAAGCCCTTTATGTGGTGTCTCTCAGACGCCCGACTGTGGCCTGTTATCATTTATTATTTTCCTACGAGGCGTCACCCAGACCCTCGTTTGGCCCCGTTATTTTTATCTTTTGGATTTCGGAAGGATTACCGCCCGACTTCAAGTCTTTACTTTCAGTGCATCATATTTTGTTCCGGTTGCATTTTTGCTGGAATACTCATATGCATTCATGTTGGCATTTGTTATATCTTAAGTCCGAACTGTCTTGCGAGTACATTCAAAGTACTCACCTGGCTTGTTGATTTGGCCAGATGTGGACAAGGCGATCTCATGGATGAAGAGTTCGATAGCGAGTCCGACGCTTAGTGGAGTCCCAGTCAGTCTCTTGCGATCCTAGAGTTGATCACTGTTTTATAACCGCTTCCGCCTACCACCAAATAAATTCATCGGGTCTCACTCCGACACTCGATGAACTGTAAAATATTGGAGTCACACCACCCACTTCACTGTGACATATTCCACCGCCTTTTATTACGAGTCAGTAGTATGCCACCCTGCCTTGTGCCATATCCGCCTCTATGTAATATATTGGCGCGCTTGTAATAAAATCCGTTGAGCCATCCCTAGCTCAACCTTGTATAATATTCAGTGTACTGGAAATTCTGTATCAAGGAATTGTCTGCTAGCAAGAATATTATTCCTCGCCGGTTTAATAAAGCAACCGGTCTTCCGGTAATTATTTTATCGAAGGACTGGTGGCGACAACCTTGGTATCAGAGCCAGGCTGACTGTAGGAAGCCACTAGGTGCGCTCGTTAATCGGTTATTAGCGAAAATCTGCTTTTCAGCATTTTTACATCTGTAGAAATTTTCTGTTGGTCAGCATAAATTTATGGCGTGACTATTCGGAATTTTTGTCTACTTTTGTAGATGGCCAGAAACGACTGTGATGCACAGGTGTTCGCCAACATTCCTGAGGGGTTTGTCGAGCTCCTCATCGCCATCACCAAAGTCTCCATCGGGCCATCCACACGTCCCGAATTTACACTCTACCGCCACAAGCTCAACGACAGCGTGTCTATGCATCAGGCTGTGGTACACTTCAAAGGTGGGCGTTCTGAAGCGCGTCGCCTTTGATTTGTGGGCAGAGCCATGCCTACGGAGAGGCATGCTATGCAGATGGCTGCCCGTGAGGTGATAGCTCGTCTCCGGGACATTCTGCCTTCGATGAAGACTCGTCGCTTCCGTTACCTCCCATGCCACGTGCCTTATACGTGCCACTATGCATTTGCATGTGCAAATGGAGAGCGTGACGAAGCCATTGAAACAATGGTTGAATACCTCAAGGCACTTGAGGCAGCCTTTGATAATCTGGTGGACGATCTGGTGGCCGCCCGTATGGAGATGGTCCAGAGTGGCTCCGCCAACAGGAGGGAGCTGCTCCATACCGCTCCACCAATGACTTTTGTCTCGTCCGCCGCATCCTATGCACCTTCCATTGTAGCCACCGCTCGCCGTCTGCCTACCACTGAGGAGTTTGACCAAGTCATTGCTCCCACTCCAGTCAGAGCTGCACCGCCTGCTGCACCTGCTTCAACACCTCGTACTCATACTCCGCGCCTGGAGCCCATCAGTGAGGAGGAAGTTGAGTCTCCAGCACCACTGGGCCTTACCCTCGGCAGGCCGAGGGAAATCTTCAACATCTCCGACTAGCGCGTCATTTCGCAACGCGCCGCGCTCACTTGTAATATTTATGTGATATGTAAAATAGGTTGATGGGAGTAGTCTGTTTGCGCATCATGTAGGACCTTGGAGGAGTGCACTAGTTTCAAATAACATGTCAGGATGTGTGCGCACACCCTGAGTGACGTATGTATAATTAGGATCTGCGTGTAACATATGTACTAGCAGCCTTCTCCGTGCGCAATCGACCAGTTTATTTCAAAAATCTTTTTCGAGCTCGTGTTTGACCGCTTTTGCAAA
This sequence comes from Secale cereale, assembly GCA_902687465.1. Taxonomy (NCBI): domain Eukaryota; kingdom Viridiplantae; phylum Streptophyta; class Magnoliopsida; order Poales; family Poaceae; genus Secale; species Secale cereale. The sequence goes on along the minus strand of LR738716.1, from coordinate 118,839,341 downwards.
ATCTTGGTTTATTTTGCTGCTCGGTTCTTCTCAGTTTTTCTGCTTTGCTACCCCAGAGTAAGAAATGACTCGTCCCTGGACACGTTCCATGCCAAGTCCGCCGGAGGAAAATTATGGCACGCAGACAAACAACAATTTCTCACACGGGCAGTCAAGTCAGCAGGGCAGTGCGACAACATTTTCTCAAGTATGCCGTCTTTACGAGCAAAGCCAGCAACAGCACCAAGAAATGATGAACCATGTCATTAACATGGAAAACCACCGCGAACCATACCAGCAGCAGTCAAAATTGTCTGAATTTCAGAAGACGCGTCCAACAACATTTTCACACACAGACAAGCCTCTTGAGGCCGATGACTGGCTTCGAGACATTGAGAGGAAGTTAACCGTGACACAATGCTCACACCATGAAAAAGTCACGGGGGCAGCCGCGTCATGATGGGAAAATTTTCTGCTTATGCATCCTGACATAAATAATATCACCTGGGAAGATTTCAAGGAAGGCTTTCGTGGGGCACACATCCCTAAGAGTATCATGAAAATCAAGAAAAGAGAATTTGATGATCTCAAGCAAGGAGGCATGACAGTACAGGAGTACAACATTCAGTTTGCGCAATTATCACGATATGCCAACGAAGAGCGAATGACAGAAAATAAAAAGATGGAGAAATTCCTGGACGGACTGGCACCAGCACTAAAATGCCAGTTAGTCGTACACACTTTTCTAGATTTCAAGACACTGGTAGACAAAGCTATTACACTGGAAAATGAACGTCGCAGTCTGGAGGATATTCGCAAGAGAAAAAGGGATCAGACCAACCACCCCCGCAACAACAAGAATAAAATGAATTTCCCGAGGAACATTGTGAACAGACCCACGACCAACGACACACGTCCAAATAAGAATTTTCATGCAAGAGACAAGGATTTCACCTATCGCTCGGGTGTTACCTGCTATGCATGTGGAGAAGAAGGACACTATGCCAAACAGTGCCCTAAGCCAAGAAACTCAGCGCCAAAGCAAAACAGCAACGAGAACAATTCCGCGCCCAAGCGTAACAATTTCAACCCCAATAACAATCACAGGAAAGGCCACTTGAACCATGTGACCAAGGAGCAGGCACAGGATGCACCGGATATCGTACTCGGTACGTTCCCTGTCAACACAATACCTGCCACAGTTTTGTTTGATTCTGGAGCTTCTCATTTGTTCATTTCGAAGAGTTTTGCTTTGCAACATGGTTTTTCAATGCTTCCCTTGGGAAAATCAATGACCATCAAGTCCCCCGGAAGTAAGCAGATCACTCAAAATTACTGCCGAGGTTTGACCATTGAGATTGAGGGATTAAAATTCCACGCAAACCTCATCGTGTTGGAAAACAAAGGACTGGATGTTATCCTGGGTATGGACTGGCTGACCACCAATAAAGGATTTATCGACTGCTTCAACAGAACAGTGATTCTTACTCATCATCATGGGAAAACAATAAGAGTCGCAGCTCAGGAGAGACCAGTATCTCGGCAACCAAAATTGAACAAAGTTGAAGCCTCTGAGTTAAGCAAGGTTCCAGTTGTATGTGAATTTCCAGACGTATTTCCCGAGGAATTACCAGGCATGCCGCCAGACAGAGAAATAGAGTTCATTATTGAGCTAGCACCAGGAACCACACCCATATATAAGAAACCATACAGAATGGCGCCATCCGAGTTGGTTGAATTAAAGAAGCAAATAAAGGAATTGCTGGACAAGGGATTTATACGGGCCAGCTCCTCACCTTGGGGCTCGCCGGTATTATTTGCCAAAAAGAAAGATGGGACCATGAGGCTGTGTATAGACTACCGAGCGCTCAACATGGTCACAATCAAAAATAAATATCCGATGCCACGGATAAATGATTTATTTGACCAGCTCGCACAAGCCAAGGTTTTCTCAAAAGTTGACTTAAGGTCAGGTTATCATCAGCTGAAAGTACGCACAGAAGATATCCCGAAAACAGCATTCACCTCAAGATACATACTTTATGAATTTACAGTGATGCCGTTCGGACTGACCAACGCCCCCGCATATTTCGTCCACCTCATGAATAAGGTATTTATGAAATTCATGAACAAATTTGTTGTGGTATTTATTGACGATATTTTGGTATATTCCAAAACACCGGAAGAACATGCGGAACACCTCCGCATTGTTCTGGGAGAATTAAGGAAACACCAACTTTACGCCAAATTCAGCAAATGTGAATTTTGGTTGAGACAAGTGGGTTTCCTAGGACACGTATTAACGCAAGAAGGAATTGCTGTGGACCCAGATAAAGTCAAGGCTGTACTTGGCTGGAAGTCGCCAACCAGTGTGACGGATATACGCAGTTTCCTCGGTATGGCCGGATATTACAGAAGGTTTATTGAAGGATTTTCCACCATAGCCAAACCAATGACCCAGCTACTCAAGAAGGATAAGAAATTCGAGTGGACCGAAGCATGTGAGAAAAGCTTCCAAGAGCTCAAAAAGAGGTTAACGACAGCCCCAGTATTAATTGTGCCAGACATACATAAGAGCTTTGAAGTATATTGCGACGCATCCCGGAAAGGCCTCGGATGCGTACTGATGCAAGAAGGCAAAGTAGTCGCCTACGCATCCCGGCAATTGCGAAAACATGAAGAAAATTATCCTACTCACGATTTGGAGTTGGCAACAGTCATTCATGCACTCAAGGAATGGATGCACTTCTTACTTGGAAATCGCTGTGAAATATATACAGACCATAAGAGCCTCATTTATATTTTCACACAGCCAGATCTAAATTTACGACAACGACGCTGGTTGGAACTGGAAAAAGATTACGACGTTGGTATCCACTATCACCCCGGGAAAGCAAACATGGTAGCCGATGCTCTCAGCCGGTACCCGAACAACGGCAGCATACAGAACCTAAGACCCGAATTTCAGCGAGAATTCGCCAGACTCAACCTAATAATGGTCACAGAGGGCGAAGTATCCAAGCTAGAAATACAGCCTACACTGATAGAGCAGATAAAGAAGGCTCAACTCGGACACCCCAGCATCGAAGGAATAAAAAGAAAAATAAGTCAAGGCAAGGCTTCAGAATTCACCATAGACCGTGAAGGAATATTATGGTACGGAGACAGACTTTGCGTACCCAACAGCAACGACCTTAAATAGCAAATTCTAGCGGAAAGTCATACCGCTCCATACTCAATCCGCCCCGGAGGTACGAAAATGTATAAAGATATTCAGGAAAGATTTTGGTGGCACGACATTAAAAGGGATATAGCCACATTTATTGCATGCTGCGATTCATGTCAACGCATTAAAGCCGAGCACCAAAAACCCGCAGGGCTATTACAGCCAAATAAGATACCAGAGTGGAAATGGGATGATATCGGAATGGACTTCATTGTTGGACTACCACGGTCACAACATGGTAACGATGCCATATGAGTCATCACAGATAGACTGACAAAGGTGGCACATTTCATACCCGTCAAGACAACACACACCACTCAAAAGCTCGCCAAGCTTTACCTCGCCCGGATAGTATGCCTACATGGTGTGCCCAAGACTATAATATCCGACAGGGGCACTCAGTTCGTCTCGAAATTTTGGGACCAGTTGCAGCAAGCCCTCGGAACACAACTAACATTCAGTACGGCTTACCACCCCCAGACTGGAGGAAAAACGGAACGAGTAAATCATATACTCGAAGACATGCTAAGGGCATGTGTCCTCACCTATGGGGCCAGTTGGGAGGAAAGCCTACCATATGCCGAGTTCGCATATAACAATAGTTACCAAGCTAGCCTGCAGATGGCACCCTTCAAAGCATTGTACGGACGAAGATGCCGTACTCCATTGAATTGGTCGGAAACAGGGGACAGCCGCATATTCGGTCCCGATATGTTAAAGGAAGCCGAGGAGAGAGTAAAACTGATACGGGATCGACTCAAGACCGCCCAAAGCCGACAAAAGAGCTATTACGATCAAAAGCATCGGGAAATAAGTTTCGAGCCCGGTGACGACGTATACCTGCGTGTGTCACCGATGAGAGGACTACAACGATTCAAAGTCAAAGGGAAACTAGCACCACGATTCATCGGACCCTTCCGTATAGTTGCACGAAGAGGCACAATAGCTTACCAACTGGACCTCCCCAAGGAATTGTCCGACGTCCACGACGTGTTCCACGTCTCGCAACTACGGAAGTGTGTAAGCAACCCAGAGAAACATGTGTCACATGAAAATCTTGACGTGCAACCAGATCTTACATACCGAGAACACCCAGTGAAGATTTTGGAGGAGTCCGAAAGGAGGACCCGTCAGAAAACTATTAAATTTCTCAAGGTTCAGTGGAGTATCCACACAGAGGATGAGGCAACATGGGAAAGGGAAGATTTCCTTCGGACAGAACATCCGCACCTATTTGAGGATCAGCTGAAATCTCGGGGACGAGATTTTTTCTAAGGGGGTAGGTGTTGTAACACCCCAAATTTTTGAGTTGGTTTTTCTTGCAAACTTTTGGCCTTTTTGAAAGGGGATTGTTTGATCTTTTCTTTTGCCCTTCTAAAATCCCTTTTTGCCAAAGTTTGTGTGTCTTCTCAAGCTTGGTTTTTAGCCTTGAAGTTCTCCTCTTGTGTTTGGCTCAAGCACAAGTTGAGATTCAAATGGAGTTGTTTGAGTTCACCACTTCTTGTTTTAAAATTCTCAAGTTTAGCCTTGACCTATCTCCCCTCCAAACTTCCTCCTACCATGATCCCAACAGGAACAATCCTCTCCAAGACTCTCTTCACACCATGGGACAAGCATTTCATCAATTCCAGCAAGTTTGAACCTTATTGGGATTTTTCTCCTACTTATTTCACTTCAAAACAAATTCTGTCTTTTATAGTGGACCTTGGTGATTTACAAAGGAACCACCTTTTTCATCTACCTATTTGACTCCAAACCAACTCTCCTAGATAGTCCTTAATACCCACAACCTAGATCCATCTTGTTTAACTGGTCCACAGTTCAAATTCAAATTTCACCTGCTGCAAGTTTGAACCAGATTTGCAAAATTTGGTGAAATTCATATTTATCTTCATCCAAAAATTCTGTGAAAAATCATGCAGCCTCTAGGTACATAAAGAGGCCACTCCACCAAAAATCAGCTCCAGAGACATTGCACAAATACCAGAATCATTTCATCAAACACCTAGCCTACACTGAACTGTTAGCTGTTAACTGAAACTGTCGACAGTTTAACACTTCGTCAGTTTCGACAGTCGTCGGGCGCGGCGACAAAACTCCGTCTGTATCTCCCTTGGCTCGACGCTGCACTGCAGCTTCTTCTTATCCATGCGCCGCATGGTCGCTTGGCAGCTTCTAGGTGTCGGTGGCGCCTTGGCCCGACCGCGCCGGTGACTGCCACGGCCACAGCGCCGCCCGTGGCGGCTGACAGACGCAACGCCGCAGCTCCATGCCGTTTTGCGCCGCCCAGACCACCCCAGTGCCCCGCGTGTCCTTCTCCACAGCCAGCGCACGCCTGGCATGACGTTGCCGTGGCCTGGCACGCGTAGAGCGCCGTTTCTGCCGCTGACGTGCCGCACGGCTGTTCCGTCGGTGACAGGTCGTAACTCTACCTCTCCTGCTAGGTTAGGCGCGGGAATGGAACCACAACAACTCCTGGAAGATGCTCAAGCTCCTAACCCCGCCGTCCGACCACTGCAGCACCGTAATTGGCTCGCCGGACTTATCCATTCGCGGCAGCCACCTCGAGCCGCCTATAAAAGGCACCCCCGAGCTCGTGCTCGAGCACACACGCCTCCACTACGTCCCTAGACCACGCCCAACCTCTGGAAGAGCCCCGAGAGGCTTTTCTTTCCCGGCTCCGGCCAGCTACCTCCGCCTCGGGCTCTAGCTCCGTTCACTCCGGTGAGGGCTCCTCCGCTGCCGTGAGCTTGAACGTAGTACCCTGGCTTCCACCTTGTCCTAACCCCCAGCCCAATTTCTCTCCAGATTCCTTCCCCGACGAGGTCCACGAACACCCGAGCTGCCGTCCGCCGGAGATAAGCTTGCCGTCGATGTGGGACTCGCCGACACCCAACTCCACCACCGTTCGACGTGGCAGACCATCGTGGAGCCATAGGTACCACTCCCCTCCCCTATCTCGCCGTGGATCGACGCCGGCGATCACCGCAGCACCGGCGCCGGCGCAGCTCTGTTTCGTTTTCAAACCTGACAGGTGGGGTCCCTCTGTCAGTCTCTCACATCTCCCCCTCGAACTGTTTTCTGTTGGCGTATTTATGCAAAGTGCGTTTTCCCTCTGCGGGTGACGTACTACGTACTGGTTCGCTTTGTCCTTTTCTGTTCTGGCCCCTGGATCTTTTCTGTTTCATTACAGATAGGTCCCTAGACAGAAACCTTAATATCTTTTAAACTAAAAGTGGTTTTTAGTTGATTCTTTTTCTGTCCATCTTGGTTTCCTGTCTAGTTTTTGTCATATTTATGGGGAAATATTTTGAGCAACTTTATTTGCGCGCACGGTATTTATGTTAGTATATATTTTTGTTTGAATACATAGATACCGGAGGCCGTGACGGAGACGCGAATCACGCCGATTTAGGCTCCGACTTTTCAGAACCAGGCAAGCATGTTTGAACTCTTGATATGATGACTGTGTTGCATGTTTTCTCGAGTAGCTCGTTCATAAGCATGATTATATTAGCATATGTGTATGGCATATTTCATGCAAGTGATGCTTCGGGTGAGTCCCGAAGGAGAATGTTGAACCACCTCGATCATATGGTGATAGGATGGGGTGGAATACTGGTATTGTTGGAGTATGCCAGTAGTTGGTCAACTCAGTATCAACGGAGATCATGTCGCGATTCCGTTCGTCTCCTTTTCAGTACTATCATAGGCCGTCCGTTGGGATTACGGTCTAGTCGGTTGTAAACCACTTTCCGAGTACACACCAAGTAGAGGGGCCGGGATGAGGGTTCCATGGCCCTGGATTAAAGCCCGTCATCCGGTCAGGGGGCATGGGTGTTTTCGGTTGGGACCGAGAGGGGGGCACCCCTTAGAGCGCGCTTATATAAATTTGATCCCATGCTATTCGAGGTTGTAGCCTCCCCGTCTTAAAGTTTTCCGTGAATGTCGTCGCGGGTGATTCCGGACGGCAGGATGTTAAATGTGTTGGAAATATGCCCTAGAGGCAATAATAAAAGTATTATATTTCCTTGTTCATGATAATCGTCTGTTATTCATGCTTGAATTGTATTGTACGGAAACAGCGTTACATGTGTGAATACATAGACCACAATGAGTCCCTGGTAGGCCTCTAGTTGCCAGCTCGTTGATCAATAGATGGTCACGGTTTCCTGACCATGGACATAGGATGTCAGTGATAACGGGATCACATCATTAGGAGAATGATGTGATGGACAAGACCCAATCCTGAGCATAACACGAGATCGTATAGTTCGTAATGCATAAGCTTTTCGGTGTCAAGTATTTATTCCTTAGACCATGAGGTTGTACAATTCCCGGATGCCGTAGGAATACTTTGGGTGTGCCAAACGTCACAACGTAACTGGGTGGCTATAAAGGTACGCATCGGGTGTCTCCGAAAGTGTGTGTTAAGTTGGTACGAACCGAGACTGGGATGTTGTCACTCCGTATGACGGAGAGGTACCTCTGGGCCCACTCGGTAAGACGTCATCATAATGAGCTCAATGTGACTAAGTAGTTAGTCACGGGATGATGGATTACGGATCGAGTAAAGAGACTTTCCATGACGAGATTGAACAAGGTATCGGGAATACCGACGATCGAATCTCGGGTAAGTACCGTACCGATGGACAAAGGGAATAACGTACGGGATTAAGTGAATCCTTGACACGGTGGTTCATCCGATGAAGATCATCAAGGAACACGTGGGAACCAACATGGGTATCCAGATCCCGCTATTGGTTATTGACCGGAGAGTTGTCTCGGTCATGTCTACGTGTCTCCCGAACCCGTAGGGTCTACACACTTAAGGTTCGGTAACGCTAGGGTCATAGAGATAAATGCACGTGGAAACCCGAAAGTTGTTCGGAGTCCCGGATGAGATCCCGGACGTCACGAGGAGTTCCGGAATGGTCCGGAGGTAAAGATTGATATATAGGAAGTCAGGTTTCGGCTATCGGGTGATCTCCGGGGGTCACCGGGAGTGTCCCGGGACCACCGGAGGGGCCCCGGGGGTCCACCGGGTGGGGCCACCCATCCCGGTGGGGCCCCTAGGCTGCAAGGGGTAAGTGTCCAGCCCTAATGGGCTGGCGCACCACTAGGGCCCACCTCCCCATGCGCCTAGGGTTAAAACCCTAAGGGGGAGGGGGGCCACCACTTGCCTTGGGGGGCAAGGACTCCCCCCTGGCCGCCGCCCCCTCTTGCAAATTGGATCTGCAAGGGGCTGGCGCACCCCCTGGCCCCCCTATATATATGTGGGGAGGGAGAGGGCAGCCGCACCCAAGCCCTGGCGCCTCTCCCCCTCCCGTCACACCTCCATACTCCAACGCAGGGCGCCCGGCGAAGCCCTGCTGCGATCTCCACTGCATCCGTCATCACGCCATCGTGCTGCCGGATCTCTGACGACTTCTCCTCCCCCCTTGCTGGATCAAGAAGGAGGTGACGTTGCTGCACCGTACGTGTGTTGAACGCGGAGGTGCCGTCCGTTCGGCGCTAGATCATCGGTGACGAAGAACGCGAATAGTACGACTACTTCATCCACGCTTCTTCGAAAGCTTCCGATCGCGATCTAAATAACGGTATGTAGATGCACTCTTACTTGCTCGTTGCTAGAAGTCTCCATAGTTGGATCTTGGTGAAAGCGTAGAATTTTTTTGAATTATGCTACGTTCCCCAACAAAATGGGTGTGTACTGGTTAGTTGGGTTTCCACTAAAACACCGTAGACGGGGCTAGCCCACATGGCTAGTAGAACCCGTTGGCTATGAGTTATTAGTACAAGCTCTGCAGAGTTAAAATTCCTTTAGTAGCCATGTTTGTGGCCTAGGATCTATATTCATGTCAACCCAGTGACCGTCTCTAGTATATTCTTGTGAGTAGCCAAAACAGCGTTGTCATCAGGTTCATTTGGTAAATGAACTCACCACCATCCCTGTATTGATTTTACTTTCCGAAGTATCTCATCATTATATCTTTTTAATTATAAGCCCTTTATGTGATGTCGCTCAGACGTCCGACTGTGGCATTCTTGTTATTTATTTACGTTATAAGACCTTTATGTGATGTCGCTCAGACGTCCGACTGTGGCATTCTTGTTATTTATTTACGTTATAAGCCCTTTATGTGATGTCGCTTAGACGTCCGACTGTGGCATCCTTGTTATTTATTTTATTTATAAGACCTTTATGTGATGTCGCTCATACGTCCGACTGTGGCATTCTTGTTATTTATTTTTGATATAAGCCCTGTATGTGATGTCGCTCAGACGTCCGACGGAGGCATTCTCGTTACTTACTTTGGTTATAAGCCCTTTATGTGGTGTCGCTCAGACGCCCGACTGTGGCCTGTTATCATTTATTATTTTCCTACGAGGCGTCACCCAGACCCTCGTTTGGCCCCGTTACTTTAACCTTTTGGATTTCGGGAGGATTACCGCCCGACTTCCAGTCTTTACTTTCAGTGCATCATATTTTGTTCGGGTTGCATTTTTGCTGGAATACTCATATGCATTCATGTTGGCATTTGTTATATCTTAAGTCCGAACTGTCTTGCGAGTACATTCAAAGTACTCACCTGGCTTGTTGATTTGGCTAGATGTGGACGAAGGCGATCTCATGGATGAAGAGTTCGATAGCGAGTCCGACGCTTAGAGGAGTCCCAGTCAGTCTCTTGCGATCCTGGAGTTGATCACTGTTTTATAACGCTTCCGCCTACCACCAAATAAATTCATCGGGTCTCACTCCGACACTCGATGAACTGTAAAATATTGGAGTCACACCACCCACTTCACTGTGACATATTCCACCGCCTTTTATTACGAGTCAGTAGTATGCCACCCTGCCTTGTGCCATATCCGCATCTATGTAATATATTGGCGCGCTTGTAATAAAATCCGTGGAGCCATCCCTAGGTCAACCTTGTATAATATTCAGTGTACTAGAAATTCTGTATCAAGGAATTGTCTGCTAGCAGGAATATTATTCCTCGCCGGTTTAATAAAGCAACCGGTCTTCCGGTAATTATTTTACCGAAGGACCGGTGGCGATAGGACCCCAAAACAGTGAGTAATGGTCTACAAAACAAGCCAGAATCGGCCAAAACCGCGAGTGTTGATGATCGACACGTAAACGCACCCCTGGGTTCGATCCTGGAAATCGAGACCCCAAAACAGTGAGTAATAGTCCACAAAACAAGAGAGAATCGGCCAAAACCGCGAGTGCTGATAACCGACACGTAAGCGCACCTTGGGGTTTAGCAACTATGGAAATCGCTTCGGGACCCCAAAACGGCGAGTAATAGGTCCACGAAACGGGTCAGAATCGGCCAAAAGTTTGAGTGTTGATGGCCGACATGTAAACACACCCCGGGGTTCGTGAATCATGGAAATCACTCTGGGACCCCAAAACGCTGAGTAATAGTCCACTAAACGGGCCAGAATCGACAAAAACCATGAGTATTGATGAACGACACGTAGACGCACCCCTGGGTTTGTAAATCCTGGAAATCACTCCGGGACCCCAAAACAGTGAGTAATAGTCCACAAAACAGGCCATAATCGGCCAAAACCGCGAGTGTTGATGACCGACACGTAAAGGCACCCCGTGGTTCGTCAATCTTGAAAATCACTCTGGAACCCCAAAACAGTGAGTAATAGTCCACGAAATAGGCCAAAATCGGTAAAAGCAGCGAGTGACGATAACCGACACGTAAGCGCATCTTGGGGTTTAGCAACTATGGAAATCGCTTCGGGACCCGAAAACGCTGAGTAATAGTCCACGAAACGAGTCAGAATCGGCCAAAACTTCGAGTGTTGATGACCGACACGTAAACGCATCCCGGGGTTTGTCAATCGTGGAAATCACTTTGGGACCCCAAAACGGTGAGTAATAGTCCACGAAACGGGTCAGAATCGACGAAAACCACGAGGGTTGATGAACGACACGTAAACGCACCCTTGAATTCGTAAATTATGGAAATCTCTCCGGGACCCCAAAACGGTGAGTAATAGTCCACAAAACGGGTCAGAATCGGCCAAAACTTCGACACACATGTAAATGCACCCCGGGGTTGTCAATCGTGGAAATCACTTTTGGACCCCAAAACGGTGAGTAATAGTCCACAAAACGGGACAGGATCGACAAAAACCACGAGTGTTGATGAACGACAAGTAAACGCACCCCTGGGTTCGTAAATCCTAAAAATCACTCCGGGACCCAAAAACAGTGAGTAATAGTCCACAAAACAGGCCAGAATCGGCCAAAACCGCGAGTGTTGATAACCGACACGTAAAGGCACCCCGTGGTTCGTCAATCTTGAAAATCACTCAGGAACCCCAAAACAGTTAGTAATAGTCCACGAAAGAGGTCAAAATCGGCCAAAGCTGCGAGTGCTGATAACCGACCCGTAAGCGCACCTTGGGGTTTAGCAACTATGGAAATCGCTTCGGGACCCAAAAACGCTGAGTAATAGTCCACGAAACGGGTCAGAATCGGCCAAAACTTCGAGTGCTGATGACTGACACGTAAACGCATCCCGGGGTTCGTCAATCGTGGAAATCACTTTGGGACCCCAAAACGGTGAGTAATAGTCCACGAAACGGGTCAGAATCGACGAAAACCACGAGGGTTGATGAACGACATGTAAACGCACCCGTGGGTTCGTAAATCCTGGAAATCTCTCCGGGACCCCAAAACGGCGAGTAATAGTCCACAAAACGGGTCAGAATCGGCCAAAACTTCGACCGACATGTAAATGCACCCCGGGGTTGTCAATCGTGGAAATCACTCTTGGACCCCAAAACGGCGAGTAATAGTCCACAAAAACGGGTCAGAATCGACAAAAACCACGAGTGTTGATGACCAACACGTAAAGGCACCCCGTGGTTCGTCAATCTTGAAAATCACTCTGGAACCCCAAAACAGTGAGTAATAGTCCATGAAAGAGGCCAAAATTGGCCAAAACTGCGAGTGCGGATAACCGACACGTAAGCGCACCTTGGGGTTTAGCAACTATGGAAATCGCTTCGGGACCCGAAAGCGCTGAGTAATAGTCCACGAAATTGGTCAGAATCGGCCAAAACTTCGAGTGTTAATGACCGACACGTAAACGCATCCCGGGGTTCGTCAATCGTAGAAATCACTCTTGGACCCCAAAACGGTGAGTAATAGTCCACGAAACGAGTCAGAATCGACGAAAACCACGATGGTTGATGAACGACACGTAAACGCACCCCTGGGTTCGTAAATCCTGGAAAGCACTCTTGGACCCCAAAACGGTGAGTAATAGTCCACAAAATGGGTCAGAATCGACAAAAACCACGAGTGTTGATGAACGACACGTAAACGCACCCCTGGGTTCGTAAATCCCGGAAATCACTCCGGGACCCCTAAACAGTGAGTAATAGTCCACAAAACTGGCCAGAATCGGCCAAAACCGCGAGTGTTGATGACCGACACCTAAAGGCACCCCGTGGTTCATCAATCTTGAAAATCACTCGGGAACCCCAAAACAGTGAGTAATCGTCCACGAAAGAGGTCAAAATCGGCCAAAGCTGCGAGTGCCGATAACCGACACGTAAGCGCACCTTGGGGTTTAGCAAGTATGGAAATCGCTTCGGGACCGGAAAACGCTGAGTAATAGTCCACGAAACGGGTCAGAATCGGTCAAAATTTTGAGTGTTGATGACCGACACGTAAACGCATCCCGGGGTTCGTCAATTGTGGAAATCACTCTAAAACCCCAAAACGGTGAGTAATAGTCCACGAAACGGGTCAGAATCGACGAAAACCACGATGGTTGATGAACGACACGTAAACGCACCCCTGGGTTCGTAAATCCTGGAAATCTCTCCGGGACCCCAAAACGGTGAGTAATAGTCCACA
>LR738716.1:118559810-118572970 GCA_902687465.1 Secale cereale | reverse complement strand
GGGGGGGGGGGGGGGGAATCCTACTAGGACTAGGAGTCCTAGTAGGACTCCCCTCTCGTTGGCGCGCCCCTAGGGCTGCCTCCCTCCTTCTCCCTCCTTTATATACGTGGGGAGGGCACCCCTAGAACACACATCAATTGTTCCTAGCCGTGTGAGGTGCCCCCCCTCCACAGTTTGCTCCTTGGGTCATATTGTCGTAGTGCTTAGGCGAAGCCCTGCGTGGATCACTTCACCATCACCGTCACCACGCCATCATGCTAACGAAACTCTCCCTCAAGACTTTGCTGGATCAAGAGTTTGAGGGACGTCATCGAGCTAAATGCGTGCTGAACTCGGAGGCGCCATACGTTCGGTACTTGACCGGTTGAATCACGAAGACATTCGACTACATCAACCGCGTTAAACTAACGCTTCAGCTTTCAGTCTACGAGGGTATGTAGACACACTCTCCCCCTCTTGTTGCTATGCATCTCCTAGATAGATCTTGCGTGAGCGTAGATTTTTCTTTTAAATTGCATGCTACATTCCCCAACAGTGGCATCATGAGCCAGGTCTATGCGTAGATGATATGCACGAGTAGAACACAAAGAGTTGTGGGCGTTGATAGTCATACTGCTTACCACCAACGTCTTATTTTGATTCGGCGGTATTCTTGGATGAAGCGGCCCGGACCAACCTTACATGACCACGTCATGAGGCTGGTTCCACCGACATACATGCAACTAGCTTTGCATAAAGGTGGCTGGAGGGTGTCTGTTTCTCCAACTTTAGTTGAATCGAATTTGACTACGGCCGGTCCTTGTTGAAGGTTAAAACAGTAAACTTGACGAAACACCGTTGTGGTTTTGATGCATAGGTAAGAACGATTCTTGCTAGAAGCCCGTAGCAGCCACATAAAACTTGCAACAATAAAGTAGAGGACGTCTAACTTGTTTTTGCAGGGCATGTTGTGATGTGATATGGTCAAGACATGATGAGTTATACGTTTTTGTATGAGATGATCATGTCTTGTAAATTATCGGCAACCGACAGGAGCCTTATGGTTGTCTCTTTATTGTATGAAATATGACCGCCATGTAATTGCTTTACTTTATCACTATGAGTTAGCGATAGTCGTAGAAGCAATAGTTGGCGAGACGACCACGACGCTACAATGGAGATCAAGGTATCAAGCCGGTGATGATGGATATCATGACGGTGCTTTGGAGATGGAGATCAAAGGCACACGATGATGATGGCCATATCATGTCACATATTTTGATTGCATGTGATGTTTATGTTTTGATGCATCTTATTTTGCTTAGTATGGCAGTAGCATTATAAGATGATCGCTTACTAAAAAATTTAAGGTACAAGTGTTCTCCCTGAGTATGCACCATTGCGACAGTTCGTCGTGTTGAGACACCACGTGATGATCGGGTGTGATAAGCTCTACGTTCACATACAACAGGTGTAAAACAGTTTTACACGTGCGGAATACTCGGGTTAAACTTGACGAGCCTAACATGTACATACATGGCCTCGGAACACTAGAGACCGAAAGGTCGAGCGTGAATCATATAGTAGATATGATCAATATAAGATGTTCACCATTTAAAACTACTCCATCTCACGTGATGATCGGACATGGTTTAGTTGATTTGGATCATGTGATCATTTAGATGACTTGAGGGATTTTTATCTAAGTGGGAGTTCTTAAGTAATATGATTAATTGAACTTAATTTATCATGAACTTAGTCCTGATAGTTTTTGCATATCTATGTTGTAGATCAATGGCCCGTGCTACAGTTCCCTTGAATTTAATGCGTTCCTAGAGAAAGCTAAGTTGAAAGATGATGGTAGAAACTACACGGACTGGGTCCGTAACTTGAGGATTATCCTCATTGCTACACAGAAGAATTATGTCCTTGATGCACTGCTAGGTGAAAGGCCTACTGCAGGAGCAACTGCTGATGTTATGAATGTTTGGCAATCTCGATCTGATGACTACTCGATAGTTCAGGGTGCCATGCTTTACGGCTTAGAATCGGGACTTCAAAGACGTTTTGAATGTCATGGAGCAAATGAGATGTTCCAAGAGTTGAAGTTAATATGTCAAGCAAATGCCCGAGTTGAGAGATATGAAGTCTCCAACAAGTTCTATAGCTGCAAGATGGATGAGAACAGTTCTGTCAGTGAACACATACTCAGAATGTCTAGGTACCGTAACCACTTGACTCAGCTGGGAGTTAATCTTCCGGATGATAGTGTTATTGACAGAGTTCTTCTATCACTGCCACCAAGCTATAAAGGCTTCGTGATGAACTATAATATGCAAGGGATGGAGAAGACAATTCCCGAGCTATTCGCAATGCTCAAAGCTGCGGAGGTAGAAATCAAAAAGGAGCATCAAGTGTTGATGGTTAACAAGACCACTAGTTTCAATAAAAAGGGCAAGGGAAAGAAGGGGAACTTCAAGAAGAATAGCAAGCAAGTTGCTACTCCCGGGAAGAAACCCAAATATGGAGCCAAGCCTGAAACTGAGTGCTTCTACTTCAAATGGACTGGTCACTAGAAGCGGAACTACCCCAAGTATTTGGCGGATAAGAAGGATGGCAAAGTGAACAAAGGTATATTTGATATACATGTTATTGATGTGTACCTTGCTAATGCTCGTAGTAGCACCGGAGTATTTGATACTGGTTCCGTTGCTCATATTTGTAACTCGAAACAAGGGCTACGGATTAAACGAAGATTGGCTAAGGATGAGGTGACGATGCACGTCGGGAATGGTTCCAAGGTCGACGTGATCCCCGTCGGCTCGCTACCTCTACATTACCTTCTGGGTTAGTTTTAGTCCTGAATACTTGTTATTTGGTGCCAGCGTTGAGCATGAACATTATATTTGGATCTTGTTTGATGCGAGACGATTATTCATTTAAATCGGAGAATAGTGGTTGTTCTGTTTATATGAGTAATATCTTTTATGGTCATGCACCCTTGAAGAGTGGTCTATTTTTTGTTGAATCTCGAGCGTGGTGATACACATATTCATAATATTGATGCCAAAAGATGCAAAGTTGATAACGATAGTGCAACGTATTTGTGGCACTACCGTTTAGGTCATATTGGTGTAAAGCGCATGAAGAAACTCCATGCGGATGGACTTTTGGAATCACTTGATTATGAATCATTTGATGCTTGCGAACCATGCCTCATGGGCAAGATGACTAAAACTCTGTTCTCCGAAACAACGGAGTGAGCCACACTTATTGGAAATAATACATATCGATGTATGTGGTCCGATGAGTGTTGAGGCTCGCGGCGGATATCCTTATTTTCTAACCTTTACATATAATTTGAGCAGATATGGGTATATCTACTTGATGAAACACAAGTTTGAAACATTTGAAAAGTTCAAAGAATTTCAGAGTGAAGTAGAGAATCATTGTAACGACAAAATAAAGTTTCTACGATCTGATCACGCGGGCGAATATTTGAGTTACGAGTTTGGTCTTCATTTAAAAAGAATGTGGAATAGTTTCGCAACTCATGTCACATGGAACACCACAGCGTAATGGCGTGTCCAAACATCGTAACTGTACTTTATTAGATATGGTGCAATCAATGATGTCTCTTACCGATTTACCACTATCGTTTTGGGGTTATGCATTAGAGACAGTTGCATTCACGTTAAATAGGGCATTATCTAAATCCGTTCAGATGACACCATATGAACTGTGGTTTGGCAAGAAACCTAAGCTGTCATTTCTTAAAGTTTGGGGTTGTGATGCTTATGTGAAAAAGCTTCAGCTTGATAAGCTCGAACCCAAGTCGGAGAAGTGCGTCTTCATAGGACACCCAAAAGAAACTATTTGGGTACACCTTCTATCACAGATCTGAAGGCAGGGTCTTTGTTGCAAAGACTGGATCCTTTATAGGAAGGACTTTCTCTCGAAAGAAGTGAGTGGGAGGAAAGTAAAACTTGATGAGGTAATTGTACCTTCTCTCGAATTGGAAAATAGCTCATCACAGAAAATCATTCCCGTGATGCCTACACCAATTAGTGAGGAAGCTAATGATGATGATCATGAAACTTCAGATCAAGTTACTACTGAACCTCGTAGGTCAACCAGAGTATGTTCCGCACCAGAGTGGTACGGTAATCTTGTTCTGGAAGTCATGTTACTAGACCATGACGAACCTACGAACTATGAGGAAGCGATGATGAGCCCAGATTCCGCGAAATGGCTTGAGGCCATGAAATCTGAGATGGGATCCATGTATGAGAACAAAGTGTGGACTTTTGTTGACTTGCCCGATGATTGGCAAGCCATAGAAAATAAATGGATCTTCAAGAAGAAGACAAACACTGATGGTAATGTTACCGTCTACAAAGCTTGACCTGTTGCGAAAGGTTTTCGACAAGCTCAAGGAGTTGACTACAATGAGACCTTCTCACCCGTAGCGATGCTTAAGTCTGTCTGAATCATGTTAGCAATTGCCGCATTTTATGATTATGAAATCTGGCAAATGGATGTCAAAACTGCATTCCTTAATGGATTTCTCAAAGAAGAGTTGTATATGATGCAACCAGAAGGTTTTGTCGATCCTAAAGGTGCTAACAAAGTGTGCAAGCTCAAGCGATCCATCTATGGACTGGTGCAAGCATCTCGGAGTTGGAATATACGCTTTGATGAGGTGACCAAAGCATATGGTTTTATACAGACTTTTGGAGAAGCTTGTATTTACAAGAAAGTGAGTGGGAGCTTTGTAGCATTTCTGATATTATATGTGGACGACATATTGTTGATTGGAAATGATGTAGAATTTCTGGATAGCATAAAAGGATACTTGAATAAGAATTTTTCAATGAAAGACCTCGGTGAAGCTGCTTATATATTAGGCATCAATATCTATAGATATAGATCAAGACACTTAATTGGACTTTCACAAAGCACATACCTTGATAAAGTTTTGAAGAAGTTCAAAATGGATCAATCAAAGAAAAGGTTCTTGCCTGTGTTACAAGGTGTGAAGTTGAGTCAGACTCAATGCCCGACCACTGCAGAAGATAAAGAGAAAATGAAAGTCATTCCCTATGCCTCAGCCATAGGTTCTGTCATGTATGCAATGTTGTGTACCAGACCTGATGTGTGCCTTGCTATAAGTCTAACAGGGAGGTACCAAATTAATCCAGGAGTGGATCACTGTACAACGGTCAAGAACATCCTGAAGTACCTGAAAAAGACCAAGGATATGTTTCTCGTTTATGGAGGTGACAAAGAGCTCGTCGTAAATGGTTACGTCAATGCTAGCTTTGACACTGATCCGGATGAGTCTAAGTCATAAATCGGATACATATTTTTGTTGAACGATGGAGCTATCAGTTGGTGCAGTTCCAAGCAGAGCGTCATGGTGGGATCTACGTGTGAAGCGGAGTACATAGCTACTTTGGAAGCAGTAAATGAAGGAGTCCGGATGAAGGAGTTCATATCCAATCTAGGTGTAATACCTAGTGCATCGGGTCCAATGAAAATATTTTGTGAAAACACTGGAGCAATTGCCTTGGCGAAGTAATCCAGGTTTCACAAGAGAACCAAACACATCAAGAGACGCTTCAACTCTATCCGCGATCAAGTCAAGGAGGGATACATAGAGATTTGCAAAATACATATGTATCTGAATGTAGAAGACCCATTGACTAAGCCTCTTCCACGAGCAAAACATGATCAGGACCAAGACTCCATGGGTGTTAGAATCATTACTATGTAATCTAGATTATTGACTCTAGTGCAAGTGGGAGACCGAAGGAAATATGCCCTAGAGGCAATAATAAAGTTGTTATTTATATTTACTTATATAATGATAAATGTCTTTCATTCATGCTAGAATTGTATTAACCGGAAACTTGATACATGTGTGGATACATAGACAAAACACAATGTCCCTAGGAAGCCTCTACTAGACTAGCTCGTTAATCAAAGATGGTTGAGTTTACTAACCATAGACATATGTTGTTAGTTGATTAACGGGATCACATCATTAGGAGAATGATGTGATGGACATGACCCATACGTTAGCTTAGCATAATGATCATTTAGTTTTACCGCTATTGCTTTCTTCATGTCAAATACATACTCCTCCAACTATGCGATTATGCAACTCCCGGATACCGAAGGAATGCCTTGTGTGCTATCAAACCTCACAACGTAACTGCGTGATTATAAATATGCTCTATAGGTATCTCCGAAGGTGTTTATTGGGTTGGCATAGATCAAGATTAGGATTTTTCACTCCGAGTATCGGAGAGATATCTCTGGGACCTCTCAGTAATGCGCATCATAAGAAGCCTTGCAAGGAATGTGACTAATGAGTTAGTTGTGATACAATGCATTACAGAATGAGTAAATAGACTTGCCGGTAACGAGATTGAACTAAGATACCAACGGTCGAATCTCGGGCAAGTAACATACCGATGACAAAGGGAATAACATATGCTGTCATTACGGTTTGACAGATAAAGATCTTCGTAGAATATGTGGGAGA
Source organism: Secale cereale (assembly GCA_902687465.1). Lineage (NCBI taxonomy): Eukaryota > Viridiplantae > Streptophyta > Magnoliopsida > Poales > Poaceae > Secale > Secale cereale. The sequence continues at coordinate 118,566,441 of LR738716.1, read as the reverse complement.
CAATATGAGCATCCATGTTCCGCTATTGGTTATTGATCGGAGAAGTGTCTCGGTCATGTCTACATAGTTCTCGAACTCGTAGGGTCCGCATGCTTAACGTTCGATGACGATTTGTATTATGAGTTATGTGTTTTGTGTGACCGAAGATTGTTCGGAGTCCCGGATGAGATCACGGACATGACGAGGAGTCTCGAAATGGTCGAGAGGTAAAGATGATATATTGGATTATGATATTCGGACACCAGAAGGGTTCCGAGGGGTACAGGGTACATATCGGAGTTCCAGGGGGTTACGGGAACCCCCCGGGGAAAGTTATGGGCCCTATGGGCCATAAGAGGGAGGCACACCCGCCTACATAGGGGTGGCGCGCCCCTCCCATGGAAGGAGGCCGAACTGGAGTAGGGGAGGGGGCGGCGCCCCCTTTCCTTCTCCTCCTCCCTCTCATTCCTCCTTTCCCCCTCCATGAGAAGGAATAGAGGGGGGGGGGGCGAATCCTACTAGGACTAGGAGTCCTAGTAGGACTACCCTCTTGTTGGCGTGCCCCTAGGGATGCCTCCCTCCCTCTACCTCCTTTATATACATGGGGAGGGCACCCCTAGAACACACATCAATTTTTCCTAGCCGTGTGCGGCGCCCCCCTCCACAGTTTGCTCCACAGGTCATATTGTCATAATGCTTAGGCGAAGCCCTGTGCGGATCACTTCACCATCACCGTCACCATGCCGTCGTGCTGACGAAACTCTCCCTCGACACTTTGAGGGATCAAGAGTTCGAGGAACGTCATCGAGATGAACGTGTGCTGAACTCGGAGGTACCGTACGTTCCGTACTTGATCGCTTGAATCGCGAAGACATTCGACTACATCAACCGCGTTAAACTAACACTTCCGCTTTCGGTCTACAAGGGTACCTGGACACACTCTTCCCCTCTCGTTGCTATGCATCTCCTAGATAGATCTTGCGTGAGCGTAGGAATGTTTTTTGAAATTGCATGCTACGTTCCCCAACACTGCCTGCATCTAGTACTATTACTCCACACACCGACCGCTATCTAACATGCATCTAGAGTATTAAGTTCATAAAGAACAGAGTAACGCCTTAAGCAAGATGACATGATCTAGACAAAGTAAACTCATGCATGAATAAACCCCATCTTTTTATCATTAATGGAAACAGTACAAATACGTGTCTTGTCCCCTTATGTCACAGGGATATAGGTCACCGCGAGCACCTCTCCCATTGCAAGAAATATAATCTAGTTGGCCAGACCAAATCAATAGACCAGAGAGAAATACAAAGCTATCATAATCATGCACAAAAGAGTTCAGAGAGGAATAAAATAATATTCATGGATAATCTGATCATAAACTCACAATTCGTCGGATCCCAACAAACACACCGCAAAAAGTGATTACATGGAATAGATCTCCAAGAACACCAAGGAGAACATTGTATTGAAGATCAAAGAGAGATAAGAAGCCGTCTAGCCACTAGCTATGGAACCGTAGGTCTGTGGTAAGCTACTCACACATCATCGGAAGGGCAACAAGGTTGATGTCTAGCCCCTCCGTGGTCGATTCCCCCTCCGGTAGAGTACCAGAGAAGGCTTCCAGATGGGATCTCTCGAGAATAGAAACTTGCGGCGACGGAAATAGTATTTCAGGTGGCTCTTTGTTGATTTCCCTATTTTTTAGAATTTATAGAGGTGGAATTAGGTTAGACGGACGCTCGTGGGACCCACAATACACCAGGGCGCGCCCTGGTGCCTCGTGGGCCACTCCTTCATCTTATGGCCCTCTCCCAAAGCTTCCAGGGTCTCATATGTCCAGAAAAATCTCCAAAAAGTCCCGTGGCAATTGGACTTCGTTTGGTACTGATATTCACGGAAAAAAACAAGCAAAAAACAACAACTGGCACTTGGCACTAAGTTAATAGGTTAGTCCAAAAAAATGATATATAATGACATATAAATGCATAATAAACATCCAACATTGATACTATAATAGCATGGAACAATAAAAAAATTATAGATACGTTGGAGACATATCAAGCATCCCCAAGTTTAATTCCTGCTCGTCCTCGAGTAGGTAAATGATAAAAACAGAAATTTTTATGTGGAATGCTACCTAACATGTTCATCATGTAATCTATCTTTTGTGGCATGAATAATGAGATTCGAATGATTCAAAGCAATAGTCTATAGTTTGAAATAATAAAAAAATAAGGCATACCAACAAGCAATCATGTCTTTCAAAATATCAATGCTAATGAACGTTATCCCTACAAAATCATATAGCCTTGTCATGCTCCATCTTCTTCACACAAATTATAAATCATGCACTACCATGGTGCCACCCAAGCAATTGGTTCATACTTTTTAACGCGCTTCAACATTTTCAACTCTCACGCAATACATGAGTGCAAGCCATGGACATAGCACTATGCGTGGAATAAATTGTGGTGGTAGAAATGATATGGAGAAGACAAAAAAGGAGAAAGTCTCACATTGGCGAGGCTAATTGATGGGCTATGGAGATGCCCATCAATTGATGACAATGCAAGAAGTATTGATTACCATGCAACGGATGCACTAAGAGCGATAAGTGTATGAAAGCTCAAAAATAAAACTAAGTGGGTGTGCATCCAACTTGCTTGCTCTAGAAGACCTCGTGCATTTGACGAAGCCCATATTGGAATATACAAGCCAAGTTCTACCATTAAAAATTCCCACTAGTATATAAAAATGAAAGAATAGGAGATTCTCTATATGAAAAGCATGGTGCTACTTTTAAGCACAAGTGTGGAAAGGATAATAGCATTGTCCCTTCTCTCTTTTTCTCTCATTTTTTGGTGGACGCTTTTTGGCCCACATTCATGTTTTCTGATAATAAAAAGGCTGTCATGTTTTCTCACTATCATCCTTTTGATCTACTGGCTCTGAACTAGTGACTTAAATAAATAAAGTGAGTTGTGCAGTATTTATTGGGTGAAGTTCTGCATATGTATCTATGCGCAGCGGTGGTAGTTGCTGGATGAGAGATGGGTCCTGACCAGGACATAAAGCCCATCCTCATCTCTGCTTCCATCGGAGAAGTGAGGATGGCGCCGGCCGTGCTGCGACACAGTTCTAAGGCCACCAGTGTGACATCAACAACAGCTACAACTTCACGCTCCCGTGAGTGCCCACAGCGTCCTCTCCTTTAGCATGTGGCTACTTCGTTTTGTTTTGTTTGATGGAATACTACTACTTTGTGTGCTTGTTTCCATTTTGGCATGACGATTAGAGCCAATAGCAGTTTGCTGCTTAGCATGTCATGTTTGTTTGGTCTCAGGTTTAAACTTTCTTATGTTGTTTGATAACTGAAAAATCCCCGGAGTGGTGAAAAGTGGAAAAAGGTTGGGTTTAGACGGATTTGATTTGTTCCGTATTCCATGTGTACATCCCCAGTCTTTGCTCCATCAGCCAACCATTGAACAGATGTCGGAGGTAGACAATTCTCACAACTTAGGGCCACATGCCTTCTCATGACATCTACCGACAAGGTCATTGCTTCTCCCTATCTGTTGTGGCAGCATGGGAAGGTGGAGGAGTTTGATACGTCTCCGTTGTATTTACTTTTCCAAACATTTTTGCTCTTGTTTTGGACTCTAATTTGCTGATTTGAATGGAAATAACCCGGACCGACGCTGTTTTCAGCAGAATTGCCATGGTGTTGTTTTTGTGTAGAAATCAAAGTTCTCAGATTGACCTAAAAATTTACAGAGAATTTTTATGGAATATATAAAAAATACTGCCAGAAAGTATTACTAGAGGGGTCCACCCAGGAGCCACAAGCTCAGGGGGTGCCCACCTCCCAGGGCGCGCCCTATGAGCTTGTGGGCCTCCTGGACCTTTGGTAACCCTAACTCCAACTACATATATACCTATTCGTCAAGAAAAAAAATCAGAGGGAAGGATTCATAGCGTTTTACGATATGGAGCTACCGCCACATCCTGTTCTTCATTGGGAAGGCTAATCTGGAGTCCGTTCATGGCTTCAGAGGGTGGAATTCATCGTCGTCGTCATCACCAACCCATCTTCACTGCCAATTTCATGATGCTCACCGCCGGAAGTGAGTAATTCCTTCGTAGGCTTGCTGGACGGTGGTGGTGTTGGATGAGATTTATCATGTAATCGAGTTAGTTTTGTTAGCGCTTGATCCCTAGTATCCACTATGTTCTGAGATTGATGTTGCTATGACTTTGCTATGCTTAATAATTGTCACTAGGGCCCAAGTGCCATGATTTCGGATCTGAACCTATTATGTTTTCATGAATATATGTGTGTTCCTGATCCTATTTTGCAAGTTATATGCACCTATTACGTGTTATGATCTGCATACGCCAATGTGGCAATAATTGAGATTCTTTCCGGTGATACCGTAGTTTTGAGGACTTCATGTATTCATTAAGTGCTAATGCTTTGCTCCGATTCTCTATGAAAAGGATGACTTAATATCCCTTAGTTTCCTTATGGACCATGCTGCCACGGGAGGGTAGGACAAAAGATGTCATGCAAGTTCTTTTCCATAAGCACGTATGAATATATACGAAATACATACCTACATTACATTGATGAATTGGAGCTAATTCCGTGTCGCTCTAGGTTATAACTACTACATGATGAATATCATCCAATGCAATTATCCATCATCGATACAATGCCTACAATTCTAATATATTGATCTTTGCTAAGTTACTTTTGTCGTTGCTACTGTTACAATCACTACAAAATTGCTACTATTCCTACTACTGTTATTATTGCTACTGTTACCGCTATTATCAAGCTACCATACTACTTTGCTACTGAACACCTTGCTGTAGATACTAAGTCTTCCAGGTGTGGTTGAATTGAAAACTAACTGCTAATACTTACAAAAATTCTTTGGCTCCCCTTGTGTCAAATCAATAAATTTAGGTTGAATAGTCTACGCTTGAAAACTGTTGCGAGCCCCTATACCTGTGGGTCATCAAGACCCTTTTCTAGCGTTGGTGCCGGGGAGCATAGCTATATTTGCCGAGTCACTTGGGATTTATATCTATTGATCACTATGAAGAATCTTAAGGATGATAGAACCAAGATCATTCACTGTAAGGCAAGGGGAGGTAAGGAACTATTATCTAGCTCCGCACTTGATTCTCCTTCTATTTTGAGTAAGCTTGCAACACCACCACCTGCTATTAACCCTGATATGTCGCAAGTAATTGATGATGATACTTATTTTATGAATGATGCTAGTACTTTGCTTGATGATAATGTGCCACTAGGTGAATTTATTGATGAACAACTTGCTAAAGCTAAAGAATTTGAGAATGCTGAAACTGATGAAATTCTAGAAACTGCAAATTATGAAACACCTATTAGACCTAGCTCTCCTATATATGAATTGCCTGAGAAACCTGAGACTTATGTTATGGATGGAGAGGTAGCTAGTGCTACTTCTCGAGCTTGCGTTGTATTCCCTCGAAGAGGAAAGGGAGATGCAACACAGTAGCGTAAGTATTTCCCTCAGTTTTTGAGAACTAAGGTATCAATCCAGTAGGAGACCACGCGCGAGTCCATCGCACCTACATAAACAAATAAGAACTTCGCAGCCAACACGATAAGGGGTTGTCAATCCCTTTACGGTCACTTAAGAAAGTGAGATCTGATAGAGATGATAGTTTGATATTTTTGGTATTTTGGATATAAGAACAGAAAGTAAAAGCGGGAAAGTAAAGTAGATTGTAGATTGATATGTTGAGAATAGACCCGGAGGCCATAGTGTTCTCAAGTGGCTTCTCTCCTAATAGCGATATTCTACGGCGGGTAAACAAATTACTGTCGAGCAATTGATAGAAAAGCAAATAATTATGAGACTATCTAGGCATGATCATTATATATAGGTATCATGTCCTAGACAAGTAGAGCGAAACGATTCTGCATCTACTACTATTACTCCACACATCGACCGCTATCCAGCATGCATCCAGATTATTAAGTTCATAAGAACAGAGTAACGCCTTAAGCAAGATGACATGATGTAGAGGGATAAACTCAAACATAGTGATATAAACCCCATCTTTTTATCCTCGATGGCAACAATAAAATACGTGCCTTGCTTCCCCTACTGTCACTAGGAAAGGACACCGCAAGATTGAACCCAAAGCCAAGCACTTCTCCCATTGCAAGAACTATAGATCTAGTCGGCCAAACCAAACCAATAATTTGAAGAGACTTGCAAGGATATTATAATCATACATAAAGAGTTCAGAGAAGAACCAACTATTTCTCATAGATAATCTTGATCATAAACCCACAATTCATCGGATCTCGACAAACACACCACAGAAAGAGATTACATCGAATAGATCTCCTTGACGACTGATGAGAACTTGGTATTGAGATCCAATGAGAGAGAAGAAGCCATCTAGATACTAGCTATGGACACGAAGGTCTGTGGTAAACTTCTCACAACTCATGGTGAGGCGATGATGATGATGTAGAAGCACTCTGTGGAAGATCCCCCCTCCGGTGGAGCTCCGGAACATGCCCCAAGATGGGATCTCACGGGCACAGAAGGTTGCGGTGGTGAAACTAGGGTTTTCTCTG
>LR738716.1:118503442-118536730 GCA_902687465.1 Secale cereale | reverse complement strand
TGTTCTCATCCCCCCCTCTACGTTGTGCATGGGCCTCCTTTTATATGCTCAAGGGGTCACCAACAGGTGGCAACGCAGATGAGGGTAAAAATGGAAAGGTGTTGTAGTTGGTACAGCTACCTGTACAGTGTATCATACCTAACCCTGACGGCAGGGGACAAGGGCATTAAATGCCCGTCTGTGTCTCCCAAACAGTGCAAAAAGGGGCCGTCAGGGACGCCACTGTTCGCCACGGCGGCAAACTTGTCAGCGCCGCTTGCCACCGCTCACCGCTGGCTGCACAGCCTCCCGCCACGTATGCCTGGGAGGGTCCCAGAGCGACACGTTGGTGGATGCGTTGGAGCGCTGGTATAGGGTGGTAGCTTGCCGCGGCAAGCGCCTTCCCGCGGTCGTTGTCTTGTCGCGTCCGGGAGCTTGTCGCTCACCGGGCCTTGCCGGGACGCGTGGCGCGTCGCGGCAAGTTCCTCGAGATGCCTTGGTTGGCCTTCCCGGCAAGCTCCTCTTGCCGGGGCCTTGTCTCCTTGGCTTGAATACTCTGTTCTTGAATGGCTCCAAAGGAACCACAGAGGACCTTGGCGGTCACCCGGCAAGCCCTGCCGCGGGGTGCTGCGACTGCCCGTGCACAAGTTCGGGATACTAGGGTACCCCTACTCTAGTACACCGACAGCCGCCCTATCCGCATTGAGCACGGCCGCTTCTGCCGAGAGGGTGTCTGCGGCAGCCGACAAGGCAGCTGCAGTGACGGTGGCTGCAAATGCCGAGAGTGCTGGAGCTGCCGTCTGTGTCGCTGATGTCGCCCTGGCCCGTGTGGAGGCCATCCATGCCAAGATCGAGGATACACACGCCAAGATATTTCGGGCCACCTCAGACTCCAGCATGCAACCCACGTCTGAAAAGGCGGTGGCCATGGAGCACATGTTTCCTCATGAGGTCGCCGAGCGGGAGCTGGAGATTCAGGATGCGGCCGAGATCGAGGAGCGCCGGGAAGAGGAGTTGCGCGTGGCCGAGGTCGAGGTAGAGAAGAGTCTGTCCGTCGAGGAATCGGTGGTGGAGTACCAACGCGAGCTATGGTGCAGCCACTACTACGAGTACCACAACCTTGAGGGCGGCGCCGAGGACGAGGACGAGGACGCGATCGACTTCAGCAGGGGGGACGTAGAGTCCACCAATGGCGGCATGTCGCCAGGACAAGTCATCGACGTCTCATCTCACAGCGGCGATTCATAGGCCGGCGCGGTGGTGGATTTGTTAAAATTATGCGTACTTAGGTTTTGTTTTTAATGCTGGTCTTTTGTTAGAGCAATGTTTAGGTCAACTGACGCTGTTTAATTACTAAAAATGCTCGATTCAGTAAGTGTGGTGTGTTTGCTGTATGCTCTTTTGTGTGCCCAAATTAGCAAGCGATGTTAAATTATGCAATGACGTACCCGGAGAAATTTCCACCAAAATTTGAATTATCAAACTCATCCCATGCGCATAAAAGCTGAAGAATCGTTTGCGATGCACACAATTGTTCAAAGTGAATGGTCCGGTGGCACCGCGCGCAAAGTTTCCCTCCACATTTCCAAAACTTTGGCCTACCGCCAAAATATCTACCCCCGCCCCCCTTCCCCACCCCCTTTTCTCCCCGACCACAAGTCAAATTTCCCCTGTTTCCTCCTTTCCTTCCTTCCTTCGTAAGCTATAGCCGCTTCCTCACTCTCGTCGTCTCGCACCCTATCGCCGGGGTCGCCATGGTCTTGTTCCAAGATCTCTCCAGCGGTTTCTCCTTCGGCGATGACTCCTTCACCCCCCGGGTATGCCTCTCTTCTCTCTCTTGGGGTATGACTTGGAATGAAGGATTTTCACCCGACGGTCATTTTGAGTCATTTCTTCCTCTTATAGCTCTCGAGGACCATCAATGGCAATGAATGGAGCGGGGTGGCTGAAGATCTATCTGCTCGTTGTCATCATCAATATCCATGTGTGAAGCTAGTTGCATTTGAATCTGTGGACAGTGAGAGGAAGTTTCTGGCATGTGTAGAGAAGGTTAGACCCTCTTTCGTTGTTACAAATCATTTCTAGATGTGATTCAGACACTGTCACAGTCCCAGCCCATTCATACCACACCTTCAACCAAACGCATCCTAAGACAGTATCACAATTTGTACCTAGTATCTTAAATTGTTGCCATCTCATCAGCGGTGCCATTGGAAAATTATTTGGCACCGCTTTAGCAGTTTGTGCAGCCAACTTTGGTCTACACATCCGAGCAGCCAATCAGTAAAATGCTAAATCTTTATGGTACGAAGGAACTGGGCATTGGAGCAACTACGTGCTCCGGAGTCCGGGTCCATTATTTTTTTCCACTGCATCGGCTCGCCAGTGCAGGGCACCGGTGCGAGACATAGCAACAGTTGTCTTTACACCAGTTTTGGCATACATAGTGGACGACCTTAGTGCTATTAGTTCTATGTTACTAAATTTGTGCATGTACACACCTATTAGTATCAATTTGTTGTCATCAAAACACTGTCGCTATGCGGTTGCAGTTATATTTACCTTCCTCATAAAATGTTCAATTTGTTATTTATTGTACATGAGTAAGAACTTGTAGCGTTGTTGTAATTAATTATAGCTTATGATGTTCCAGAATTTGGTTGTTGTCTCTATAGCAATTAATTCATTTGCACATTGATCTTTTTGAGAAGATATGTCATAATTAACATGTCTCTTCAGTTTTTAAAAATAAGCATTTGTGATTTTCTATGTTGCTATAAACCCATTTCCCCTACAATTGTTACTGATCTAGTTTTAAATGTTATAGGATGAACGAAAGTGTTCTTACTTGGAGTGGGTTGATCAAGAGTGGCCACAATCTTTAAAGACGTGCCTAGTGAAGCTCTAGAGCATGTATGAGGAAGAGAACAGACGTAGGCTTAGAGAAACTCTTGTCAACGCTGAAGAATATTTGAAGATGCGGGATAAAAAGTGGAAGGTGGAGAATGATCTCAGATTTTTAAATCAGACTTTGCTAAGATGGTGTTGGCGAAGGAGGAGGCACTTTCCCAGTTGCCCCCTGCAAAACAGGTTCTTACTGAAATGAAAAGCAGAGGTGGATAAGACGAGCCTGGATGATCTCGATTAGGGAAATGAATATATTGTTCTAATATTGTTCTTAAAGTTGAACTAGCTAGATGTTGTACTGTGCTGTTTTCATGTAGCTATCGTACTGTGATGTTATAATATATTTATGTGCCTGATATGAAATTGGCAAACAACTATTCGATATGAAATGTGAATTTGCGTAATACTGGAATTATTAATTGTAAACTAATAAACCTGCTAAAAGTTTCATTGATCTTTGCAAATGGTTAGAGCAGTAAAAGCGCTTGTGACGGATAGCCCAATGCCACACAGTTTTCTTCATCAAATCGTGTGTGATGTAGTTGATAAAAGCAAATAGTTGACGAAGGCAGAGCATGTGTGATAGTTACACCTTTGACACACGAGCCTACACATAAAACTGTGTGGGATGTACATACGAACGGAAACGTTTTCCCTGGATTGACTGTGTGGGTTGTACATAAGAACGAAAACGTATTCCTTGGATTGACTGTGTGCGATATAAATACGAATGAAAACGTTTTCCCTGGATTGACTGTGTGGGATGTACATAAGAACGGAAACGTATTCCTTGGATTGACTGTGTGTGATATACATACCTATGGAAATGTTTTTCTGGGATTCACCGTGTGGGATGTACATACCTACGAAAATGATTTGGTTTCAATGCCTCACCCGATCGCACACGAGCTCATTTGGTGTCCCAGGAGGGCCTATCCCCGACGATTTCTAGGTCATGTGGGAAGGACCCCCCTATCGCCCACACTCACTAGGAGACAGTTCCAAATGATGTTGCGGAAAGGGGTTTTAAACCATTTGTATAGCATTGACGCGTACCAGTGCTAGCACAACTTTTTACTCGTTTGTCCAAATTCAACGAAACCAACGCCAAATTCTTCAACATGACCTCATCTATCCAGAAAACCAACTTATTTTTTTGAAAGTTTTAAAATTTGAATTTGAACTTGAGTTTCGTAACTCCATTTTAGTTGATTCTTTTTGCAAATTGAAGCTCTTGACATATACCTTCTGTTAAGATCTAATCCACACAATTTTGCCAATGTTAAAAATTGTTTTTTATTTAAAAGTGTTATTTGGTTGTATTTGAGTTTTCCCGAGTCTTTTCTTTGATTTTCTTTTGAATCTTTTGCTTGTGTGCTTATGTATGCTATTGTTTGTTTACAATAGATTTTCCGGAGTGCGAAGCTTGCTACTACGAATCTATAGGGTTTAACGATCATCAGCAATGCAAGTTACACTTTGATCATATTTTTCCTATACCCAGTTTTACTTGAATTAGTTTCACCCCTCAAAGATTTGCATGAATAGGATTTGGGTACATGTGGTTATGCTATGTAGATCATGTCGTAGGAACCTATGACTTTTGATCACCGCGGGAATATACATTATATTAGATATTGCTTAGCCATGCTCGTAGGCGGAGATTGGTATGTGAGATTCATGCAAGTTATGAGAGTAATACTAACTAAGAGAACAGTTTAAGGTGGCAACATTAAAACACATATGGGTGGATTGGTTGCGGGCACCTCGAGAATCCAATGTTGTCCTCGGAGATCCCGGAGGACCCGTGTGATCATCCTACGGAATGCCACCCAGGCTCAAATCGATCATATGATTATTCATGCCTAGAAACATCCGTGTGCAGCCACAAGCCGTTATGGGCTCTGGCATAGTTGAGTAAGTTGTGTGACCTCTTTCAGTGGTAGACTAGCTGATTGATACGTGCATTTTGCATCATGCTTATATGTTGATATTTATTGCATTATGGGCTGTTATTACACGTTATGTCACAATACTTATGCCTTTTCTCTCTTATTTTACAAGGTTTACATGAAGAGGGAGAATACCAGCAGCTGGAATTATGAGCTGGAAAAGAAGCAAACTCTAGAAACCTATTATGCACAACTCAAAAAACCCCGAAACTCCACAGGACATCGTTTCAGAAAATATAAAAAATATCTGGCGAAAGAAGATCACTAGGGGGGCCACCAGCTATCCACGAGGGTGGGGGGCGCACCCCCCTCTCTGGGTGCGCCTCCCTGCCTCATGGGCCCCCCATTAGCCCCCCGATGCCCATCTTCTCCTATATGAGGTGTTTTGACATGGAAAAAAATCATAAGGAGGTTTTCAGGACCAGACGCCGCCGTCTCGAGGCGGAACCTTGGCGAAAACCAATCTAGGGCTCCGACAGAGCTGTTCTGCCGGGGATACTTCCCTCCGGGAGGGGGAAATTGTAACCGCCGTCTTCACCAACAACTCTCCCATCTTGGGGAGGGCTATCTTCATCAACATCTTCACCAACACCATCTCCTCTCAAACCCTAGTTCATCTCTTGTATCCAATCTTTGTAGTCAAACCTCAGATTGGTACCAGTGAGTTGCTAGTAGTGTTGATTACTCCTTGTAGTTGATGCTAGTTGGTTTATTTGGTGGAAGATCATATGTTCAGATCCATTATGCATATTAATACCCCTCTGATCATGAACAATATTATGTCTTGTGAGTAGTTACTTTTTTTCCTGAGGACATGGGAGAAGTCTTGCTATTAGTAGTCATGTGAATTTGGTATTCGTTCAATATTTTGATGAGATGTATGTTGGCTCCCCTCTAGTGGTGTCATGTGAACATCGACTACATGACACTTCACCATTATTTGGGCCTAGAGGAAGGCATTGGGAAGTAATAAGTAGATGATGGGTTGCTAGAGTGACACAAGCTTAAACCCTAGTTTATGCGTTGCTTCGTAAGGGGCTGATTTGGATCCACTTGTTTCATGCTATGGTTAGGTTTACCTTAATACTTCTTTTGTAGTTGCGGATGCTTGCATTAGAGGTTAATCATAAGTGGGAGGCTTGTCCAAGTAAGGACAGCACCCAAGCACCCGTCCACCCACATACCAAATTATGAAAGCACCGAACGCGAATCAGATGATCGTGATGAAAACTAGCTTGACGATATTTCCCATGTGTCCTCGGGAGCGCTTTCCTTCATATAAGAGTTTATCCAGGCTTGTCCTTTGCTACAAAAAGGATTGGGCCACCTTTCTGCACCTTATTTACTTTTACCTTTTGTCACTTACTACCTATTGCCTTATCACAAAACTATCTGTTACCTATAATTTCAGTGCTTGCAGAAAATACCTTACTAAAAACTGCCTATCATTTCCTTCTGCTCCTCGTTGGGTTCTACACTCTTACTTATCGAAATGACTACGATAGATCCCCTACACTTGTGGGTCATCAAGACTCTTTTCTGGCGTCGTTGCCGGGGAGTGAAGCGCCTTTGGTAAGTGGAATTTGGTAAGGAAAAATTTATATAGTGTGCTGAAATTTAGTGTCACTTGTTACTATGGCTCATAATCCTTTGAGGGGCTTGTTCGGGGTATCTTCACCCCGACCGGAAGAGCAAAGAGTTGCTCCTCAACCTACTGCACCTACTGAAAATGTTTGCTTTGAAATTCCTTCGGGTATGATAGAGAAACTGCTAGATAATCCTTTTACAGGTGACGAAACACTGCATCCCGATTTACATCTAATCTATGTGGAGGAAGTTTGTGGATTATTTAAGCTTGCAGTATGCCCGAGGGATGTTATCAAGAAGAAGGTCTTCCCTTTATCTTTGAAGGGAGATGCATTGACATGGTTTAGGCGATGTGATGATATTGGATCATGGAACTATAATCGCCTGAAGTTGGAATTTCATCAGAAGTTCTACCCTATGCACCAGGTTCACGTGATCGTAATTATATCTATAATTTTTGGCCTCGCGAAGGAGAAAGCATCGCTCAAGCTTGGGGGAGGCTTAAGTCAATGTTATATTCATGCCCCAATCATGAGCTCTCAAGAGAAATGATTATTCAAAAAATTTATGCTCGGCTTTCTCTTAATAATCGCTCCATGCTCGATACTTCTTGTTCTGGCTCTTTTATGATGAAGACTATTGAATTCAAATGAGATTTATTGGAAAGAATTAAACGCAACTCTGAAGATTGGGATCTCGATGAAGGTAAGGAGTCAGGTATGACCCCTAAGTTTGATTGTGTTAAAGATTTTATGGATACCGATGTTTTCCGTGAATTTAGCACTAAATATGGACTTGACTATGAGATAGTAGCTTCTTTAGGTAAATCATTTGCTACTCATGTTGATCTTCCTAAGGAGAAGTGGTTCAAATACCATCCTCCCATTGAAGTAAAAGTAGTCGATCATGTTGAAGTTGAAGAAAAGACTATCACTTATAATGTTGATCCTATTGTTCCTACTGCTTACATTGAGAAACCACCTTTCCCTGTTAGGATAAAGGATCATGCTAAAGCTTCAACTGTAGTTCGTAAGAGTAATACTAGAACACCTACACCCTCTGAGAAAATTAAAGTTGAACCTAGTGTTGCTATGGTTAAAGATCTCTTGGTAGAAGATTTAGATGGACATATTATTTACCTCCGAGAGGAATTTGCTAGAATAGCCAAACCCCATGCTAGGAATAAACATAGACCTACTGTAGGCTTGCCTGTTATCTCTGTTAGAATAGGATATCATTTCTATCATGGTTTATGTGACGTAGGTGCTAGTGCGAGTGTAATACCTATATCCTTATATGATGAAATTATGCATGATATTGCACCCGTTGAGATAGAAGGTATAGATGTTACTATTAGGCTTGCTAATAGAGACACCATTTGACCAATTGGGATTGTTAGAGATGTTGAAGTCTTGTGTGGGAAAGTTAAATACCCTGCTGATTTTCTTGTTCTTGGTTCCCCACAAGATGACTTTTGTCCCATTATATTTGGTTGACCCTTCTTGAATATTGTTAATGCTAAGATCGACTGCGTGAAAGATATCGTTACTGTTTGTTTGGGGGTTATGTCTCATGATTTTAACTTTGCTAAATTCCGTAGACAACCCCTTGATAAAGAATTACCTAGTAAGGATGAAATTATTGGTCTTGCTTCTATTGTTGTGCCTCCTAATGATCCCTTGAGAACAATATTTGCTAGATCCTGAAAATGATATGCATATGAATGAGAGAAGGTAAATAGATGAAATATTCTTTAATTAGGGACCCGTATTGAAAAACAACTTGCCTGTGCCTGTTGAAATCCTAGGGGATCCTCCTCCACCCAAGGGTGATCCCGTGTTTGAACTTAAACCTTTACCTGATAATCTTAAGTATGTTTATCTTGATGAAAAGAAGATATATCCTGTTATTATTAGTGCTAACCTTTCAGAGCAGGAAGGAGAATAATTATTGAAAACTCTGAAGAAGCACCGTGCTGGTATTGGATATAGTCTGGATGATCTTAAGGGCATTAGTCCCACCTTATGCCAACACAAGATAAAATTGGAAGAAAACGCTAAACCAGTTATTGATCATCAACGACGGTTAAACCCTAAGATGAAAGAAGTGATAAGGAAGGAAATACTAAAGCTTCTAGAGGCAGGTATTATCTATCCAGTTGCTGATAGCCAATGGGTAAGTCATGTCCATTGTGTCCCTAAGAAGGGAGGTATGAATGTTGTTCCTAATGATAAAGATGAATTGATCCCGCAAAGAATAGTTACAGCCTATAGGATGGTAATTGATTTTCGCAAATTGAATAAAGCTACTAAGAAAGATCATTACCCCTTGCCATTTATTGATCAAATGCTAGAAAGGTTATCCAAATATACTCACTTTTGCTTTCTAGATGGTTATTATAGTTTCTCTCAAATACCTGTGTCAAAAGGGGATCATGAAAAGACCACTTTTACTTGTCCTTTCGGTACCTTTTCTTATAGACGTATGCCTTTTGGTTTATGTAATGCACCTGCTACCTTTCAAAGATGCATGATGGCTATATTCTCTGATTTTTGTGAAAATATTATTGAGGTTTTCATGCATGATTTCTTCGTTTACGAAACTTCTTTTGATGATTGCTTGAGCAACCTTGATCGAGTTTTGCAGAGATGTGAAGACACTAATCTTGTTTTGAATTGGGAGAAGTGCCACTTTATGGTTAATGAAGGCATTGTCTTGGGCCATAAAATTTCCGAAAGAGGTATTGAAGTTTACAAAGCCAAAGTTGAAGCTATTGAAAAGATGCCCTGCCCCAAGGACATCAAAGGTATACGAAGTTTCCTTGGTCATGCCGGGTTTTATAGGAGGTTCATAAAGGACTTCTCCAAAATCTCCAGGCCTCTGACTAATCTCTTACAAAAAGATATTCCCTTTCTCTTTGATGATGATTGTCTAGAAGCATTTGAAATACTTAAGAAAGCATTGATCTCTGCACCTATTGTCCATCCTCCTGACTGGAATTTACCATTTGAGATTATGTGCGATGCTAGTGATTATGCTATAGGTGCTGTTTTAGGGCAAAGAGTTGATAAGAAATTGAATGTTATCCAGTATGCTATTAAAACTCTAGACAGTGCCCAGAGAAATTATGCTACTACTTAGAAATAATTTTTAGCAGTTGTATTTGCTTGTTATAAGTTTAGACCCTATATTGTTGATTCTAAAGTAACTATTCACATTGATCATGCTGCTATCAAAGACCTTATGGAAAAGAAAGATGCTAAACCTAGACTTATTAGATGGCTTCTCTTGCTGCAAGAATTTGATCGGCATATTATTGATAGAAAGGGAGCTGAGAGCCCCGTTGCAGATAACTTGTCTAGATTAGAGAATATACTTGATGACCCACAACCTATTGATGATAGCTTTCCTGATGAACAATTAGCTGTCATTAATACTTCTCGTACTGCTCCATGGTATGCTGATTATGCTAACTACATTGTTGCTAAGTTTATACCTCCTAGTTTCACATACCAGCAAAAGAAAAAGTTCTTCTATGATTTGAGACATTACTTCTGGGATGACCCACATCTTTATAAAGGAGTAGATGGTATTATTAGACGTTGTGTACCTGAGTATGAACAGGAACATATCCTACGCTAGTGCCACTCCGAAGCTTATGGAGGACACCATGCTGGAGATAGAACTGCACATAAGGTATTGCAATCCGGTTTTTATTGGCCTACTCTCTTTAAGGATGCCCGTAAGTTTGTCTTATCTTGTGATGAATGACAAAAAATTGGTAATATTAGTAGACGTCAAGAAATTCCTATGAATTATTCACTTGTTATTGAACCATTTGATGTTTGGGGCTTTGATTATATGGGACCGTTTCCTGCCTCTAATGGGTACACACATATCCTAGTTGCTGTTGATTACGTTACTAAGTGGGTAGAAGCTATTCCAACAAGTAGCGCTGATCACAACACCTCTATTAAGATGCCTAAAGAAGTTATTTTTCCGAGGTTTGGAGTCCCTAGATATCTAATGACTGATGGTGGTTCACACTTTATTCATGGTGCTTTCCATAAAATGCTTGCAAAGTATGATGTTAATCATAGAATTGCGTCCCCTTATCACCCACAGACTAGTGGTCAAGTAGAACTGAGTAATAGAGAGTTGAAATTAATTTTGCAAGAGACAGTTAATAGGTCTAGAAAGAATTGGTCTAAGAAACTTGATGATGCACTATGGGCCCATAGAACTGCATACAAAAATCCTATGGGTATGTCTCCATATAAAATGGTTTATGGAAAAGCTTGTCACTTACCTCTTGAGCTAGAACATAAGGCATATTGGGCTCTCAAAGATCTCAATTATGATTTCAAACTTTCCTGTGAGAAGAGGTTATTTGTCATAAGCTCTCTTGATGAATGGAGAACCCAGGCCTATGAGAATGCCAAGCTGTTTAAAGAAAAAGTTAAAAGATGGCAGGACAAAAGGATACAAAAGCGCGAGTTTAACGTAGGTGATTATGTATTGCTATACAACTCTCGTTTAAGATTTTTTGCCGGAAAACTTCTCTCTAAGTGGGAAGGACCTTTCGTTATCGAGGAGGTCTATCGTTCTGGTGCCATAAAAATCAACAACTTCGAAGGCACAAATCCGAAGGTGGTGAATGGTCAAAGAATCAAACATTATATCCCAGGTAATCCTATAAATATTGAAACCAATGTTATTGAAACCGTAAACCTGGAAGAATACATAAGGGACACTTTCCAGAACGATTCAGACTTCGAAAAGGAAGAGGTATGTGGTACGGTAAGTAAACCGACTCCAAAACAGTTCTAAAGGCAATTTTTCTCCGTTTTGGAATATTTAGAAAAATAGAAAAATAAGTGGCAGTCCGGAAGAGACACGAGCTGTCCACGAGGGTGGGCGGCACACCCCCTTCCCTGGGCGCGCCCCCTCGCCTCGTGGGCACCCCGTGTGCCTCCCGGACTCCGATTTCTTGTATGTTACTCCTTTTGGTCGGTAAAAATTCATTATATATATCCCCAAAGGTTTTGACCTCTGTATCACGCAAAAATCCTCTGTTTTCGTTTCGAGCTGCTGTTTTTGATAGATGTAGATCATCATGGCGTCCTCCAACACCCCCAAGGACAAGTTCTTCAAGAAGGTCATCAACCCCTACCTTGCGGAGGTGCTGCATCACCCTCAAACCATGGAGTTGCATGAGGGGGTGCTGCACATCCGTGATGTTGAGGGGCCAAGGAGGACCGGAAGAGTGGAGACAAGACTCGAAGCAATGGAGCAGCGAGTTTTCAAGTGCCAAGGTATGGTGGAACGAGGTCTCAATGCCAACCACATGATGATCTCGGATCTCGCCAACAACCTCAAGCTGGACTCAAGGATCTTCGGGGAAGCTATCTCCAGTCTTCAAGAAAAAATCGAACACCTCCAAGCCTAGATCTATGACCTGCAAAACCAAAACTGTGAGTATGAATATAGATTCAAGAAGATGAGTTTGGCTGCAGATTAAGTATCCCAGAGACTCAATCATCCTTCTACGATGGTGATCCCATGCCTTAGAAGGTGGACAACAAGCCTACATCATCAACAACTCCATCATCACCACCTCCGAAGAAGGGGACATAATCATATGGGTATGTGCACTCCCCTTGGCAACTGCCAAGCTTGGGGGAGTGACCCCGGTATCGTATCACCATCACTCCTATCTTTACTGTTTTTCTTACTTCGATCCTTTTGGTAGTATCTTGATCTAGTAGAACAAAGTTAGCATGATCTAGTTGTGAGCTTTTGCTTTATGATCCTTACCCTTTGTAATCGAGTCCGTGAGCTATATAATAAAGATTAGTGTTGAGTCAAGGGCTTGACTTCCTCACTTTGGTCATGATAAAAACAAAGAAAACATAAAAAGATAAAGAGTATCCAAGAGATCATATTGATCTTATGGGAAGTAATGACTTCACATATAAAGAGTATGATGAATAAAAGTTGTTGGGAGTTGACAAACATAGTTTTGGTCATCGTTGCAATTAATAGGAAGTAATAAAGAAAGAGAGGCTTCACATACAAATATACTATCTTGGACATCTTTTATGATTGTGAGCACTCATTAAAATATGACATGCTAAAGAGTTGATGTTGGACAAGGAAGATAACATAATGGGGTATGTTTTCTTATATTCGAAATAAAGTATATTGTCATGGATCATCCAACATGTTGAGCTTGCCTTTCCCCCTCATGCTAGCCAAAACTCCTTGCACCAAGTAGAGATACTACTTGTGCTTCCATACATCCTTAAACGCAGTTTTGCCATGAGAGTCCACCATACCTACCTATGGATTGAGTAAGATCCTTCCAAGTAAGTTATCATGTTGCAAACTCTCTAAAATATGTATGATTTATTAGTGTGGAGGAAATAAGCTTTATACGATCTTGTGATATGGAAGTAATAAAAGCGACAGACTACATAATAAAGGTCCTTATCACAAGTGGCAATATATGACGTTCTTCTATGCTAAGACTTTGTGCATCCAACCAAAAAACACATGGCAACCTCTGCTTCCCTTTGCGAAGGGCCCATCTATTATTCTTGCCTTACAAGTGTCAAGGTGAAATTCACCTTTCCTTTTTACATTTTATCCTTTGGCAAGCACACTGTGTTGGAAAGATCCTGACATATATACCCACTTGGATGTAAGTTTTCATGGTCTATTACTGTTGACATTACCCTTGAGGTAAAAGGTTGGGAGGCATTACCATAAGCCCCTATCTTTCTCTATGTCCGATTAAAACTCCATAACCATAAGTATTGCGTGAGTGTGAGCAATTGTGAAAGACTATATGATAGTTGAGTATGTAGGTTTGCTGAAAAGCTCTTATATTGACTCTTTCCGATGTTATTATAAATTGCAATTGCTTCAATGACCGAGATTATAAGTTGTTGGTTTTCAATGAAGTTTATGATTCATGCTTGATATTGTGAATGAATTGTTACTTTAGCATAAGAATCATATGACAATATATATCACTCCAAAGGACATCGTTTCAGAAAATATGAAAAATATCCGGCGAAAGAAGTTCACCAGGGGGGCCACCAGCTTTCCACGAGGGTGGGGGGGGGGGCCCTGCCTCGTGGGCCCCCCGAAAGCCCCCGATGCCCATCTTCTCCTATATGAGGTGTTTTGACTGAGAAAACAATCATAAGG
Source organism: Secale cereale (assembly GCA_902687465.1). Classification (NCBI taxonomy): domain Eukaryota; kingdom Viridiplantae; phylum Streptophyta; class Magnoliopsida; order Poales; family Poaceae; genus Secale; species Secale cereale. Next base: position 118,523,090 of record LR738716.1, on the reverse strand, counting down.
AGGTTTTCGGGACCATACGCCTCCGTCTCGAAGCGGAACCTTGGCGGAAACCAATCTAGGGCGCCGGCAGAGCTGTTCTGCCGGGGATACTTCCCTCCGGGAGGGGGAAATCATCAGCGCCATCATCACCAACAACTCTCCCATCTTGGGGAGGGCTATCTTCATCAACATATTCACCAGCACCATCTCCTCTCAAACCCTAGTTCATCTCTTGTATCCAATCTTTGTACCCAAACCTCAGATTGGTACCCGTGGGTTGCTAGTAGTGTTGATTACTCCTTGTAGTTGATGCTAGTTGGTTTATTTGGTGGAAGATCATATGTTCAGATCCATTATGCATATTAATACCCCTCTAATCATGAACAATATTATGTCTTGTGAGTAGTTACTTTTGTTCCTGAGGACATGGGAGAAGTCTTGCTATTAGTAGTCATGTGAATTTGGTATTCGTTTGATATTTTGATGAGATGTATGTTGTCTCCCCTCTAGTGGTGTCATGTGAACGTCGACTACATGACACTTCACCATTATTTGGGCCTAGAGGAAGGCATTGTGAAGTAATAAGTAGATGATGGGTTGCTAGAGTGGCAGAAGCTTAAACCCTACTTTATGCGTTGCTTCGTAAGGGGCTGATTTGGATCCACTTGTTTCATGCTATGGTTAGGTTTACCTTAATACTTCTTTTGTAGTTGCGGATGCTTGCATTAGAGGTTAATCATAAGTGGGAGGCTTGTCCAAGTAAGGACAACACCCAAGCACCGGTCCACCCACATGCCAAATTATCAAAGTACCGAACGCGAATCAGATGATCGTGATGAAAACTAGCTTGACGATAATTCCCATGTGTCCTCGGGAGCGCTTTCCTTCATATAAGAGTTTATCCAGGCTTGTCCTTTGCTACAGAAAGGATTGGGCCACCTTGCTGCACCTTATTTACTTTTACCTTTTGTCACTTACTACCAATTACCTGATCACAAAACTATCTGTTACCTATAGTTTCAGTGCTTGCAGAAAATACCTTACTGAAAACTGCCTATCATTTCCTTCTGCTCCTCGTTGGGTTCGACACTCTTACTTATCGAAAGGACTATGATAGATCCCCTACACTTGTGGGTCATCACTGATGTAGGGGAAAGTACGTGTACCGGTCTACCCAGAGTAAAGAGTAAATACTTCCGAAAGGCCATGTCTCGATCTTCTGATCATGGATGCGTTCGAGTCTTGTTGGGAAAAGTGCGCAAACCTCTGCAGAGTGTACAAACTAATCATGATTAGCCGTGTCCCTGGTTATGGACATCTTGAGTATCTGGAAGTGAAATATTTGTTGATCTCATCACTCTATTTAATGAAATTGTTGGGTTATTAATAACTTGGAGGTTTTGGGATTGAGTTGGAGGAACCTTCTCAATATTGGTAATTAATCTAGTAGTAAACAAAAAATTATTCCTTTGTTGTAGGAAAAAAATAGCTTTATGCAAAATTAAACTTAGAGCCTCCACCAGCCAAATATGCATGTTGTGATAGATATATGTTAACCATTATTGTTATAGTGTGACTTTGCCAACATATTCCATGTGCTGACCTACACAGCTGCAACGTCTCATGTTGCAGAGTTTTCTGACGAGGATTAAGGTGCGATAGGTCGTTGTTCCGGACTCAGTTTTGCCGTGGAGTTGGATGGACTCATTTATCTTTGAAGCTTCCGCAGTATCTTTTAGTTAGCCTTCAGTCATATTTTTGTAGTAAATACTCTTTATGAGGACCTCGGTGTAATAAGTGTGTGATTGAAACTCTGTTATAAATCCTCGAGTACGGTGTGTGTCAGCATACCAATCCAGGGATGACACTTAAGCATAGAGACTTCGATCCATTGGGATCGGGTCACTACATAATCTCCCTCAAGCTTGGGGGAGGCTTCTCCAATTACTTAATGCTTTTTCCTGATCATCCTCTCAAGAAAAATGAAATACTTGATGTCTTCTATAATGAACTAACCGATGCTTCTAGTGACCACCTAGATAGTTGTGCTGGTTGTGTTTTCAGGGACGAACTGTTGAACAAGCTAAAGAACTATTGAATAATATATTGAGGAATGATAGTGATTGGACCCTTCCTGAACCACCTCCTAAGCCAACTCCGAAGAAGAGAGGTGTTCTATTTCTTAGTCCTGAAGCTATGCAAGAGGCAAAGAAATCAATGAAAGAAAAAGGTATTAAAGCTGAATATGTTAAGAATTTACCACCTATTGAAGAAATACATGGTCTTTATAACCTATCACAAGTTGTGGAGTGATACGTCTCCAACGTATCTATAATTTTAGATTGTTCCATGCTATTATTTATGAAGTCTTGGATGTTTAATGGGCTTTATCATACACTTTTACATCATTTTTGGGACTAACCTACTAACCCAAAGGCCCAGTCCAGATTGCTGTTTTTTTGCCTATTTCAGGGTTTTGCAGAAAAAGAATATCAAATGGAGTCCAAACGGAATGAAACCTTCGCGAGAGATATTTTTGGAGAAAATCACGCACAGGGAATTTGAGAACCACGTCAGGGGAGCATCGAGGCGCCCACGAGGGTGGGGGCACGCCCCCTGCCCAGAGCGCGCCCCCTACCTCGTGGGTCCCTCGAGCGTCCCCTAGTGTCCTCCTTCTTCCTATATAAGTCTACGTACCCCGAAACCTTCGATAACAGAGAGAAAACCCTAATTCCACCGCCGTAACCTTCTGTTCCCATGAGTTCCCATCTTGGAGCCTGTTCCGGAGCTCCACCAGAGGGGGATCCATCACGGAGTTCTTCTTCATCATCATCATCGCCCTCACCATGAGTTGTGAGTACTTTACCACAGACCTTCGGGTCCATAGCTAGTATCTAGATGGCTTCTTCTCTCTCTCTGGATCTCAATACAAAGTTCTCCTCGGTCTTCGAGGAGATCTATTCGATTTAATCTCTTTTTGCGGTGTGTTTGTCGAGATCCGATGAATTGTGAGTTTATGATCAAGATTATCTATGAGAAATATTTGGTTCTTCTCTGAACTCTTTATGTGTGCTCATAATATCTTGCAAGTCTCTTCAAATTATTGGTTTGGTTTGGCCTACTAGATCTATAGTTCTTGCAATGGGAGAAGTGCTTGGCTTTGGGTTCAATCTTGCGGTGTCCTTTCCCAGTGACAGTAGGGGCAGCAAGGCACGTATTGTATTGTTGCCATCGAGGATAAAAAAATGGGGTTTATATCATATTGCTTGAGTTTATCCCTCTACATCATATCATCTTGCTTAATGCATTACTTTGTTCTTATGAACTCAATACACTAGATGCATGCTGGATAGCGGTCGATGTGTGGAGTAATAGTAGTAGATGCAGGCAGGAGTGGGTCTACTTGTCTCGGACGTGATGCCTATATACAATGATCATGCCTAGATAGTCTCATAATTATTCGCTTTTCTATCAATTGCTCGTCAGTAATTTGTTTACCCGCCGTAGAATATCGCTATCATGAGAGAAGCCACTAGAGAACACTATGGCCCCCGGGTCTATTCTCAACATATCAATCTGCATCTACTTTACTTTTTCTGCTTTTACTTTCTGTTCTTATAAACAAAAAATACCAAAAATATAAACTATCATCTGTATCAGATCTCACTTTCGTAAGTGACCGTAAAGGGATTGACAACCCCTTATCGCGTTGGCTGCGAAGTTCTTATTTGTTTGTGCAGGTGCGAGGGACTCGCGCGTGGTCTCCTACTGGATTGATACCTTGGTTCTCAAAAACTGAGGGAAATACTTATGCTACTGTGCTGCATCTCCCTTTCCTCTTCGAGGGAATGCAACGCAAGCTCGAGAAGTAGCATGGAGGTAAAATCTCTCTATATATAATATGAAGTTGATGTTCCTTATACTAAGTGTGCTAGTCAATGCTTAGATGAATTGGATAATTTCATTGTTAAACAAGAAAACTTTAATGCATATGTTAGTAGAAAATTGAAACAAACTTCTTATATGATTGAACGGTTGAGTGACTTTATGTTTAAAATTGTTAATTATGTCAAGGGTGTGAGTAAACATGCATTCTTGATAAAAACTCAAGTAGAACAAGTCATCAAGTCACAAAACAATTTGATTAATGAGATGAAAAATAAAATGAATGACCATGTTGTTAGAGTTATGACTAGGGGTGATAAAATGACACAGGAACCCTTGTATCCTGAAGGTCATCCTAAAAGAATTGAGCAAGATTCTCAAAGAATTAATACTAATGCGCCTAGTCCTTCTAGAAAGAAAAAGAAAGATGATATGACTTTGCATGCCTCTAGTGAACCTACTGTAGACACACATGAGAATCCAAATGATATTTCTATCTCTGATGTTGAGACACAACCTGGTGATGAACATGAACCTAGTAATAATGATAATGATGATGTTCATGTAGATTCTCGGATTAGTAATGATAATGATGTGGAAACAGAACCCACTATTGATCTTGATAACCCATAACCTAAGAATAAAAGATATGATAAGAGAGACTTCTTTGCTAGGAAACATGGTAAAGAAAAAGAACCATGGGCTTAGAAATCCATGCATTTTCGTCTTAAAGATTCAAAGAATAAGGATGAAGAAGAATTTGGGCGCTTTGTTGAGATGCTTAGACATGTCTTTTTGCGCCTTCCTTTGACTGATATTCTAAAAATGTCACCTTATGCTAAGTAGACGAAAGTCATTCTCACAAATAAAATAAGGATATCGGAAGCTGAAATTTCCACCATGCTTGCAAATTATTCATTTAAGGATGGAATACCTAAGAAACTAGGAGACCCAGGAAAGCCAACTATACCAGGCTCCATTAAAAGAAACTATGTTAAAACTGCTTTGAATTGAATGCTTTCTAGTGTTTATTGTACTTGCGCTTGCTAGAAATTAAATCAACTTAGTTGCTTGTTCAACTATAGTTTTGTGGATTGCCTTTAGTAGTAATGCATTTCGTTCCGTCCTCTTAGTATGCAAAGTTATGTGGACCATAACATAATATATATGAGTAATTAATCGTGCTCTAGAGTAATGCATTGCGTTCTGTCCTCTTAGTATGCAAATTTAAGTGCACCATCGGGTAATATATATGCGTAATTAACCGTGGTTTCAACGGCCTTTCGTCAAATGCTTGTGCCCTTTTGGTAGCTGTTTACCACGCAAAGTTAAATGAGACATCATTTATATGACTGATTATTAAGTGCCACCATAATTTCTGTGCAGTTTTTTTCCAGGGTTAATGTCGCTCTTCTTGCTTCTCTGAGCATTATTGTTTCACAACTAGCATAGGATCTGTAGACATGGGAGTGATCAAGTGTCTACTGTCATGATACAATGAGAACAACAATATTTACAGAAGGTAGAATTCGAGCTTCAAGATAAGCGGCCCATAGTAACCTTAGTGTAGTAGTCCATCAATTATTTTGGACTACCTGAATGTGATCTTACCAATCTAATATATATACTTATACCTCTCAAGGACTAAAGAGTTGAATGATGACGAGTGTGAATGATGAACTTGTACAACTGACGGGTCAGGAGGGCAGATCTGCAAGGTGTTGGGAAAACCCTTTCTTGATGCGAATAATATGGCCTGGTATTGTTGTTAGTTGTCAATCGATCCATGATTCAATCCCATTTGCGAATTCAGTTGTTCGTTTGAAGGATGACTCAAATCACAAGCAAGGAACATGTTAATATGCACACTATTGTTCTTCCTGAGTCATTTGTGCAACATCTATATTTCACCATAACAATTGAAAACTGACCGGTGTGCAGGTTGATTTTTGTGTGTCCTAAGTTATACAACTGTCAAGGGCTATTGGTTCTGGAAATTAATCACAAACATGCAGGATCTGACGTACTTTTTCAAATATATTGCTTCTTTGTAGTGAGTTGTGTTGATTCACATTAAGGTGAAGTGAAACTATCCGAAATCATTTTATTTCGTCTTCCTATAGGCTACCTTGAAGAGTTTGGTATCCTGATGTTTTTCTAAGATGTGCACCCTATTCCTATGTTTTCACACTACTATTTTTCCATTCTTTTGTTCAAGTGTATATGATGCATTTCTTTTTTCTATGTTAACTATTTATTCTTCTCATATGCTCTTCTAGATTGGTTACCCTTTAGAAACTCAAGTAAATGTTTCAAATTTTCTTTGAAGTTTATTTTCTTGAAGAATCATATATCTATGTCAGATCATGCTATTTGGTTGTGTATGCTCTTTTTTACTGAATTTTATAAATGTTTGTTGCTTGGAGAATCACATTTTTATGAGGAGTGTATTTATAACTCTCATTTATTTTGAAAGAGTATTAGCTTTGAATAGTCATCATCTTTGACCATTTTATAGCGAGTTGATAGAATAATTTCTCATTTCCATGTCCAGTTCCTTGCTCCTCAAAGAATATCTGATTCATTATTTCTTTTGTGAATTATTTATTTCAGGTCCTGAAGAGGATGTTTCTGCACCCCTATTATGCTTACAAAAAAGGCACCATAAGGCTATGAACTTTCCAGAGTGGGCACATTCGCTCTCTGGTATTTTGTTGCAACACTGTATGTGTCGCCTAATTTTGGCTTTTGGCTGCTCGTGTAGTGCCGTCCGAAATAAGTAGACCAGTCAGATGTATCGTGGCCATTTGTGCTTTGGTCTATAAATGAAGAAGCCTACGGGAACATATATTATGTGCTTTGTGATCCACCTTGTAAGACTGCCACCTCTTTGTTAATATAGACCTATGATCTTGCTTTCCTTTACCAGTGAATGCTCTGCAATAATAGTTCTATTCTGTCTTTTTAACAATTGATGTTTATTTGGATTGCATACATGTTCACAAGTGCATTAGCAAGATTAGTGGGCGTGCCAAGGGCGCGACCCTGCCACTGATGTCTATATATGTGGCGCATATTTATTTCTAAACTCACGTAGTAACATTAGCTGACCAATTAAATGTAAGCTTTCAAAATATGAGTGGCATGTAGTCTGGCTTGAAGAATGGAGTGCTGCTAGTACGACACAAAGCCACTAGGAAGATCATGTTGTATATAAAAGGGGTACACCATAAGCATCATAAATAAATCAGGAAAGTGGAATGATGTCTACTATGCAACTTTCTTCTTGTAGACTCGTCTTGGGCCTCCAAGTGCACATTTTTGTAGGACAGTAGCAAATTTCCCTCAAGTGGATGACCTAAGGTTTATCAATCTGTGGGAGGCATTGGATGAAGATGGTCTCTCTCAAACAACCCCACAACCAAATAACAAAGAGTCTCTTGTGTCCCCAACACACCCAATACAATGGTAAATTGTATACATGCGCTAGTTCGTCAAAGAGATGGTTATACAAGTGTAATATGGATAGCAAATATAGGTTTTTGTAATATGAAAATATAAAAATAGCAAGGTAGCAAGTAGGAAACATGAGTAAAAATGGTATTGCAATGCTTGAAAAGAAGGCCTAGAGTTCATACTTTCACCAGTGCAAACTCTCTCAACAATGATAACACAATTGGATCATATAACAATCCCTCAACATGCAACAAAGAATCACTCCAAAGTTCCTATCACATAGAACATAAGATGAAATTTCTTGTAGGGTACGAAACCACGTCAAAGTTATTTTTTCTGATCGATCTATTGGGCTATTCCTATAAGTGTCACAAACAGCCCCAGAGTTTGTACTAAAATAACAACACATGACACACATCAATCAACCCATGTCACCTAGACACCTCAATGTCACCACAAGTATCCGCGGGTCAATTATACAATATGCATCACACAATTTCAGATTCATTATATTCAATCCAACACAAAGAACTTCAAGAGTACCCCAAGATTTCTATCGGAGAACGGAATATGAAAACGCGTACCAACCCCTATGCACGGATTACCATGATGTCTACTACACAACTAGTCCTTGTAGACTCGTGTTGGGCCTCCAAGCGCAGAGTTCTGTAGGATAGTAGCAAATTTCCCTCAATTGGATGACCTAAGGTTTATCAACCCGTGGGAGGTGTAGGATGAAGATGGTCTCTCTCAAACAACCCTGCAACCAAATAATAAAAAGTCTCTTGTTTCCCCAACACACCAAATACAATGGTAAATTATATAGATTCACTAGTTCTGCGAAGAGAAGGTGATACAAGTGTAATATGGATAGTATATATTGATTTTTATAATAGTAACAATAAAAAAACAGCAAGGTAGCAAGTAACAAAAGTGAGCACAAACAGTATTGCAATGCTTGAAAATGAGGCCTAGGGTCCGTACTTTCGCTAGTGCAATCTCTCAACAATGCTAATATAATTCGATCACATAACCGTCCCTCAACATGCGATGAAGAATCACTCCAAAGTTCCTATCTAGCGGAGAACATAAGAAGAAGTTGTTTCTAGCTATTCTTTCCGATCGATCTATGCAAGAGTTTGTACTAAAATAACACAAAGTTATTCTTTCCGATCGATCTATTAAGAGTTCGTACTAAAATAACACAAGTTATTCTTTCCAATCGATCTATCAAGAGTTTGAACTAAAATAACACCAAAAAAACTACAGATTCGTAATACTCAATCCAACACAAAGAACTTCAAAGAGTGCCCCAAGATTTCTACCGAAGAAACAAAGACAAGAACATGCATCAACCCCTATGCATAGATTACCCCAATGTCACCTCGGGAATCTGCGAGTTGAGTGCCAAAACACACATCAAGTGAATCAATATGATACCCCGTTGTCACCACGGGTATTCATAGCAAGACATACATCAATTGTTCTAAAATCCATAAAAGTATTCAATCCAAAGAAATCTCAAAGGGAAAACTCAATTCATCACAACAAGATAGAGAGGGGAAAATACCATATGATTCGACTATATTAACAAAGCCCGCGATACATCAAGATTGAGCATCTCAAGAACACAAGAGAGAGAGAGAGAGAGAGAGAGAGAGAGAGAGAGAGAGAGAGAGAGAGAGAGATTAAACACATAGCTACTGGTACAAACCCTCAGCCCCGAGGGTGGATTACTCCCTCCTCATCATGGGTGCCGTCAGGATGATGAAGATGGACACCAATGATGCTTTCCCCCTTCGACAGAGTGTCGAAAAGGGCTCTAGATTGGATCTCGTGGATACATAAGCCTGCAGCGACTGGAACAAAATTTCGTCGACTCCTTTAGGTTTTTTGGAATATTTGGGCATTTATAGAGTGAAGGGGCGGCGCGGGAGGCCACTGAGGTGGGCACAACCCACCTGGGCGCGCCTGGGCCCCCAAGCGCGCCCTGGTGGGTTGTTCCCCCTCGGGGTACCCCCAGGTGCTTCTCTGGCCCACTGGATGTCTTCTGGTTCATAAAAAATCCACGAAAAGTTTCGCGGTGTTTGGACTTCTTTTGATATTGATTTCCTCCGATGTAAAAAACAAGCAAAAAACAACAACTGGCACTGGGCACTGGGTCAATAGGTTAGTCCCAAAAAATGATATAAAGTTGCTATAAATTGATTGTAAAACATCCACGAATGATAATATAACAGCATGAATACTTCATAAATTATAGATACGTTGGAGACGTATCAGCATCCTCATGCTTAATTCCTACTCATCCTCGAGTAGGTAAATGATGAAAGAAATAATTTATGAAGTGTGAATGCTAGCAAAGTGCACACGATTGATCAATGATAATTTCAATAACTTTTCCTAGAATCATAATAGCAATTCTTTCTCATAAAACTTCTCATGATAAAGCAACAACCAGTTCACATGTTAAGGTTCAAACAATGAATTCTCTTGAAACTCAACAACCTATGTTCTTAGTCACCAAGCAATTGCAATTCAACTTATTCAACAGAGTCTAAGTAAGAGCTCCACACACTCAACCACAATATAGTCTTCTATGATTGCTAACACTCACCGCATACATGAGGAAAACATTTCAACTGGACACATAGAAAGATAGGGGCTTAAAATTTTGCCTCCCAAAGTATTCACCTCAAGGGTGATGTCAATAATAATAACTCATGCTACCCATATCCAACTGGATATATGTGCCTATATCTTTCCTCACCACATGATGCTTGCCAAAAGAGAAAAATAAAAAGGAATAGACAGAAAAACTTTGACTCTTGCATAAAAGTAAATACTGAAAAGTAAAACATAGGCCCTTCGCAGAGGGAAGCAGTGGTTGCCATGCGCTTTTTGTTTGTATGTTGAATCCCTTAGTGCAAAAGAATGTCACGTTATATTGCCCCTTATGATAGCAACCTTTATTATGCAGTCTATCGCTTTTATTCTTTGCCATCACAAGTTTGTACAATGCTCAATTTTCTCTTACACTAAATGATCTAACACTTTTAGAAGCAATTTTTTATTGCCTTTATTGCACCGATGACAACTTACTTGAAGGATCTTACTCAATCCTTAGGTCGGTATGGTGGACTCTTGAAAACAAGTTTTGGGTTTAAGGGGTTTTGGATGCACAAGTGGTATCTCTACTTGGTGCGGAATTTTTAGCTAGCAAATATGGGGGGCAAGCACCACATGTTGAAGGATCTATGCCAATATAACTTCTATGTGAATATGAACAAACATAAATCATTGAAAGGGCATGTCCCTTCCTATGTGGTTTTGGTGATTGATGACAATGCGTTTGCGGACTAATACTGTGTGCTAAGTATTTCAGAGATGAATCTATTGGCACGAGACGATCTTCTACCCTCCGTGTTATTAGCTCAAGACGTGTCGTCTTCTTCGGTTTTTGTTTTGGTGGACTTGAGTCGTAGGAGACACCGTACTATCAAGGGGGGGTGTCTGCATTGGAAAGGCCAGGGTGGAATCATCACGTACACTCATTTTCAGCACCCTCATCGTCTCTCCTTTCCTTGGGGGTCTCCACATCTCTCTGTGGAGCTCTTTTCTGTTGGGCGCGCTAGTACTGCCTATACCCTCCAAGCGGTAGTACCATTGCACAAGCGTGGTAGTACCGCTTGGGGGTATACGCGGCAGTACCGTCGCGGCAAGGCACCACCTCCGCATCGATTCGAGGCGAGCATTTCTTGTGTCGGGTTCTACAGTAGTAGCAACGGCAGTAGCAGCGGTAGTACCACTTATAAGCGGTAGTACCGAAGCCACCACCGCGGCTACTACCGCTCTTCCCCTCTGTGCCCCGTCCCTAACACAAGGCGGTAGTACCGCTGGGGGTCACTGTAGTACCGCTCGCACTTGCGGTAGTACCGCTGGCACTTGCGGTAGTACCGCTCCACCCAGCGGTAGTACCACTCTGTGCGGGCAGAAAAGGAGGTATCGGTTCACTCATCTCCTCCACTATATAAAGGGTTCTTCTTCCTCTAGAAGACTCACCTCTTCTCCCCCAAGCTCCATTGTTGCTCCAAAAGCTTATTTTCGCCCGATCTCTCTCCCTAGCCAATCAAACTTGTTGATTTTCTAGGGATTCGTTGAGAAGGCCCAGATCTACACTTCCACCAAGAGAAATTTGATTCCCCCCACTAATCCCTTGCAGATCTTGTTACTCTTGGGTGTTTGAGCACCCTAGACGGTTGAGGTCACCTCGGAGCCATATCCATTGTGGTGAACTCCGTGGTTTCGTTGGGAGGCTCCAATTCAGTCGTGGAGAGAGCCCCAACCTTGTTTGTAAAGGTACGGTCACCGCCTTCAAGGGCATCAATAGTGGAATCACGGCATCTCGCATTGTGTGAGGGCGTGAGGAGAATACGGTGGCCCTAGTGGCTTCTTGGGGAGCATTGTGCCTCCACACCGCTCCAACGGAGACATACTTCCCCTCAAAGGGAAGGAACTTCCGTAACACATCCTCGTCTTCACTGGCTCCACTTTTGGTTATCTCTCACCTTTACTTGTGCAAGCTTTTATTGTGTTAGTCCTTTGTGCTTGCTTGTGTGCTTACTATTATTGTATCATATAGGTTGCTCACCTATTTGCATATCTAGACAACCTATATTGTTCCTAAGTTTAATTTGGTTAAGAAAAGCTAAAATTGTTAGTTGCCTATTCACCCCCCTCTAGTCAACCATATCGATCCTTTTAATTGGTATCAGAGCTTCGTCTCTTTATTAAGGACTTTACCGTCCAAAGAGTATGGGTGACAACGTAGTCAAGACGGAGGGACACTCTGGTGGAACTCCGTCCTTGCCTACGTCCGATGGGGAACCTCGATCTCTCGTGAGGAGTTCAATGTGGCTTTGGACACATTGAAAGACTCATTGATGACCGAGGTCAAAGGCATGTTCAAAGAATTTCTCGAGGGACTTAAATTACCCACCGCACTGTTGGAAGTGATTCATCCCACTACCAACGTGTCGGATGCTATTCCCGACAAGGGAGAAGCTAGTAGTGAGCAAGTCCCGGTGATTAAGAATGGGAGTGGTATTTTTTCTCACTCCACTCCTCCCATCAATTATGGAGGACCCATTCCTACTCCGCATTTAAATTAGGTTGGTACTCCTCCTAAGTTTGTGAAAAATTCTGATTTTGCTACTTGGACGTTTCGTTTTAAACGTCATTTAAATCATTGTTCTACTAATCTTTGGAGAATCATTGAGCAAGGTTTCTACCCGCATGATCCTTACAACTTAACTCCAAGAGAAGCTGTGGATCATCAATTCAACGAGTCTGTTCTTTGCATTCTTCAATAGGCTATCCCTCCCGAAGACATTGCTCATCTTCGACCCTTCTCTGTGGCCAAGGAAGCATGGGAGCATGTTGGTTCCTTGTACAAGGGAAGCACAAGCATTCAACGCTCAAACTATGAAGTTGTGCAAGATGAAGCCGATGAGTTTGCCATGATCAAAGATGAAGATCCCCGTGAACTTTATCGGAGATTAACCACTCTTGCGGTCTCACTTTGAGATCATGGGAGCAAGGATACATATGACAATTGTATCAAGCACAAGTTTCTCAAGGCCATGATGCATTATCACAAGGACATGTCCTCCATCATCCACCAACGACCGGACTTCCACACTTTGTCCTCAAGTGAAGTGTTGGGTGAGTTCGTTGCCATAAGGATCTTGGATAAGACCGCTGACAATGTGGTATTGCGAGCTCAACGATCAAAGAAGCCCAACCTTGCTTTGAAGGCCAAGGCTTGTGTGGAAGAAGAGGATGAATAGGATGAATATGAGTGTTGCCCCAAGGACACCAAATATTCTTATCATGAACACATGGCTCTAGCATCACAGAAATTTTGGGTCAACAAGAAGAATTCTAGGTCCATCTTCAACAAGAACAACTCAAGTGGCCTCAAGGGCAAGCAACGAGTGAGGACGTGCTACACTTGTGGCAATGTGAGTCACTTTGTTGTAGATTTCCCATATGAGAAAAGAGAAGACAATGGAGGCAAGCTTATCCGAAAGGACAAGGCCAAGTCTTATCCCAACAAGAACAACTTCAACAAGAAGACTCCTCCCAAAGGATTGGTGGCCCAAGAAGAATATGTTGAGGATGATGATGATGAAGAAGATGATGAGATGGTTACTATGGCCACCGTTGCTATTGCAACAACTCCACGATCATCCATCTTCAACTCACCAAATGAGAACATCACCGCCAAATACCTCATGGCTAAGGCCACCAACAAGGTAACCCCCAACATCAATTCTACCATCACTTCTAATCCTTAATTGATGGATTGTATTGATGAGAGTGAGGGGGCAGTGGAGGAGGAAAATGAATTTGAGTTTTTTATGAGTAAACTCAAAGGCAAACCCAAGAAGCACTTCGTTGCTCTCTTGGAACAACTCGGTGAAGCCAATGACATGATCGAGGCTCACGAGGAGACCATTTCTAAAATGGAGGGTCATAGTCGAGACTATGCCGATGAGATATCGGATCTCTCTAATTTTCTTGAGAAACAGCGTGGTCTTCGTTTGGCTCTTGAGGAGTCACATAATGATGATCATGCTAAATTAAAGAAAGATCTCGATCATGCTTTAGTTGTCTCTCGTGTGCTCAATTCCGAGAAGGCAAAGCTTGTGGTTGACCATGCTAGACTCCAGGAGGAGTTTGTTACACTTGACAAGGCTCACAAGGTCTTGAAGAGTGTACATGCTAGCCTCAAAGAGTATCATGATCAACTTGAAGTTTTGCTAACCAAGGAGAAAGCTACCTTTCCTCGCATGGTTTTAATTGATAATGCAAATGCTACTAACCCATGTTGCGAGCATGTGCATCTTGTTGAAGAGAATGCCAAGTTGAAGAAGCAACTTGAGAAAGGCCTTGTGTCTTGCATACAAGGTGAGAAGAACCTCAAAGATCTTTTGAGCAATCAAAAGGAAGTTATGGCGAAGGAAGGAATTGGGTTTGCTCCCAAGCCCAAGAAGAAGAAGAACGACAAGACCAAGCAACCCCCTCCTCTCAAGCAAACCTTTGTAAAGGAGGGAGAGGGTACTCCTAAGAAGAAGAATAACATTATGAAGAGTGGTTCAGTCAAGAAAAACACTGCCACTCCTTCTGAGAAAGTCGACGACTTTAACCCTTCTTATGTTCTATGCCGTGCTAGTGATGGACATGTTTTTGCTAAGTTTGTTGGTTCTTCTTATGAGTACATTGAATGGTCTATTTGGGTTCCTAAGACCCTTGTTACTAACCTCAAAGGACCCATTACAAAATTGGTACCTAAATCCAAGCATTGATCTCTTGTAGGAGTTTGCTTCCGGTGGGGGATCATGGTTTTTTTTACCATGAAGACTGCAAGGCTTACACCTCACAACATTTTATTGAAAAGAAAAAAGTGCAAAATAAATACAATTTACAAAGAGGTGAGGGGGGTGGAGGGGCTAACCTATAAGCAAAGAGAAACAAACCTACTACTTACATATCTAAAGGCAGAGAATAGAGTTCAAGGGGGAAGGAAGTCTATCCATTTGAGGAGTACATCCCTAATTTGGCTTTGATCCTATGAGAAACCAAGGTGATGTCATGTATGAAACCAGTTCTCCACTGTCTGAAGGTTGGGGGAATGTGTCTGAAAGCTTTATCATTTCTGACTTTCCAGATATTCCACCAAGCCAAGAAGACTACCTCTGCGAAGAAAGGCTGACCAAAATCTCTTCTAACTTGCTTAGCAATTTGATGCATATCTGAACTGTCAATCCATTCAATCTGAAAGTAATTCCAATCTCTCACACTAAATTTGCATTGGAAGAAGAGGTGATTCCTGTCCTCAAGTGCTGCTGTAGGGCAAAGCACACATTGTGGCCCATCATTGATCTTCCTGTGTCTGCGCTGTAACATGTCTTTGGTATTGATCCTGTCCATGATGACCAGCCAAGCAAACATCTTGATAGACATGGTACAAGAGCTCTTCCAAATCCAACCCAGGAGAGGGTTAGCCGCCATAGGTTGATGCACATGAAGGTAGAACTTCTTGGCTGTGTAGTCAGATGGCTTTCCATGCTTCCAGAGCCATGTATCTGGAATCTCCTGGTTCAAGTGCACAATGGATAACAGTGCTGAAAGAGTAAGCAATTCATTGTGGGCCACCTGAGAAAGAGGAAGGGAGAACAATTCCTGGATGTCCTCAGTCATAAAGTAATCCCTGACTGAAATAGATTTAATTGGAACAATAAGAGTGCAGTCTTGGAAATCTATCCCTCAAAGGTAAAACCTTGTTATCCAATTCCCAGCTATCATACCAGAACAGGGCAGTGTCTCCTGAGCTGACCTTTATCATTGTTTCTGCTCTGAACTTGTCCATTAACTTGGACACATCCTTCCACCAAAATGATCCACACAGAGTAGTGTCATGTGGGATCCTGTGAAAGTAATAAGAGTCCCAGATCAAGTTTACCCAGGGTACATCTGCTTTATTGTAAAATTTGCTGAGGTGTTTCATAAGTAGGGTTTCATTCTGCAAACCAAGATTTAGGATACCAAGTCTTCCCTTGGATTTGGGCCTACAAACTAGGGGCCAAGCAGCCAAAGAAGGGCCCTTCTCATGGCCATACTTTCTCCATAGGCATTGCCTCTGTATTCTCTCCAATTGTTTCAGAATGCCAGCAGGTAAAGAGAGGCTGCATAGGAAATATATTGGCAAAGAGGAGATAACAGAGTTAACCAGTTGTAACCTGCTACGTTGTGGTAAGAACCAGGAGCTAGCAGTGAGCCTTCTTTCCATGCAATCAACCAGGGGCATGAAGTCAACAATCTTAGGCCTGGTGGTGCCTACTGGTAGGCCTAGGTATGTAAATGGCATTGATCCTAATTTACAACCAAGCAGATTTGCCAAAGCAGATGTTGTGCTGACATCAGTATTAATAGGGTACATTGAAGACTTGTGGTAGTTTATCTGCAGGATAGTAGCTGTGGCAAAGGAGTCCAAAACCCTTCTTAGTGCAAGCAATTGGGATTCCTCTGCTGGAATAAATAGAAGTGTGTCATCAGCATATTGCACTATGGGAAAATCAGGGTCCTGAGTTGGAATAGGCAGATTGATGTCTCCTTGGCACATAAGATTATTTATCATTATTTGCAGAAGGTCAGTAGCTATAACAAAGAGCAAAGGGGACATTGGATCCCCTTGCTTAACCCCACACTTACATTTGAAGTGCTTACCTGGCACTCCATTAAGTAAGATTGTGGATGTGCTAGAAGATAAGAGCTCCTTAACCCAACCAATCCATTTTGGAGTAAAACCTTTAGCCTGCAGGATTCTGATAATTGCCTCATGTTGTATTGAGTCAAAAGCCTTTTCAAAGTCCAATTTGAGAAGAAAAATGGACCTCCTAGACTGATTACATTGGTGAATGTATTCAAAAGTCCAGGCCAAACAATCCTGGATTGTTCTGGATTTTATAAAGCCATATTGGTTCTTATGGATGCAGCCCATAATCATGTCCTGAAACCTGTTAGCAGCCAATTTGGTTAAGAATTTTAGGCCAACACTAGTGAGAGAAATAGGCCTAAAATCACTAGTAGTCTCAAGAGAGTTCTTCTTGGGAACTAGTGTGATGAAAGCATCATTGAGATTCTCCAACCTGACTGTTCCTGCATGGAATTCATGAACCAAAGTGATGAAATCTTGAGAAATAATTGGCCAATAGCGCTTGAGGAATAGTCCATTGAAACCATCAGGTCCAGGCGCCTTATCAATGGGCATTTCTTTGATAACCTTTTCAATCTCTATGGAAGTGAAAGGTTTAGACAAGACCTCTAGGCCAGGAACATGTTGAATAAGAGACAAGATTTCCTCACCCAACACTATGGGTTTGACTGTTCCCATTCTGTTTTTGAACACCTGGAAGAATTCAGCTGCCATGTCATCATGATTAGCCGTGGATGTCCCATCTGGTAACACTAGATTTGCTATTGCATTTTTCCTGTGCCTTTCAGTTGCCATAGCTTGAAAAAAAAATTGTGTTGTCCTCTCCCACCTTTATATATCTGATAGTGCACCTTTTTTCCAATATAGGAATTGGAGATGCAGGAGGTGCTCATGGTGCAGCTTGACTAACTTTCTGAAGTTTCTCTCAGGCACTGAGAGGGGTCGGATCTCCTCAAGATCATCAAACCACAGAATGACCCAATTTGTCTTCAGGAGCAAGTTTTTAATATGTGAGAGCCCTTTCTGCCACTTCTTGAGGGCATATCTCAAGGATTTCAACTTGTCAACTATTATTGCAGAAATATGTGACTTTGTTGATTTCCTCTGCCAGACTTCCTTAACACACTCCATGAAGCCAGGTTGTTCAACCCAAAAGTTCTCAAATCTGAAAATATGTGCCCTTGGGATATTTGTGCTAATAGCAATGAGACAAGGCACATGATCAGAAGTGGTTTTGGCAGGAGGTGTGACCTGTGTCATTGGGTACTGAAGGATCCAGTTGGCGGAGGTGAAAACCCAATCAAGCTGCTCAAGCAGAGGTGAGCTCTGCATATTTGACCAAGTGAACTTCCTTCCATTAAGAGGTAATTCAAGAAGACCCAGATGCCCAATTATTTCATTGAAAATAAAGATATCATTAATATCGCCTCCAGGAAGGTTTCTATTATGCAACGACCTTATGAAATTAAAATCTCCCATGAGCATCCAGTTGGCATTGGGGTCAATATCAAGGCTGTATAACCAAGCTACAAAAGCATCTCTCATTGTACCCTGACAAGGTCCATAAACATTCACTAATGTCCATGCTTCATTGTTATGAACTGAAGCGAATTTGACAATAATACCATAAGGTTCAACTTGAAGTAACGTGCCCGTGAACATGTCAGACCGCCAAATAGTGAGGATACCCCCAGAGGCACCATTGGAGGGTGATTCAATGAAATGGTCAAAACAAGGGGGGCAAATCTTTTTTATGAGAGCACAATCAACGTTCTGTAGTTTAGTTTCCTGTAAGCAAACGACAACACATTTGCTAGAGACCACCTTTTCTCTGACTGCACGTTGGTGGGCCTCAGAATTGAGCCCTCTCACATTCCAACATAGAACATTCCAACTACGAGTATCAAAATTACTCATTGTATAAACTAGATAAGCAATAAGATAGATGCATGGTACATAGTACCATGGCAGGTTCAAAAGTATCCAGCTCAAGAACACCCTCCACAAACATTGTATCATAACAGCATAAACCAAAAGGAAAAGCCCATTTACAGGACAAGTGGCGATCATAAGTTTGCGTCAACAACATTAATCCTCCTTTGGCGACGAGGTATCCACCTGGGGATCAGCCATAAGCTTCTCCGCCGTCAGAAGGGAAGGGTCCATCTCCAGCTCAACCCCAGCTGCTTGCAAAACCTTAATTGGGGTATAAGGTGGAACTTGAGCATCTTCATGGGGCTTCTCCTGATCCACATTAGACTTGTTGATGGCGTCGGCAATTGGCTTGGAGCGAGGGCGCTTCTTCCTGGGCTGGGAAACAAGCTGCTCAAAGACAGCATTCTTGTAACCATTCAGCCTGACAGAGCTTTTGGTGCACCTTCTGACAGCAGTGTCCACCACAGGGGTACCCTTGCGTTTCTTCTTCGACGCGCTAGGTGCGTCAGCTTGTGAAGTGAATACCAGAGACTGTGAAGGTTTCCCCAGAGTAGGGAAAAGAGCGCGCGCCACCGGACACTTTGCCGGCAGAGAAGAAACCAGAGGTGGCACTTGCTCCTGCTGACGAATAAGAGAAGATGTTCCAGCGTCAGCGTCAAAGACAATAGACCAGTTCTTCTTGGGATAAATGACAGTGCCCAAGGGTTTGAAGAGCAGAGGGCGTGGTACTTTAGTCACAGCGATGTCTTCCATGAGAGATTCAAAAGACCTCCTCCAAAGCATGTCAGGTGGCAAAACTGGACCCGCCACAATCTTGATCATTCCAATAAAAATCTGCTGTTGCTGAATCAATGGCGGCTGGTAAGGCACTATGGCGAGTGGTTGAACTTGCTGGGTCGCCTGCTCCTGGAAATGAACTTCATGTGTCTGGGAGGAGATCAAATCTTCAGGTTGATCAATGTCAATTGAGACCTGAACCTGAGCGGGAATCTCAGGTTGGTTAACTTCTTCATCCTCGCCCCAGACCGCATTGCCCCATCCTTCAGGTATTGGTTGCTCCGGTTCCTGTTGAGGCATCTCATTCCAACCCAGAAGCGGGTATTGTGGCATGAC
>LR738716.1:118483549-118501787 GCA_902687465.1 Secale cereale | reverse complement strand
AACCTAAAAATATTTTCAATGAACCCAAAAATTGCCTTCAGTAATGTTTGATAATTTTGGCAAGGGTTTTGGTCCAAACCAAAAATATTGAACATTTATGGGGAATTGTTTGGGGCTTTGATTTAATTCACTAATGTATTTGAGTTGGAGCAAATAAATCCTATAATTATTTCTAATGCTCCAATTATTCTCAAAACATTTTGTGGAGTTTTGGAATAATCCATATTGCATCCACAAATAATTTCAGAAGCAACAAAATGGTTTAGTATTAGTACTAAATCAAAATAGAGCAAAACAAATAGAAAACAGAAATTAAAATGGAAAGCAGAGAGGGAGAGTTTTACCTGTGCAGCCCACCTGGCGGCCCAAGTGGCCGGCCCAGCCCACCAGCCGCCGCACCGTCTTCAACCTCCTGCCAGTAGGCAGGAGGGCGTGTGCCCGACGCGCGCAGCGCCACCTCCACCCTGCCTGCTAGCCCTGGCCCTCCCTGACGACGCCACGCAGACGCCCGAAGACTTCTCTCCCCTCCCCCTCACTCGCTGCTCTCTCTCCCTCCCCTCTGTTCTCTCGCGTGCAGCCACCGAGCGGAGCTCGTCGCCGCCGTCCTGAACCACCACGGCCACCGTCACCTCCTCGCCTCACCACCGCGTTCCCGAGCTCCGCCACCCTCTCCTACGTCTCCCCGACGACTCACGTGCCGCTAGATGCCCCGAATGCTCTCCTCGTCGTCTTCTTCAACCACGGCCGACCGAGATCGCCGGCGACTGCACGTCCTCACCAGCCCCTCCCCGAGCTCGCTGATGCCACCGCTGGACCCGCCGTGAGCTCCTTTTCCCTTCCCCTCACTCCTTGCCCTCGATCTCGCCCCCTAGCTAGCTGCCCGCCGGACCCGTGAGCTCACCGCCGCCGGTCATGTCGCCGCCGCACCTAGAGCTCATGCCCGTCACCCACAAGCACACCGGCGTGCTCAGCGCTTCTTCACGAGCCCGTAGCACAACTTAGCTCACCTCCCCGTGCCCCGTAGCACCTATCCCGTCGGTGCCCGAACTCCGGCGCCGCCGCGAGCTCGTTTCCGACGAGCTCCGGCCACCCCAGCCCCTCCCGATGGCATAAATGGATGCGGGCGAGTCCCAGTTCCACGTAGAGCCCTTCCGCCGCTCGTTTGGTCGCCTGAGGGCGAAACCCGACGCCCTCCGCCGTCTTTGGCTCCGCCGACGACGAGCCACGGGTCAACTCCGGCGAGTTTGACCCGGGCTGACCCAGTTGACCCCCTGGGTCACTAACGCGTGGGCCCCCCGCCTCTAATTAGGTAAGATAATTAAGTTAATTGCTAATTAATCTAGTTAGTTAGGTTAGTCAGTGACAGGTGGGCCTAGTGCCCTGCTAATTTTAGGTTAGTGCTAATTTTTAAATTAGTTAACCCTGTGACTCACTGATATGTGGGCCCCGCCCGGCTAATTAAACTAGGTTAGTATTAAATAAGTTAGTTTAGTTAGTTGTGTCACTGACCAGTGGGCCCCACTGGTCAGGTTTGACTGGACCAGCCCCTGTTGACTTGCTGATGTCAGCATGACCTAGTGCTGACGCAATAAGTGTTTTCTGGAATTTTAAATAAATCATAAATGATTTATTTATTTCAGAAAATAGCCAAAACTTCTAAAAATCATATAAAATCAACCGTAGCTTAGATGAAAATAATTTGTATATGAAAAATGATCAGAAAAATATAAGTAATCTGTTTATGGCATTTTCATGCATGTTCGAATAACTTACAGCCACTGTTTAGGACAATTTGAATAATTGGCATTTAAATAATCACATATGGAGTTTGAATTTGAATCTTGGGTTCAAACCAACTTCATTTAATTGTGTTGCTAGTTGCATTAGCTCAAATCATAACATAATGCCATGTCATGATCATGCATCATATTGTGCATTGCATTGATTGTGTTTCTTTCTCTGTTGCCGGTGTTGTTCCCTTTCAGTAGACGTGTTCCGACGATGTGATCGATGACATCGATGAAGACTCAATGTTATCTTCAGAAGTGCCAGGCAAGCAAAACCCCATTGAGCATTCCGATACAATCCCACTCTCTCGCTCTTGCTCTCTTTTACTGCATTAGGACAACAACGCTTCAACTGTTACTTGCTACGGAAGTTGAACCCCTTTCCACTGCATGACCCGTCATTGCCACAGTAAATAGTTGAAACCCACTAGTATGAGTAGGAGTTGTTTGAGCCATGTTGTGCCTACTCATTCATGCTTTCTGGTTATGCCTGCTATTGCTTAGAGTTGTGTCAGGTCTGATTCATCGGGGATGAATTAGAATGGTGATGAACATGTCCTAATGTGTGTGAGCTAAGTGTGTGAACACGATTTGGTAAAGGTAGCGATGAGAGGCGATGTAGGAGTACATGGTGGGTTGTTTCATTGCAGCCGTCCTCAGGAACTGAGTTCTGTATTGGTTCATCCATGACCAGTTACTACCATGCATTGGGCCCGAAACCAATGGACCCTCTCGACTTATTAACTGCCCTTGACCTCTGTCCAGGAGTTGCAACTAGTTTCTGGTGTTTGTAGTTTACTGGAGATCGTGCGCAGCGCTGACCCTCGGGGTGGGCTGTGACGCGGCAGGTACGTGGCACGGTGTACCGATCGCCCGTTTGGTGATGCGGGAACTCTGTACACATCATTTGGGGCCGTGAGCGACACCCCGGCCGGATCTCCCCACGGATGGAACCCAAATAGGCGATAAACCTGGACGAGAGACTTGTGTGGTTAGTCAGGTTGTGGCCGACACCCTCGTTGGGCCTCCGCTTGAAGGTTGCCGAGTACATGTCGTGTAAACGGCGATAAGTGGTGAGAGCGTGTGTGAAGAAGTACACCCCTGCAGGGTTAAATATAATCTATTCGAATAGCCGTGTCCGCGGAAATGGACTTCTGGGTTACCTCTATAGTTCATAGACAAGTGAAAGTGGATACTCTAAAACACGCAAGATAAGCGTGAGTGCTATGGATGGCCTTCTTGTAGGGAGACGGGAGTGGATCCATAGTGGTGTATTGATTGGTGAATATGTGGACTCGTGTGCGCCACCTCAAAAGAGTTGCTTGCAGTCGTAGTTTAGGATAGCCACCGAGTCAAAGCAGGCTTGCTGCAGTCAACTCCACCACCCCCCTTTGTTGAAACTGATGCATATGTAGCTAGTTCTGATGTAAGTCTTGCTGAGTACCTTTGTACTCACGTTTGCTTAATTTATGTTTTTGCAGAGAGACTTCAGTCTCGCTAGTGGTTCCGCGTGGACTTCGACGTTTAGCTTGTTACCTCAGCTACGATCTTGTACCCTTGGGAGGGTCTTGTAGATAGTCAGGCTTTTCCAGCCTTCTTCATTTGTAGTTGTCTCTACTCAGACATGTTATGCTTTCGTTGCATGTATGCTCTGTATGTTGGGTCATGTGTCCTCTGATTGTAATTAATGCTATGATGGCTCTTCTAGGCCTTATCTATATGAGTTGTTGAGTTATGTTGTGATGCCTTGTTGTACAACACATACTTGCATGTTATGCGTACGTGTAATGTGTATTGCTATGTGTGGGATCCGACACCTAGTTGTTTACCTTTGGTAGCCTACCTTATAGGGAAATGTCTCCTAGTGCTTCCACTGAGCCTTGGTAGCTTGCTACTGCTCCGGAACACTTAGGCTGGCCGGCATGTGTCCTTCTTCGTTCCTGTGTCTGTCCCTTAGGGGAAATGTCACGCGTTGTTCCTTTAAGTCCTTGTAGCTTGCTACGACTTGGGTTCATACGTTGATGACCGACACGTTCGTTGCTGGGTCATGTATGCCTGTCTCTGTAATTTAGTGCCACTTTTGGTTTATAACTAGTCATGTCGGCCCGGGTTCTCTGTCATATGGATGCTAGCGACACTATCATATACGTGTGCCAAAATGCGCAAACGGTCCCGGGCCAGGTAAGGTGGCAGCCGTGGGGATACCGTGCGTGAGGCCGCAAAGTGATATGATGTGTTACAGGCTAGACCTGTGTGACTTAGGATCGGGGTCCTGACACATAGCAAGCAATGCTAAAGATGAACAACGTTTGTTAGGGCTAACAAAGATCCATTCAGCATCACATTCCTTTCTCCAGATATTGACCTCTCGTTCCCAATTAGGTCCCCCATTGCCCCAAAGATTGAAATAACACTGGAAATCATAACAGGAGTAGGAACGAAGATCCATGATGAAAAACCCAACTTGCTTACAAGAGACGTGGAACGCAAATACCTTTCCTTTGATGTGAGTGACTTGTAAGTCAATAGTTGAACCCCCAATCACGGATTCAATGGCGGCCACGGCAGAATCTTCATTTAGACGAAAGATGTGGCGGCTGAAGGAAACCACCAATTTGAAAGAACGCATCCCATTCATAGGATGTACTGAGCAACCAGTGGATCTGAAGATCCCATCTGCAAACTTGAGGCCCGGGGTGAAATCCAAGCCCAGGGTCGAACCACCATGAGAACTCATGAGAGATGGGTATTAACGTGATCGGCGGAGAACGCCGAAGCCAATCACCGGAGACAATCAAGCAATCAGTGGTGGAGTGTGGAGATCGCCGGAGAGGGCGGGAGGAGCGGTGGGAGCGCCATCTCGGATAAAACACATGCACTCTCACCCTTCCGTCGTGGGGGATCATGGTTGATCGATAGTGGAACCACAAATCATATGACCGGAAGCAAAGACTTGGTGGTGGACATGCACCAAGGTTCATCTATGGCCACCAATGTCGAATGGGGTGATGCTTCATCTTCTAAGGTATTGGGGCTTGGCAAGGTTGTTATCTCTCATGATCTCATGATCAAGAAAATCATGCTTGTTGAGTCCCTTGCATACAATTTACTTTCTGTTTGTCAACTTGCACTCATGGGCTTTGCCACATTCTTTGATATCGATACTATGGACCTCTTGTGGAGCAAGACTCTTAAAGTAGCCTTTGTTGGGCATGTCGAGAATGGTCTCTATGTGGTTAACTTCTCGGAGTGACCCACTAAGACCGCGACTTGCCTAATGGCAAAAGTTGATGTGGGATGGCTTTGGCATCGCCGGTTAGCCTACGTCAATATGAGATCTTTGTAAAGTCTTCTCAAGGGAGACCATGTCCGTGGACTAACAAATGTGAGTTTTGCCAAAGATCGTGCCTGCAGTGCTTGTATTGAAGGAAAGTTACATGAGAAGGCTCACCCTCCCACGACTATCATCTAGAGAAAAAGACCGTTAGAGCTCCTCCACATGGATCTCTTTGGGCCTCCATCCTTTGATAGTCTTGGGGGTAGAAAGTATTGCTTGGTGATTGTAGATGATTATTCAAGATACAATTGGGTATACTTCTTCAAGAGGAAGAGTGAGACCCAACAAACCGCCATCAACTTTGCAAATGAAGCTCAACGACAATATGATGCAAAGATTGACAATGGCACCGAGTTCAACAATTACACATTGGATGAGTTTCTTAGTGATGAGGCAATCAAGCATCAATATGCCGCACCGTATACCCCTCAACAAAATGGTGTGGCGGAGAGAAAGAACCAGACATTGATGGACGCGGCAAGGACCATGATGGCGGAGTTCAAGTCTCCATACAACTTTTGGGCCGAAGCCATCAACACCGCTTGTCATGCATCCAATCGGCTCTATCTTCGCAAAGGCTTGAACAAGACTCCATATGAGATACTTACCGGTAACAAGCCCAATCTCAAGTACTTCCGGGTGTTCGGTTGTAAGTGTTTCATACTCAAGAAAGGTGTTCGTTTGTCTAAATTTGAAACTAGAGCTCATGAGGGCATATTTGTTGGTTATGCTACAAACTCTCATGCTTACCGTGTCCTCAGCAAGTCTAATGGACTCATTGAGGAGACGTGTAACGTAGAGTTTGATGAGAATAACGGCTCCCAAGTGGAGCAAAGTGGTACTTGTGATGTAGGTGATGAAATTCCTCCTCAAGTCATAAGAAGAATGGGGGTTGGTCATTTCCTACTCGTTGAGGAACCCCTTGTGTCTAAAGGAGAAGGACAATGTTCCACTCAAGTGGAACCATCACCAACCCAAGACCCACACGCTTCCGAAGAACAAAGTGAAGGCCCTCAACCCGATGAACAAGGCCAACTGCAAGATCAACCACAAGATGTTGGTGATCCACCAAGTGATGCACAAGGCCAAGTTACCTCTCCCGAGCATGTTCAAGATCAAGAGCAAGCTCAAGATCAAGATCAAGCTCATGACGATGCTCAAGATGATCAACTCATAGCTCCTCAACTATCACTTGAAGAACAATTGGAGTGTCGTGCTGCTAAAGTGGCTTCCAGGCTCACTTCTAGAGAGCATCACATGGAGAATATACTTGGAAGCATCACAAAGGGGGTAAGAACTCGTAGAAAATTAGCAAATTATTGTGCTCATCAAGCATTTGCCTCTTGTGTTGAACCTCAAAAGGTCTATGAGGCACTCGAAGACCTCGATTGGCTCAATGCCATGCATGAAGAACTCCATAACTTTGAGCGCAACAAGGTGTGGCGTCTGGTGCCAAGGCCGAAGGAGAACCATAATGTCATTGGAACCAACTGGATCTTTAAGAACAATCAAGATTCTCACGGAATTGTTATCCACAATAAGTCTTGTTTGGTGGCCCAAGGCTACTCCCAAGTTGAGGGTATCGACTACGGTGAAACCTTTGCCCCCGTTGCTCGCCTTGAATCTATACGTTTGTTGCTTGCCTATGCTTCTCATCATAACTTTAAATTGCAACAAATGGATGTGAAAAGTGCTTTTCTAAATGGTCCTCTTAATGAGTTCGTGTACGTCAAACAACCCCCAGGGTTTGAGGATCCTAAGTTCCCCAACCATGTGTATCAACTCGATAAGGCACTCTATGGCCTTAAACAAGCCCCACGTGCGTGGTATGAGCATCTTACCAAGTTGTTGCAAGATCATGGGTTTGAAATTGGGAAAATCGACCCCACTCTTTTTACTAAGAAGGTCAAAGGGGAGTTGTTTCTATGCCAACTATATGTTGATGATATTATCTTTGGTTCACCTAACAAGGCTTTCAATGATGAGTTTGCCGCACTCATGACCGCGGAGTTTGAGATGTCCATGATGGGAGAATTGAAGTTCTTCCTTGGGTTCGAGATCAAACAAATAAGAGAAGGAATCTTCATCAAACAAGCCAAATACACTCAAGACATGCTCAAGAGGTTCAATCTAAGTGATGTCAAGCCGACTACAACTCCAATGCCTACCAAGTGCCAACTTGACATTGATCCCAATGGTAAAGCAGTGGATCAAAAGGTATATCGTTCTATGATTGGATCCTTGCTTTACCTTTGTGCATCTCGACCGAATATCATGTTGAGTGTGGGAATTTGTGCACGGCTTCAAGCCTCACCTAAGGAAAGTCACTTTGTGGCAGTCAAGCGAATTTGGCTCATACCCCAAACTTTGGCTTATGGTACCCAAGAGGAGCAAACTTCAACCTTGTAGGGTTCTTGGATTCGGATTGGGCGGGAGACAAAGTGGATAGGAAGTCAACTTCCGGAGGTTACCAATTTCTTGGTTGCTCTTTGGTGAGTTAGTCTTCCAAGAAGCAAAGTTGTGTATCTCTCTCTTCCACCGAAGCCGAGTATGTGGCAGCCGGCAGTTGTTGTGCTCAACTTCTATGGATGAGGCAAACTTTAAAGGATTACGGTGTCACTTGTGACAAAGTGCCTCTTTGGTGTGACAATGAAAGTGCCATCAAGATTTCTCTCAACCCGGTGCAACACTTCAAGACGAAGCATATTGAGATTCGGTATCACTTCATCCGGGAGCATATTTGGCGAGGGGAAATTGACCTACACTATGTCAACACCCATGATAACCTTGCAGATATCTTCACGAAGCCTTAGGATGAAGCAAGATTTCGCGAGTTAAGGCATGAGCTAAATATCATAGATTTGAGCAATGTGGATTGAAGTTGTGCACACCTCCCATACACACCGTGTTATCTTGTTTAGATGTAGGCATGGAAATAGGGGGAGTGTTGTTCTCTCAATGAACTTTCCCTCCCCCTGTTATGCATAAATCGATCAAATATTTCACATTCACCATTGTTGATGGTATATATGTGCTTCAAAGATGAGTAATGGTCATGGGCCCAAGGTTAAAATCTTCGCGGTGCCATACCACTTCACTCAAACATAGGTGGCCTCGGCCACCACCATATCTTTCGAGAGGTGTGTGTTTGTTGTCGTGTTTTTCTCCTTGTTTGTGTGGTGGTGTTTGTGGTGTTCCCTCTGATTTCCTATGCTTTCTTCTCTAATTTGAGTGTTTTTCTCGCTAAAAGGTTCTTGTGAGCAAAAAGTCAGTTTAAAGCTTCCTTTTCTGAGTTGGGCGGTACCACCGCTGGAGCGCACGGTACTACCGCTTACTAACTTAAGCGGTACTATCGCCCGCTCGAAGTGGTACTACCGCTGCAGGGAGAGACTGCGGGGTTAAGTGGGGGTCGGGGAATTTCTTTCCCACACCCACACCCATTCACCCCCATCTCGTTCTCTTCTCCAATGAAGAACCTGCGGACGAGGTCGCCGGTGGGCTGCCTCCTCCGGACCATGCTTCACCTTTTCCTTCGGTGGGATCGATCCCCACCCCTTCCTCAAGCCATGGATGCCGGTATTGCCCCCCATTTCCTTCTTGTTGCTTCTAGTTTTCAGTTCTAGGTTTTTAGGGGCAATGGGCATACATCCCGTGATTTTTGGCCAAATCAAAGCTTGAGTATGATGGTGAACACCTCTATACTACTAGGATTTATCTTTGGTACGACTATGTTTGATTTTAGCCTCCCCGGTAGTACCGGATCATGCATGGTGTTTTGGGAAACGCTGTTCCTCCGCCTGGAGCGGTACTACCGCTCCGTCAGAGCGGTACTATCGCTGTGAGCGGTACTACCGCCTATCATATGCGGTACTACCGCTGTGAGTGGTACTACCGCCTATCCTATGCGGTACTACCATGGGAGGCCATCATCCATCATGATCTTATCAAATTTTGATTACTTTTTGCTCTTTGTCTCGTGTCTTATGCTTGTTCGCTCTTGTTGTCTTTTGTGTTTGTGCGTTTGGCTCCAGGAGATGGCCCAACGGAACACCCTGCTCTTCGCATCAACCCCGGGCGCACTAGTTCAAAGTGCTATCACATCTCTAAGGCAGCAGGTGGGTCTGCAAGTGGCTCTGCAGGTGTTCCTTCTTCAAGTGCACCACCATCTCAGTCTCAGCAGCCCTCCAAGAGTACTGCAAAGAAGACAGCTAAGAAGGCCAAGACTGTCACTGAAATGTCAAACAAGGAGTTTTGGGAGAGGCATCAGCGCAATCCCTATGAACGTGAGCAAGAGCCCACCCTTGTTAACCGTCTGTTCTGGAACCACTTTCAGTATGCAACCTACTTTGATGTGATCAAGGCCAAGAAGAATCTCTTTGTTGATGTTCGCTCAATTGACATTGCTCATTTGGAGAAGGACATGGCTTACTTCGGTGAATCCCTGGAGATGTGCACTCAGCTAAACATTCTCAACATCATGTCATTCAACAAGGACTTTGATGCTGATCTGGTGGCTCAGTTTTATGCCACTGTCCATCTTGGCACCGATGCAGAAAGGACCTTGATGTGGATGACTAATGGCAGGCATCTGGTGGTCAAGTGGAAAGCTTTCATGGAGCTTCTTGGTGTTGAAGATCTCGGACTTGAGAGTTTGGTTGGCTTTCAACCTCATCACAATGCTACCTCCACTCACAAGTAGAACCTTTGGCCCTATTATACTAAGAAGGTCAACCCTGAGACTCTGAAGGAGACATATGAGCTACCCGTGTTTTTGGATATTCTTCATCGCATCTTCAGAGAGACGCTCTTCCCTCGTATTGGGAACCAGGATATGGTCTACTCATATCTTGTGGACATGCTTCTTTTCTGCCAGCATCAGAAGGAACAGAACACTTGTGAAACATTGGATATCTCTCATGTCATGTGGTCTGAACTGTTGTCCGCCATCTCTGAGCGTAAGTGTCTCATCTATGCTCCTTATATCATGCTTCTCATTGAGAAGGCTTGGGAGCACATCTATGCTAGATACCCGCTAGAGACTAGCAAACTGGTCTCTCACGAGGTCAAGAGTCTTAGGAGGAAGGATCTCTGGAACACTCCAGTCACTCAGCCTGACATCCCGGTTGGTGCAGATGATTCTGAGGCAGAGGCTGGTCAGGATGATGATGATGATGATGAGTATATGCCATCTGGAGCAGAGCCCTCTTGGGCAAAGAAGCTTAAAAAGAAGATGAAGAAGTTGTTCTGCATGGAATATCACAGTCAGTACATGGCCCATGTTTCTGAGAAGAAGTCCAGGACCCTTCATAAGGAGCTTATGTGTCAGCTTGGTGCCACAGTTGTCAACGGATCTGAAGGCCGAATCACAGATGAGGACGATTGGGTTCAGCAGCACTGCCACTGGACCGACTCTGACCCCGAGAAGCCCCCAGCCGATGACGGTGGTGCAGATGACCATGTAGCGATGTGATGATGTTGTGCCTTTCTCTGCCCCTTTTCGGTGTCTGGATGCCAAAGGGGGAGAGGTGGATTTGCGTATTACGAGCATGTCTATGTCTCTAGCGTTTTAGGTGCTTTGTCTTTTCTTCTCGCAAACTTTCTTTGTCTATCTAGTTTGGTTTGTGTTCGTGAGACCCAGTTACCTTTTCTATGTGTGAGACCTATACTATCTTAAATTATGTCGAGTACTTTAGTAGGTTGTGCTTAATTCCTTCTCTACATTTACTCACCTACTATGTTACCCGATTATGTCTCCTTAATGTTAGATGTTATCGGACTATAAAATATAGGGGGAACGTTGATTCTAGAGTGTGTGCTTTACATTCCAAAAGCAACTCATTTATAGGCACACATCTAGGGGGGGCTCGGCTATATTTTGTAGTCTTTGGGATTTGCCTACTCCTAGTGTTCTTATATTTTGTGCAAATCTCGTGTTGTCATCAATCCACCAAAAAGGGGGAGATTGAAAGGGCATGTCAGTTCCTATGTGGTCTAGGTGATTGATGACATTGCGTTTGCGGACTAATCGTATGTGCTAAGTATTTCAGAGATGAATCCATTGGCACGAGACGATCTTCTACCGTCCGTGTTATTAGCTCAAGACGTGTCGTTTTCTTCGGTTTTTGTTTTGGTCGACTTGAGTCATAGGAGACACCGTACTATCAAGGGGAGTCCGCATTGGAAAGGCAGGGTGGAATCATCACATACACTCATTTTCGGCACCCTCATCGTCTCTCCTTTGCTTGGGGGGTCTCCACATCTCTCTGTGGAGATCTTTTCTGTTGGGCGTGGTAGTACTTCCACTTGGGTGGTAGTACTGCCTATACCCTCCAAGCGGCAGTACCGCTGCACAAGCATGGTAGTACTGCTTGGGGGTATACGCGGCAGTATCGTCACGACAAGGCACCACCTCCGCGTCGATTCGAGGCGAGCATTTCTCGTGTCGGGTTCTACGGTAGTAGCAATGGCAGTAGAAGCGGTAGTACCGCTCCCACCACCGCGGCTACTACCGCTCTTCCCCTCCGCGCCTCGTCCCTAACACAGGGCGGTAGTACCGCTGGGGGTCGCGGTAGTACCGCTGGCACCTGCGGTAGTACCGCTCCACCCAACGGTAGTACCGCTCTGTGCGGGGAAATAAAGATCTTACGGTTCACTCATCTCCTCCTCTATATAAAGGGTTCTTCTTCCTCCAGAAGACTCACCTCTTCTCCCCCAAACTCCATTGTTGCTCCAAAAGCTTATTTTCGCCCGATCTCTCTCCCTAGCCAATCAAACTTGTTAATTTTCTAGGGATTGGTTGAGAAGGCCCACATCTACACTTCCACCAAGAGAAATTTGATTCCCCCCACTAATCCCTTGCGGATCTTGTTACACTTCGGTGTTTGAGCACCCTAGACGGTTGAGGTCACCTCGAAGCCATATCCATTGTGGTGAAGCTCCGTGGTTTCGTTGGGAGCCTCCAATTCAGTTGTGGAGAGAGCCCCAACCTTGTTTGTAAAGGTTCGTTCGCCGCCTTCAAGGACACCCATAGTGGAATCACAACATCTCGCATTGTGTGAGGGCGTGACGAGAATACTATGGCCCTAGTGGCTTCTCTAGGAGCATTGTGCCTCCACACCGCTCCAACAGAGACGTACTTCCCCTCAAAGGGAAGGAACTTTCGTAACACATCCTCGTCTTCACCGGCTCCACTTTTGGTTATCTCTCACCTTTACTTATGCAAGCTTTTATTGCGTTAGTCCATTGTGCTTGCTTGTGTACTTACTATTGTTGCATCATATAGGTTGCTCACCTAGTTGCATATCTAGACAACCTATATTGTTGCTAAGTTTAATTTGGTTAAGAAAAGCTAAAATTGTTAGTTGCCTATTCACCCCCCTCTAGTCAACCATATATATCCTTTCGATGTTGTCTTCCTTGTCCAACGCCAACAATTTTGGCATATAATATTTTGATGGGGACTCACAATCACAAAAGATTTCCAAAATAGTGTATTCGCATGTGAAAGTTCCCTTCCTTCTACTAATCATTAATGAATTTGCTTTTATGACCAATATTGTGATTGTCATGCTTCAAAAGATTTCACTTTCTAAACCTAATGTTAAGCTACCACTCAGCATGATATGAACATTTAATTTCAACTTCATTAAATTCAATTTATTCAACAATTTGCTCATAGGATATAAGTGAACCACTAGAGTAAATGACAAACTACTCCAAAAAGATATAAGGGAAGATCATGCGAGTAGTTAAGTAAATGGATAGCTATGTGAGGACTCTCTCTTATTTGAAAACTTCCAGATCTAAATATTTTATTAAAACAACCAGCAAAACAAAACAAATAACATTTAAAGAATAGCCACATCATGTGGAGAAGCAGAAACTTAGGGACAACCGATACTAACCAATGATTGTTGATGAAGAAAGGTGGGATGCCTACTGGGGCATCCCCAAGCTTACTTCTTGAAATATTAACTTGGGATGCCCTGGGCATCCCCAAGCTTGAGCTCTCGTGTCTTCTTCTTTTCTCTTATACCACGGTTTCCCTAAATCTTAAAAACTTCATCCACACAAAACTCAACAAGAACCCGTGAGATAAGTTAGTATAAATCAATGCAATAACCTTATCATCCTCTACTATAGCAAATCACTAAAATTATAATTTAACACTGCATACTAAATGCCTCTGCATATTTAATAGTCCTATCCTTAAATAGAATCATAATACACGCAAACATATGCAAAC
Organism: Secale cereale; assembly: GCA_902687465.1. Classification (NCBI taxonomy): domain Eukaryota; kingdom Viridiplantae; phylum Streptophyta; class Magnoliopsida; order Poales; family Poaceae; genus Secale; species Secale cereale. The sequence continues at coordinate 118,488,418 of LR738716.1, read as the reverse complement.
AATGGAAACATAACAACAATCTGTCTAAACAGGACAGTCTATAAAGATGGATCCATACTTCCCTAAATCAAAAAATTCTGAAATTTTAACATGATGTAGGAAATTTATCATAGCTTTCTGTGCAAAAAGTTTCAACATTTTGTCACATTCTGACTTTTCTCGGGAATTTTTGCACCAACGATAAACTTTGTGTTTTCAAACAGCACCATATAGACTTGCAAAATAAGCATGGCAAAGGCTATACTTGACATTTTTATAGAAATAAAGATTCAAAACATTATTCTAAATACCAGCAAGAAAATCCTAACAAAAGAAAATGACACTACAAGCAAAACTCATGTCATTTGCCGAATAAAAATATAGCTTCAAGTGAGGTTACTGATAATGTTGGAGACGAAACAGGGGAAGCCTTTCGGGGCATCCCCAAGCTTAGTTTCTTGGTTGTTCCTTGAATATTACATTGGGGTGCCTTAGGCATCCCCAAGCTTAGGGTCTTGCCACTCCTTATTCTCCTCATATCGGTATCTCATCCAAAACTTGAATACTTCAATCACACAAAACTTATCGGAACTTTGTGAGATGGGTTAGTATGATAAAGCAAATCATTCACTTTGGGTACTGTCAAAGACAAGATTCATAATTCTTCTCAAACAATGCATACTGTAGCGTATCATTTCTACAATCTATATTGATCAATATAAGCCATAGAAACTAGGAAACAAGCAAACTATGTATTGAAAACAGAATGTGTCAAAAATAGAACAGTCTGTAATGATATGGACAACCACCATACTTATTCAACTCTAAAAATTCTGAAAAATTAGGACAGCGTAGGAAATTTGTATACCAATCATGTTTCAAAATTTCAGCTAATTATAAGGTTCTAGTTATTTATTGAATTTTCCGCACTAGGCGCAAAACTTTCTGTTTTTGCACAGAATCAAATCAACTATCATCCACACTATCCCAAAGGCTTTACTTGGCACTTTATTGAAACAAAACATGTAAAACATGATCACTACAATAGCTTGACCATGTGAACATACAAAAACAGTAGGTATAAGTGTTGGGTTGCGTCCCAACAAGTGCTTTTCTTTACGCCCTTAGCTAGGCATGATGATTTCAATGATGCTCGCATAGAAGTAAAGAATTGAAACACAAATAGAGCATCATGATTCACATGGCAAGAACATTTAAGTCTAACTCACTTCCTATGCATAGGGATTTTGTGAGCAAACAATTTATGGGAACAAGAATCAACTAGCATAGGAAGGCAAAACAAGCAATACTTCAAAACTTTCAACACATAGAGAAGAAAGTTTATATTATTGAGATAAGTAAATGCATATGCCCCTCTCTCACAATAATTTTCAGTAGCATGATGAATGAATTCCACAATATAGCTATCACATAAAGCACTTGTCGAAGTTCTGGGATCTAGGGTACCCAGACTTGCCTGCGTGCGGCCCATGACGTGGCTCCCATGCAGGCCTGGTACGGCCCATCTTCAGCATCGACACCCAAGACCCTCGTGGGGGACAAGCCTCGCGAGGCCAACAACATCAAGACCTATGGAAGGATCAGTCCCGTAGGTTGGCTCCCGAGGGGCGGAGAACTCTATGTGCGCCTCACCTCGTGAGGTTCAGATGATGTGAGCGATGACGACCAAGGCCAGGCGGGCGCCAATGGGCGCAGGACGACCAATTTCCTCTTTGGTGCTAAAGAGGCAAGCGCGGACACGAAGTCCCGAGGAATCAAGTAAAGGTTTCCATTTCCATGCAACAAGACCAGGACTGCCATGACGGTAGGACGAGGTCATCGTTGATACGTCTCCAACGTATCTACTTTTTCTCATGCCTTTCCTCTTGTTCTGGACTCTAATTTGCACGATTTGAATGAAACTAACCTCGGACTGACGTTGTCTTCAGCAGAACTACCATGGTGTTGTTTTTGTGCGGAAATAAAAGTTCTCGGAATGAAACGAGACTCTGCAAGGATTTTTTTATGGAATAAAAGAGAATTACTGGAGCCAAGACCCACCAGAGAGGGGCCCCTCAGTGGGCACAACCCACCAGGGCGCGCCCCCTCTCCTAGCGTGCCCAGGTGGGTTGTACCCACCTGGTGGCCCCGCAGACACCAACCCTGATCCTATAAATTCCTATTTTCGGAGAAAAAACTAGGGAGAAAGAATTATTGCGATCCACGAGACGGAGCCGCCGTCACCTCCTGTTCTTCCTCGGGAGGCCATATCTGGAGTCCGTTTGGGGCTCCGGAGAGGGGGATCTTCGTTCTTTGTCATCACCAACCCTTCTCTATCGCCAATTCCATGATGCTCCCCACCGGGAGTGAGTAATTCCTTCGTAGGCTCGCTGGTCGGTGAGGAGTTGCATGAGATTCATCATGTAATCAAGTTAGTTTTGTTAGGGCCCGATCCCTAGTATCCACTATGTTCTTAGATTGATGTTGCTATGACTTTGCTATGCTTAATGATTGTCACTTTGGGCCCGGGTGCCATGAACTCAGATCTGAACCGTTTATGAATTCATCATTATATCCATGTTTTAGATCCGATCTTGCAAGTTATAGTCACCTACTACGGATATGATCCGACAACCCTGGAGTGACAACAAACGGGCCCACTCTCAGTGATGATCGTAGTTTGAGGAGTTCATGTATTCACTATGTGTTAATGCTTTGTTCCGTTTCTCTATTAAAAGGAGGCCTTAATATCCCTTAGTTTCCAATATGGACCCCGCTGCCACGGGAGGGTAGGACAAAAGATGTCATGCAAGTTATTTTAATAAAGCACGTATGACTATTTACGGAATACATGCCTACATTATATCGATGAACTGGAGCTAGTGCCGTATCGCCCTAGGTTATAACTGTCACATGATGAATACCATCCAGCAAGTCACCGATCTAATGCCTACGAATTTTCCCCGTATTTATCTTGCTAAGTTACTACTCCTACTCCTGCTGCTACTGTTACACTTGCTACAAAATTACTCCTATCACTGTTACGGTTACTATTGCTGCTGTCACTACTATCAAAACTATCAAACTACTTTGCTACTGATCACTTTGCTGCAGATAATTAATCTCCAGGTGTGGTTGAATTGACAACTCAGCTGCTAATACCTTCAAATATTCTTTGGCTCCTCTTGTGTCGAATCTAAATTTGGGTTGAATACTCTACCCTGAAAAACTGTTGCGATCCCCTATACTTGTGGGTTATCAATCGTCGAGCCCACCGTGGCATCAGGATCAGAAGCTTTGCAGGCGAAGACCACCTTTAGTCAGAATAAGATGTACTAGTTGGGTCCCTTCAAATTTGGCCGTTGTGGGATCCCTTCCCGCCTACATTTTGGGGGAAGAGGACCAAGGCCACTATAAATATAGGATAGCCACCACCATGGAGGGGGATCAGATCAAAGATCCAACAGATCATCGAGACCTCCCTCTAGACACACAACACCAAGAACACACCTCGCGAGGTTGTTCACCCACTATACTAGTTCTTCCTCAGCCTACCTTGAGGCAATCCACCACATTGCAGGAGTAGGGCCACTCACCGCTAGGTGGCCTGAACCTGGGTAAATTGCCTTGTGTCGTGTTCTTTCTTTTTCCTCGAGCTAGATCATAGAGATGGCGAGTAGGCAGATAGGGGAAGTTGAGTTCTTCGCACGCACCCCAGCGTTCAAACTTACAAGGGTTTTGTGGAGCCTTGAATCCCACAGCACTCTTTCATGATGCATAAGCATAGAAATTTTGCTACTCTCCACATAAGCAAATTTATTCTCATGAATAGTAGTGGGAGCAAACTCAACAAAATAACTATCATGAGATTGGAAATTAAAGTCATGATGATAAGTTTCATGGTTATCATTATTCAATATAGCATACATGTCATCACCATAATAATCATAGATAGCAACTTTGTTATCATAGTCAATCGAAACATCCTCCAAAGTAGTGGATTCATCACTAAATAAAGTCATGACCTCTCCAAATCCACTTTTATCAATATAATCATCATAAATAGGAGGCATGCTACAATTATAACAAATTTCCACATCAAATCTTGGGGGGCTAAAAATATCATCTTCATCAAACATAGCATCCCCAAGCTTATGGCTTTGCATATCGTTACCATCATGGATATTTAACAAATTCATACTAACAACATTGCAATCAGGCTCATCATTTATGCCAAACATTTTATAGCATTCTTCTTGTAACAATTGAGCACAATTTTCCTTTCCATCATTATCACGAAAGACATTATAAAGATGAAAAATATGACGCATCCTCAATTCCATCTATTTTTGTTTTCTTTTATAAACCAAACTAGTGATAAAACAAGAAACTAAAGGATTCGATTGCAAAAGATCTAAAGATATACCTTCAAGCACTCACCTCCCCAGCAACGACGCCAGAAAAGAGCTTGATGTCTACTACACAACTTGTTCTTGTAGACTCGTGTTGCGCCTCCAAGTGCAGAGTTTTGTAGGACAATAGCAAATTTCCCTCAAGTGGATGACCTAAGGTTTATCAATCCGCGGGAGGTGTAGGATGAAGATGGTCTCTCTCAAACAACTTGCAACCAAATAATAAAAAGTCTCTTGTGTCCCCAACACACCAAATACAATGGTAAATTGTATAGATGCACTAGTTCGGCGAAGAGATGGTGACACAAGTGTAATATGGATACTAGATATTGATTTTTGTAATAATAAAAATAAAGAACAACAAGGTAGCAAGTAACAAAAGTGAGCACAAACGGTATTGCAATGCTTGAAAATGAGGCCTAGGGTCCGTACTTTCGCTAGTGCAATCTCTCAACAATGCTAATATAATTGGATCACA
>LR738716.1:118459840-118472008 GCA_902687465.1 Secale cereale | reverse complement strand
GGGGAAGCAACGTGTACTTCTTTTGAACCAAAGATGAAGAATGAAGAATGCAAGATCAAGAATCCGCAGATCAACAATGAATGGATAGACAAGATATTGCTTCAACTAGTGGGAGGAGTTATGGAAGTTGGAGATCTTCTAAAATGCATACTTGTGGTTCTTGTTTTCTTTGGTCTTGCTATTTTAGCAAATATTTGGTGACGTCTTATGTATCCAATGTTGTTGAAAAAGCAAAGAAATCCATTATGTTGGATCAAATTAAGATGCAAATTTAGGTTTCCGAGCCGGGAGTAGCTGCGCCAGACCAGACCCCGCAAAGCCGACCCGTAAAAGAGCATATTCCATGAATATCCTTTTTATGGGTCCGTTATGTGGGGTCTGCAGCTGCGGCCGTCCGAGCCAGCCCGCAAATGCCGTTTTCCACGAACCACAAACGCGTTTTATTGGCTAGCCGGATGCGGGTCTGCTAGAGTTGCTCTTAGTTCTAATTAAATCATACCAAAACCATATAAGATTGTTGAAAACATGGCATGAATACTTCATAAATTATAGATACGTTGGAGACGTATCATCATCCCCAAGCTTAATTCCCGCTCATCCTCGAGTAGGTAAATGATAAAAGAAATAATTTATGAAGTTAGAATGCTAGCATAGTGCATAATTTTGATCAATGATATTTTCAGTCACCATTCCTAGCATCATAACAACAACTCTTCATCATAAAACTCATCTTGATAAAGTGGCCATCAATTCACATGTAATAGTTCAAACAATGAATTTTATTGATACTATCATGTAATCTTTCTTATATTGGCATGAATGTTCAGATCCGTAAGATTCAAAACAAAAGTTTAATATTGACATAAAAACAATAATACTTCAAGCATACTAGAATGCAAAACCATGAAACTTCAAAAATAACATGGCTAAAGAAAGTTATCCCTACAAAATCATATAGTCTTGTTATGTTCCCTCTTCTCAGCACAAAGTATAAATCATGCCCACCCCGGTGTCAGCCAAGCAATTGTATTCATACTTTTACATTCTCAAACATTTTCAACTCTTTACGCAATACATGAGCGTGAGCGATGAACATAGCACTATGGGTGGAATAGAAGGTTGTAGTAGGCAAAAGAAGGGAGAAAGTCTCACATCAACTAGGCAAATCAATAAATTATGGAGATGTTCATCAATTGATATCAATGTGAGTGAGTAGGGATTTCCATGTAGCGGATGCACAAGAGCTATAACTGTATGAAAGCTCAAAAGAAATCTAAGTGGGCGTGCATCCAACTTGCTTGCTCACGAAGACCTAGGGCAATTTGAGGAAGCTCATCTTTGGAATATACAAGCCAAGTTCTACAATGAAAAATTCCCACTAGTAATATATGAAAGTGACAAAAATAGGAGACTCTCAATCGTGAAGAACATGGTGCTACTTTGAAGCACAAGTGTGGAAAAAGGATAGTAACATTGTCCCTTATCTCTTTTTCTCTCATTCATTTTTAGATATCAGTCGATGCACATACATCACAACAGGCATGTTGATTGGTTAAACATATGAACCTAGCTATTATGAATGAAAATTTGGATTGACAACAATTTTAGATATCAGGAGACACTTAGCCTGCTTTGCCTCTGCTAGCTTCTTTCTGGCTTCTTCCATCTCTTCTTTGGCCTGGGTGAAGAAAACATCTGATTACTCTTTTCTCTTCTTCAGAAACTCAACTATACTCTCAAGGGCTGCTGCACGCTTTCTTTCAGACTTTACTAGAGCCATGAGGACACAAACACTTGACGACTCAAACGTCTCCAACGTATCTATAATTTTTGATTGTTCCATGCTATTATATATTCTGTTTTGGATGTTTAATGGGCTTTATTATACACTTTTAAATTATTTTTGGGAATAACCTACTAACCCAAGGCCTAATGCAAATTGTTGTTTTTTGCCTATTTCAGTGTTTCGCAGAAAATGGATATCAAACGGAGTCCAAACGGAATGAAACCTTTGGGAGAGTTACTTTTGGAACCATATCTTCACAGAAGACTTGGAGTACACGCGAGGGAACGAGAGAGGCGACCACGAGGGTCCAGGGCGCGCCCAGGGGGGCCACGCGCGCCCCCACCCTCGTGGGCCCCCTCTAGCTCCCCCGATGCCCTCCTTCCTCCTATATATATCCATGTACCCTAAAAACATCGAGGCAATAGAGAAAACCCTAAGTCCACCGCCGCAACCTTCTGTTCCCGTGAGATCCCATCTTAGGGCCAGTTTTGGAGCTCCGCCAGAGGGGGGATCGATCATGGAGTGCTTCTACATCAACACCATAGCCTCACCAATGAGTTGTGAGTAGTTTACCAAAGACCTTCGGGTCCATAGTTATTAGCTAGATGGCTTCTTCTCTCTTTTTGGATCTCAATACAAAGTTCTCATCGATCTTCAAGGAGATCTATTTGATGTAATCTTTTTGCGGTGTGTTTATCGAGATCCGATGAATTGTGGGTTTATGATCAATATTATCTATGAACAATATTGGATTCTTTTCAGAAATCTTTTATGTATGATTATAATATCCTTGCAAATCTCTTCGAAATATTGGTTTGGTTTGGCCTACTAGATCTATAGTTCTTGCAATGGGAGAAGTGCTTGGCTTTGGGTTCAATCTTGCGGTGTCCTTTCCCAGTGATAGTAAGTGCAGCAAGGCAAGTATTGTATTGTTGCCATAGAGGTTAAAAAGATGGAATCTATATCATATTGCTTGAGTTTATCCCTCTACATCATGTCATCTTGCTTAAAGCATTACTCTGTTCTTATGAACTTAATACTCTAGATGCATGCTGGATAGCGGTTGATGTGTGGAGTAATAGTAGTAGATGCAGAATTGTTTTGGTCTACTTGTTACAGACGTGATGCCTATATATAATGATCATGCCTAGATATTCTCATAACTATGCACTTTTCTATCAATTGCTCGATAGTAATTTGTTCACCCACCGTAGAATTCTGCTATCATGAGAGAAGCCACTAGTGAAACCTATGGCCCCCGGGTCTATTCTCATCATATTAATCTTCCATCTACTTTACTTTGCTTTCTTTAATTTTGTTCTTATACCAAAAATACCCAAAATATTATACTATCCTATCTATCAGATTTCACTTTCGAAAGTGACTGTGAAGGGATTGACAACCCCTTATCATGTTGGCTGCGAAGTTCTTATTTGTTTGTGTAGGTGCGATAGACTCACGCGTGGTCTCCTACTGGATTGATATCTTGGTTCTCAAAACTGAGGAAAATACTTACGCTACTGTGCTGCATCACCCTTTCCTCTTCGAGGGAATACAACGCAAGCTCGAGAAGTAGCAAGAAGAATTTCTGGCACCGTTGCCGGGGAGATCTACGCAAAAGTCATATACCAAGTACCTATCACAAACCCTTATCCTTCGCACTACATTATTTGCATCTCGTTTTCCTCTCCCCCACTTCACCCTTGCCGTTTTATTCGCCCTTCTTTTTCCGTGTGTTTACCATTCGCTTGCCTCTTGTTTACTTGTGTGTTGGATTGCCTACTTGTCACTATGGCTCAAAACAATACCAAATTGTGTGACTTCTCTAATACCAACAATAATGATTTTATTAGCACGCCTATTGCTCCTATTAACGATGCTTAATCTTGTGAGATCAGTGCTGCCATGTTGAATCTTGTCATGAATGATCAATTTTCTGGCCTTCTTAGTGAAGATGCCGCTACCCATCTGAACAACTTTGTTTATTTATGTGATATGCAAAAGAAGAGGGATACGGATAATGATATTGTTAAATTGATGCTATTTCCGTTTTCACTTAGAGATCATGCTAAAACTTGGTTTTCCTCTTTGCCTAGAAATAGTATTGATTCATGGAATAAGTGCAAAGATGCCTTTATCTTTAAGTATTTTCCTCCCGCTAAGATTATCTCTCCTGGAAATGATATTATGAATTTTAAGCAACTAGATCATGAGCATGTTGCACAAGCTTGGAGAGAATGAAATTAATAATACGTAATTGCCCTACACATGGTTTGAACTTATGGATGATTATACAAAACTTTTATGCTGGCTTGAATTTTGCTTCTAGAAATCTTTTATATTCGGCCGCGGGGGGCACTTTCATGGAAATCACCTTAGGAGAAGCTACCAAACTCCTAGATAATATTATGGTTAACTACTCTCTATGGCACACCGAAAGATCTACTAGTAGAAAAGTGCATGCTATTGAAGAGATTAGTGTTTTGAGTGGAAAGATGGATGAACTTATGAAATAATTTGCTACTAAGAGTGCTTCTTATAATCCTAATGATATGCATTTGTCCATGCTGATTGAAAATAATAATGAATATTTGGATGTGAATTTTGTTGGTAGGAATAATTTTGGTAACAATGCCTATATAGGAAACTTTAATCCTAGGCCTTTTCCTAGTAATTCCTCTAATAATTATGGTAATTCCTACAAAAACTCTTATCGAAATTTTGGTAAGATGCCCTCTGAATTTGAAACTAGTGTTAAAGAGTTTATGAATTCGCAAAAGAATTTCATTGCTTTGCTTGAACAAAAATTCCTTAAGATTGATGAGTTGGCTAGAAACGTGGATAGAATTACTCTTGATGTTGATTATTTGAAACTTAGATCTATTCCACCTAACCATGATATCAATGAGTCTCTCAAAGCCATGAGAATTTCCATTGATGAGTGCAAAGAAAGAACCGCTAGGATGCGTGCTAAAAAAGATTGCTTTATGAAAGTGTGTTCTTCTAATTATCATGAAAATAAAGATGAAGATCTGAAAGTTATTGATGTGTCTCCTATTAGATCCTTGTTTTATAGTATGAATCTTGATAAAGATGGCACTGACGATGAGTCTACTTTAGTTAAAAGGCGTCCCAATGATTCGGAGTTTTTAGATCTTGATGCTAAAATTGTTAAATGTGGGATCGAAGAGATTGAAACTTTGCATAGTGATGAACCCACTATTTTGGATTTCAACGGATTCAAATATGATAATTGCTCTTTAATAGATTGTATTTCCTTGTTTCAATCCATACTAAATTCACTGCATGCTTATAGTCAAAATAAGGCTTTTACCAAACACATAGTCGATGCTTTAATGCAGTCTTATGAGGAAAAACTTGAATTATAAATTTCTATCCCTAGAAAGCTTTATGATGAGTGGGAACCTACTATTAAAATTAAAATTAAAGATCATGAATGCTTTGCTTTGTGTGATTTAGGTACAAGTGTTTCTACAATTCCAAAAGCTTTGTGTGATATGTTAGGATTCCATGAACTTGATGATTGTTCTTTAAATTTGCATCTTGCGGATTCCACCGCTAAGAAACCTGTGGGGATGATTAATGATGTTCTTATTATTGCCAATAGAAATTATGTGCTCGTAGATTACATCGTTCTTGATATAGATTGCAATCCTTCATGTCATATTATTCTTGGTAGACCTTTCCTTACAACGATTGGTGCAATTATTGATATGAAGGAAGGAAATATTAGATTCCAATTTCCGTTAAGGAAAGGCATGAAACACTTTCCTAGAAAGAAAATCAAATTACCTTATGAATCCATTATGAGAGCCACTTATGGATTGCCTACCAAAGATGGCAATACCTAGATCTATTCTTGTATCGTGCCTAGCTAGGGGTGTTAAACGATAGCGCTTGTTGGGAGGCAACCCAATTTTATTTTCTTTGTTTTTGCTTATATTTAGGAACAAATATTGCATCTAGCTTCTTTTTAGATGTGGTTTTGTGTTTTAATTAGTGTTTGCGCCAAGTAGAACCTTTGGGAAGACTTGTGTGAAGCTTATGTGATCTTGCTGTAAAAAACAGAAACTTTAGCGCTCACGATATTGGCTGTCATTTTTTTACTGGAGAGTGCTTTTTAGTTGATTATTTTTTAGATGATTAATAGACAAATTCCTCACATTTACCAATTTATTTCAATTTATTTTAGAGTTACAGAAGTATTCAAAAGTTACAGATTACCACAGACTGTTCTGTTTTTGACAGATTCAGTTTTTCGTGTATTGTTTGCTTATTTTGATGAATATATGAGTAGTATCGGGGGGTATGAATCATGGAGAAGTTGGAATTTAGTAGGTTTAACACCAATATAAACAAAGAATGAGTTCATTATAGTACCATTGAGTGGTGGTTTGTTTTCTTATACTTACGGAGCTCACGAGAATTTTGGCTAAGTTTTGTGTTGTGAAGTTTTCAAGTTTTGAGTATGGCTTTGATGGACTATGGAAAAAAGAGTGGCAAGAGCCTAATCTTGGGGATTCCCAAGGCACCCCAAGGTAAAATTGAAGAACAACCAAAATCCTAAGCTTGGCGATGCCCCGGGAAGGCATCCCCTCTTTCGTCTTCGTCTATTGGTAACTATACTTGAGACTATATTTTTATTCACCACATGATATGTGTTTTGCTTGGAGCGTCATGTATGATTTGAGTCTTTGCTTTTTAGTTTTCCACAATTATCCTTGCTGGACACACCTTTTGAGAGCGATAAATATGATTTAGAATTTATTAGAATACTCTATGTGCTTCACTTATATCTTTTGAGATAGATAGTTTTGCTCTAGTGCTTCACTTATATCTTTTAGAGCACGGTGGTGGTTTTGTTTTGTAGAAATAATTGATCTCTCATGCTTCACTTATATCTATATGAGAGTCTTTTATAACAGCATGGTAATGTGCTTTGGTTATAAAACTAGTCCTAATATGATAGGCATCCAAGATGAATATAGTAAAAAACTTTCATACAAGTGCATTGAATACTATGAGAAGTTTGATACTTGATGATTTTTTTGAGGTACGAGGATGGTGATATTAGAGTCATGCTAGTAGATTAGTTGTGAATTTTAGAAATACTTGTGTTGAGGTTTGCAAGTCTCGTAGCATGCACGCATGGTAACCGTTGTGTGACAAATTTGAAGCATGAGGTATTTCATTGAGTGTCATCCTTTGTGTGGAGGTCGGGATCGCGTGATGGTTAACTTCACTCAACCCTTCCCCTAGGAGCATGCGTTTAGTACTTTGTTTAGGTGACTTGTAGATTTTTGCAATAAGTATGTGAGTTCTTTTTGACAAATGTTGAGTCCATGGATTATACGCACTCTCACCCTTCCACCATTGCTAGCCTCTCTTGTACCGCGCAACTTTCGCCGGTACCATACACCCACCATATACCTTCCTCAAAACAGCCACCATACCTACCTATCATGGCATTTCCATAGCCATTCCGAGATATATTGCCATGCAACTTTCCACCGCTCCGTTTGCTATGACATGCTTCATCAATGTCATATTGCCATGCATGATCATGTAGTTGACATCGTATTCGTGGCTAGGCCACCATGCATAACTTTTCATACATGTCACTCTTGATTCATTGCACATCTCGGTACACCATCGGAGGCATTCATATAGAGTCATACCTTCTTCTAGTATCGAGTTGTAATATCGAGTTGTAAATCAATATAAGTGTGATGATCATCATTATTAGAGCATTGTCCCAAAGAAAAAAAAGAAAAAAAAAGAAAAAAAAGAAGGAAAGGCCAAAGAAAAAAAAGAAAGGCCCAAAAAAGAAAAAAAAGCAAAAAAAGTAAAAAAATAAAAGAAAAAGAAAAGAAAAAAGGGACAATGCTACTATCTTTTTCCACACTTGTGCTTCAAAGTAGCACCATGACCTTCATGATAGAGAGTCTCTTGTTTAGTCACTTTCATATGCTAGTGGGAATTTTCATTATAGAACTTGGCTTGTATATTCCAACGATGGGCTTCCTCAAATGCCCTAGGTCTTCATGAGCAAGCAAGTTGGATGCACACCCACTTTGTTTCTTTTTGTTGAGTCCCTACTCACACACATTAATATCTATTAATGGGCATCTCCATAGCCCATTGATAAGCCTAGTTGATGTGAGACCATCTTCCTCTTTTGTCTTCTCCACAACCACCACTCTATTCCACATAATGCTATGTCCATGGCTCACACTCATATATTGCGTGAAAGTTGAAAGAGTTTGAAAAAATTAAAGTATGAAACAAGTGCTTGGCTGAAACCGGGGTTGTGCATGATTGGAATATTTTGTGTGACGAAGATGAAGCATAGCCTAACTATATGATTTTGTAGGGATGAACTTTCTTTGGCCATGTTATTTTGAGAAGATACGATTGTTGTTTTTTGCCTATTTCAGTGTTTCGCAGAAAAGGGATATCAAACGGAGTCCAAACGGAATGAAACCTTCGGGAGAGTTATTTTTGGAACCGTATCTTCACATAAGACTTGGAGTACACGCGAGGGACCTAGAGATGCGACCACGAGGGTCCAGGGCACGCCCAGGGGGGCAGGCGTGCCCCCAGCCTCATGGGCCCCCTCTGGCTCCCCCGATGCCCTGCTTCCTCCTATATATATCCATGTACCCTGAAAAGATCGAGGCAATAGAGAAAACCCTAATTCCATCGCCGCAACCTTCTGTTCCCGTGAGATCCCATCTTGGGGCATATTTCGGAGCTGCGCCGGAGGGGGGATCGATCACGGAGTGCTTCTACATCAACACCATAGCCTCACCAATGAGTTGTGAGTAGTTTACCACAGACCTTCGGGTCCATAGTTATTAGCTAGATGGCTTCTTCTCTCTTTTTGGATCTCAATACAAAGTTCTCCTCGATCTTCAAGGAGATCTATTCGATGTAATCTTTTTCCAGTGTGTTTGTTGAGATTCGATGAATTGTGGGTTTATGATCAAGATTATCTATGAACAATATTGGATTCTTTTCTGGAATTTTTATGTATGATTATAATATCCTGGCAAGTCTCTTCGAATTATTGGTTTGGTTTGGCCTACTAGATCTATAGTTCTTGCAATGGGAGAACTGCTTGGCTTTGGGTTCAATCTTGCGGTGTCCTTTCCCAGTGACAGTACGGGCAGCAAGGCACATATTGTATTGTTGCCATCGAGGATAAAAATATGGGGTTTATATCATATTGATTGAGTTTATCCCTCTGCATCATCTCATCTTGCTTAAAGCGTTACTCTGTTCTTATGAACTTAATACTCTAGATGCATGCTGGATAGCGGTCGATGTGTGGAGTAATAGTAGTAGATGCATAATCGTTTCGGTCTACTTGTTATATACGTGATGCCTATATATAATGATCATGCCTAGATATTCTCATAACTATGCGCTTTTCTATCAATTGCTCGACAGTAATTTGTTCACCCATCGTAGAATTCTGCTATCATGAGAGAAGCCACTAGTGAAACCTATGGCCCCCGGTCTATTCTCATCATATTAGTTTTCCATCTACTTTACTTTGCTTTCTTTACTTGCTGTTCTTATACCAAAAATACCAAAAATATTATACTATCCTATCTATCAGATTTCACTTTCGTAAGTGACCGTGAAGGGATTGACAACCCCTTATCGCGTTGGCTGCGAAGTTCTTATTTGTTTGTGCAGGTGCGAGGGACTCACGCATGGTCTCCTACTGGATTGATACCTTGGTTCTCAAAATTGAGGGAAATACTTACGCTACTGTGCTGCATCACTCTTTCCTCTTCGAGGGAATACAATGCAAGCTCGAGAAGTAGCAACAACGCAACCTGGCTTGTGTGTAATCCAACATCGTTTGGGAATTTGCACCTTGTGTCCAATCCTGCATAATTAGGGAACTAGCACCTTTTGTTTAATCCAGCATCATTTTGGAACTCGCACATTGGACTAGCCAAAAAACATGATCTCGAGGTTGATCAACGACCAACAAGGTCCAAAGCTAGTAGAAGGACAACTTGGGAAAGCCTCCCTTGCCGGGCAGGAGAGCCCGGCCAGGTCGAGGCCGCACCTATGGACAAGTCAAGATTGTCCCGACAGGGTTGCCGGGGCCGCCAAGACCAAGCCCCGCCAAGCTCCCTTGGCGAAAAAACCCTTACCAAGACGCCACCGCTCCACCTCACCGCTCCCAAGTCACTAATCAGTGCGGTGTCAAGGTAGTAAGCAACCGGGTGGACCCTGTGAAGCACATGACAGCATTGGAAAGAAGAGATTAGCTTTATTGACACCCGTCTAGGAGGCGTGTCAAGCTGATAAGAAGAGGCAGATAAGAGGCGCGGTGCGCTTGCCGGGCTTCAACCTCGACACAACACCTAGTAGTGCATTTAATGCAACATTTAATGCACTTTGTCCTAACTGCCAGAGTTATGTATGATAGCACTGTTGGCTATCTAATCACTCTAAAATGACTGTGTTGCCACTTTGGTCGCCCCTTAAGCTATGAAAGGAGGCCCGAGGCAACCTAGCAAGGGGTTTGAACATTTTTCAGTCCCCCAACACTTGTATGCCCACGCTGGTCTCCCCGAGGCAACGCCGCCGAGCTAGAGCGCGCTGAGCCTTCATGTTCCTCCTGATCAATCCCCGATAGCAGGAGTACGGTTTTATGCTACAAAGCGGCCCGAACCTGGGTAAAAGAGAGTTGTCCGTTTCCATCCTGCCCCCTGCTGCTACTGCTCTTTGTGCAACGCGACCGTCCCCTTACCGAACCACAAAGGGACACCCATGCCCCATAGGTGATCGTGCTTCCACGCTGACACTTCCCAAATCCATTCAGTAGAAGCTTGATAAACATGACTAGTAGAAGTGAGTTTAAAAGGAGAAATATAAAAACATACTCCAAGGTGAGAACACCCACTTCCTACATCAAGTTAAAAAGGAAAGCATTAGGCCGATTAAGATTGTGCTTATTACATATCAAGTAGAGCTAGCTTAGAGAAACTATAACATATACATCAAATAATACAAAGATAAGCGAAATGTAAAAATCAATAAAGGTTGTTACAGCAAAACAATCAGCAACCAGATGATCTCCAGGGCTTCTTGTAGTTGCATTTGATTGATTAGCTTCAACATTAAATTACAAAGGTTAGGGCTCCTTTGATTCAGATGAATTCCATATGATTTTTAAAGGGTTGGAATCCTTAGGATTTTTTCTACATTGGTCCTTTGATTCATAGGGTTGAATCCTATTTCCTGTGGAATCATGTGTACTAGATTTCATTTGAAATCTAGCATCCACTCCAACCTCTTTTTTCACTCCATTTGTTTTCCTATGGCATCAAACACTCCGTGCTAATCCTATGGGATTCAAGTGGGCATGCCACTCCAATGCTTTATTTTTTCTATTCATATGTTTTGAGAATCCTACGAATCAACGAGGGCCTTATAGTTTTTCATCGCACTACATGGTGGGTCCAGTGATAAATCGAGATCCTACAAATGACAGAGATCCTAATCAAGTGTGCAGGAAATTGTTTGTCTTGCCTATTATTGTTTATTATTCTGCCACACTGCCGTATTGCTTGGCAAGAACCCTAGCCAAGCAGACAACATGGTTTGACGCTGTTTTCGGCTCGGGGCTTGCCGAGGGCCTGGCCTGGTCCTGTGTTCAGTACACATACCATGTCAAAGTAAAAAATTGATCAAAAGAGGGGGATCCCTCCGATTTCATTAACGAAACAATCAATGACACACAAACCATTCTATGTTTTCAATGTCAAAGTAATTGAAAGGCTCTTACTTACATAAGCTCATTTTATAGATTTGTGCAACTCGTCTTTAAGTTGCGTTGTTCCTTGAATATTTCCCCAACATCCCGTATTTGGTCTTCATTGCTCCTTTGCATGTTGGCATTCATACTTCTAAAATACCAACATGGCAAAAAATAGCAATACTCACGCATCTTGTAGGCAACATTAAAGCACTCATCTGCCATGTTAGCACGAGTTATTTTTAGTATCCCACTATGTGGCTATTCAGCTTTGCTAGAACTATGTTGTGGTTTTATTCCGAGTCAATAGAACATGTGGCTCACTTCCTTGCTATTCTCAAACACTTTTAATCATTTGCCACACTACTGATTAAAGATAAAGAACCTACGCAAGCACACCGCAATACAGGAGCGACCCACAATTACAAGATGATATTATGATAATCCAAGGTATAACCAATTACTTTTACTGGAACAATAGCAGCCAGGAAATTTGAAGGGTAGGTATGAACAAAATTAGAACTGCACATGTACTGCTAAGAGAATCAATGTACACATTACCAATCGTAGAGGAGTA
>LR738716.1:118439960-118459773 GCA_902687465.1 Secale cereale | reverse complement strand
TCACGGGAGATCCCAATGGAAGCGAGAGATTTTGCCACCGACCTTAAAATTTGAAACATTGTACTCCCTGTCTGGCGTGCTGGGTGATTTGGCTAAGAAACTAGGAGTACCGGTACACATATGTTTTCTTATTTAATGTCGTGGCATTACTTATTTGTTGTAATTGTGAAATAAACATATTAAGCTATTGAGTTTGAATGCAATGGTTTATACAATTCAATAATTAGAATCATTGTTGAATTCCAAGATGAATACAAAGTCTATAGCACTTCACAATATACTCAAACTCACGTACTGATGACCCACAAGTATAGGGGATCAATCGTATCCTTTTGATAAATACAAGTGTCGAACCCAATGAGGAGCAGAAGGAAATGACAAGCGGTTTTCAGCAGGGTAATGTCTGCAAGCACTGAAATTGTCGGTAGCAGGTAGTTTGATAGCAAGATAATTTGTAACGAGCAAGTAAGGGTAACGATAAATAAAGTGTAGCAAGGTAGCCCAATCCTTTTGTGGAAAAGGACAGGCCAAAATGGTGTCTTATAATAAGCAAAGCATTCTTGAGGGTACACGGGAATTTCATCTAGTCACTTTCATCATGTTGTTTAATTTGCATTCGCTACTTTGATAATTTCATATGTGGATGGAACGGTGCTTGGGTTCTATTCTTACTTGAAAAAACCTCCCACTTATGATTAACCCCCTCGCAAGCATCCGCAACTATGATAAAAGTATTAAGATAAAACCTAACCGTGGCATTAAATATATGGATACAAATCAATCCCTTACGAAGTAGCGCATAAACTAGGGTTTAAGCTTCTGTCACTCTAGCAACCCAGCATCTAATAACTACTCCACAATGCATTCCTTTAGGCCCAAAGACGGTGAAGTGCCATGTAATCGACGTTCACATGACAGCATTAAGGGAATCACAACATACATATCATCAAATATCGAACACATATCAAGTTCACATGATTACTTGCAACACGATTTCTCTAGTAACCTCAAGAACAAAAGTAACTACTCACAAATGATATTCATGCTCAAGATCAGAGGTGTATTAAATAGCACAACAGATCTGGACATATAATTTTCCACCAAATAAACCATGTAGTAATCAACTACAATATGTAATCAACACTACTAGTCACCCATAGGTTCCAGCACAAAGGTTGAACACAAGAGATGAACTAGAGTTTGAGAGGACATGGTGCTGTAGATGATGTTGATGAAGATTGGCCTCCCAAAGATGAGAGGGTTGTTGGTGATGACGATGGCCTCGATTTCACCCTCCGGGAGGGAAGTTCCCCCGGCGGAATCGCTCCGTCGGAGTGCAAAAATGCTCATGCCGAAGTTCTGCCTCAAGACGGCGGTGCTCCATCCCGAAAGTCCTCTCCTTATTTTTTTTCTAGGTCAAAATACCTTATATACAAGTCTCAACCGCCTCCGAGAAGCATTCATACACCTTGGGCGCCTAAACACCCATGCGCTCGGCCAAAATCTATACTGCCCACTATTTGGGACACCTGACATTACTGTCCTACCCCGACCCACAATATGTACAAAATTTTAGATGGGGGCAAAGTTTGTAACTTTCCCCAAATTTCAAACAAGCGCATCCCAAACCGAAACAAGTCCACCATGCACAATTTTTCAGACATGTCACTCTTGATTCATTGCACATCCTGGTACACCGCCGGAGGCATTCACATAGTGTCATATTTTGTTCTAGCTTCGAGTTGTAATTCTTGAGTTGTAAGTAAATAAAAGTGTGATGATCTTCATTACTAGAGCATTGTCCCAGAGAGGAAAGGATGATGAAGACTATGATTCCCCCACAAGTCGGGATGAGACTCCGGACAAAAGAAAAAAAAGAAAAGAAAGAAGAAAAAAAAGGCCATAAAAAAAGAGAAAAGGCCCAAAAGAAAAAAAAAGAAGAAAGAAAAAAAAAGAAAAAAATGAGAGAAAAAGAGAAAAGGGACAATGTTACTATCCTTTTTCCACACTTGTGCTTCAAAGTAGCACCATGATCTTCATGATAGAGAGTCTCTTGTTTTGTCACTTCCATATACTAGTGGGAATTTTCATTTTAGGACTTGGCTTGTATATTCCAATGATGGGCTTCCTCAAAATATCCTAGGTCTTCTTGAGCAAGCAAGTTGGATTCACACCCACTTAGTTTCTTTTGTTGAGCTTTCATACACTTATAGCTCTAGTGCATCCGTTGCATGGCAATCCCTACTCACTCACATTGATATGTATTGATTGGCATCTCCATAGCCCATTGATACGCCTAGTTGATGTCAGACTATCTTCCTCTTTTGTCTTCTCCACAACCACCACTCTATTCAACATAGTGCTATATCCATGGCTCACGCTCATGTATTGCGTGAAAGTTGAAAAGTTTGAAAGAATTGAAGTGTGAAACAATTGCTTGGCTGAAACCGGGGTTGTGCATGATTTAAATATTTTGTGTGATGAAGATAGAGCATAGCTAGACTATATGACTTTGTAGGGATAACTTTCTTTGGCCATGTTATTTTGAAAAGACACGATTGCTTGGTTAGTAAGCTTGAAGTATTATTATTCTTATGGCAATATAGAATTTTGTCTTGAATCTTTTGGATCTGAACATTCATGCCATAATAAAGAAAATTACATTGAGAATTATGTTGGTTAGCATTCCACATCAAAAATTCCGTTTTTATCATTTACCTACTCGAGGACAAGCAGGAATTAAGCTTGGGGATGCTTGATACGTCTCCAATGTATCTATAATTTTTTATTGTTCCATGCTATTATATATTCTGTTTTGGATGTTTCATGGGCTTTATTATACACATTTATATTATTTTTGGGACTAACCTACTAACCCAAGGCCTAGTGCAAATTGCTGTTTTTTTTGCCTACTTCAGTGTTTCGCAGAAAAGGGATATCAAACGGAGTCCAAACGAATGAAACCTTCGGGAGAGTTATTTTTGGAATGATATATTCACAGGAGAATTGGAGTACAAGACAGAGAAGAAACGTGGTGCCCACGAGGGGGTAGGGCACGCCCAGGGGGGCAGGCGCGCCCCCCACCCTCGTGGGCCCCATGTTGCTCCACCGACGTACGTTTTCCTCCTATATATATCCACGTACCCTGAAAACATCGAGGAGCACCAAGAAACACTAATTCCACCGCCGTAACCTTCTATACCCGTGAGATCTCATCTTGGGGCCTGTTCCGGAGCTCCGCCGGAGGGGGGATCGATCACGGAGGGCTTCTACATCAACACCACAGCCTCTCCGATGAGTTGTGAGTAGTTTACCACAGACCTTTGGGTCCATAGTTATTAGCTAGATGGATTCTTCTCTATCTTTGGATCTCAATACAAAGTATCCTTGATCTTCGAGAAGATCTATTCGATGTAATCTTTTTGCGGTGTGTTTGTCGAGATCTGATGAATTATGGGTTTATGATCAAGATTATCTTTGAACAATATTGGATTCTTTTCTGAAATCTTTTATGTATGATTGTAATATCCTTGCAAGTCTCTTCGAATTATTGGTTTGGTTTGGCCTACTAGATCTATAGTTCTTGCAATGGGAGAAGTGCTTGGCTTTGGGTTTAATCTTGTGGTGTCTTTTCCCAGTGACAGCAGGGTAGCAAGGCACATAATGAATTGTTGCCATCGAGGATAAAAAGATGGGGTTTATATCACATTGCTTGAGTTTGTCCCTTTACATCATGTCATCTTGCTTAAGGCGTTACTCTGTTCTTATGAACTTAATACTCTAGATGCATGCTGGATAGTGGTCGATGTGTGGAGTAATAGTAGTAGATGCAGAATCGTTTCGGTCTACTTGTCACGGACGTGATTCCTATATACAATGATCATGCCTAGATATTCTCATAACTATGTGCTTTTCTATCAATTGCTCGACAGTAATTTGTTCATCCACCGTAGAATTTTTCTATCATGAGAGAAGTCACTCGTGAAACCTATGGCCCCAGGGTCTATTCTCATCGTATTAATCTTCCATCTACTCTACTTTGCATTATTTACTTTCTGTTTCTATACCAAAAATACCAAAAATATTATCTTAAAATATTTATCAGATCTCACTCTCGTAAGTGACCGTGAAGGGATTGACGACCCCTTATCGTGTTGGCTGCGAGGTTATTATTTGTTTGTGCAGGTGCGAGGGACTCGCGCGTGGTCTCCTACTTGATTGATACCTTGGTTCTAAAAAACTGAGGGAAATACTTACGCTACTGTGCTGCATCACCCTTTCCTCTTCGAGGGAATACAACACAAGCTCGAGAAGTAGTAAAGCCGAGGCAAAGCTACCTCCACGACACCGACGCCGACCTGCGCCGTACCAGAACCACTTCGACCACGCCGTCATGTGCCTCGCCTCTACCGCTCTACTATCGCCATCGTCCACCGCACCAGAGTTGTTCCTGCTACGCCGTCATTCGCCGCCTCGGATCTGGTTCCCCGCTGCCGACAGACGGCCACCGCACCACATTCAACAACTTGGCCATGGGATTGTCCAAGTCTCCATCGTCCTCCACAACTTCTCGTTTCCAGCAAACCACAACAAGATCATTGGAAAAACAGAAGGAGGACACATCATTGCAAGAATAAAGAGGTACTCCTCTTCCCCTATTCGTGCAAATCTTTCTCTGCTCACACATCATATTCACCCCACGAAAGAAACTAGTTGAGCGATTCTTGCTGCACCTTCTTCGTGATACTAAATGCACAAGTTTTCCTCTCATTTACTATTTCACCTTAGCTAGAGGTCAGTTGCCCGCCTAGATTTTAATTCAGGGTCAGTTGATTTGCAATTAAAAGAAGCAGCACCTGCTTAGGCGTGCGGAGCATCTAGTCCGCCTGCTTTCTGGGCAACCGGCGCATTGGTGTCTATTATTGGGGTGTGGGGCGCAAGAGCTGCTTGTGCCCGATCTAGAGGTCAGCGGGGCTTGAAGGGATGTCCGGGGGGCAGTGCCGAGCAAGATGGTGCGGTGAGTTCGAGGGGAGGGCAGAGGCAGGGGACATGCCGGTGGTCGCTCGCATTTCGAGGAAGATCCTCAACACTGACTGACTTGAGGTAGGTGAAGGCCATCTACCTGTTCTTTGTACATTGGATGGTGCAGAAAAAATGGGCTGTCATATTTGTTTTTAGTTGACTGTTATTTACATAGGAACATCTTGTAGTGTGATGGAGGAGTACCTGCATTTCCAAATCATCCATGTGCTCATATTTTAAAATCCTAGAATCTAATTTCGTGTGCCATACATGTTGTAGAGCTATAATATGTCTCCCATCATTTATTTCTCACGCACTTGCTATATGCTGCTTTTACAGTGTACTACTACTAGGTGGCTTCTCACCCCTCGTTGGTTACCCCAAGTGGAAGGTTTGAGATGCAGTGTAGCAGAAGTTTTCCCTTGGCAATACCAAGGATCGTTTTCCCTGAGACTCCCAGTTTCAACAAGAAGGTGTCAACTGCTAACGGCGCCAGATATTAGCAATCAACGTGGACCTGCACACAGATACAAATAACTTTGCTCCCAACGAGTACAGAGAGGTTGTCAATCCCTCCGGCCTTGTAGTTTACAAAGGATCAAACGCAAGTGATAATAGTGATAGGTATAATTGCAATAGTAAGTAAAAAGCGGAAAAGTAAATAGCGGATGTGATCAATGATGGTAATATGGACCGGAGTCTCATGATGTTCACTAGTGATGTCTCTCTCCCAAAAGACGATAAAACTGCTATGTGAGGTAAACGAATTATAGTTGGGCAATTGACAGGACCAATGCTGACTAAGTTGCAAGAAAGGTAGAGGTTCAAAGCATGGGCGGTACGCCGAGGTAAGTAGACCGAAATCCATCTGCATCTACTACTAATCATCCACCTTGAGATATCTATCCAGAACATCTCGCTGGTATTAAGTTGCGAGTCCCACCCATAGTGTAAACTCAAAGCAACAGACAACTGCATTAAAAGAACTTTCCGTAAAGTAAACAATCCTTGCACCCGCGGGCACAAGCACCGTTGTTTTCCCCCTTGTGGCAACAACACATCCCCTAGACTCATGTTTCTGTCACTCAAGCTAGTCATCGAGGGGCATGAACCCACAATCAAGCATAACGTTCCCTCTTGCAGTCACTACCTACTACTTGGCCAAAGCAATAAATAACAATGGAGAACATGCAAGAATTACTTACGAACATAAATATAAAATAGGTGAATATAATATATTACTCAAACACAATCTGAACATAATCTCATAATCCATCGGATCCCAGCAAACTCATCATAGCAACAACATAAGGATTACATATGTGCCTCGATCATGTAGGGCAGCTCACGAGGACTAATTAGTGAAGCACCAGAACGGGAGGAGAACATCACATAGCTACTGGTCATGGACCCATGGTCCAAGGGAGACTACTCACAACTCATCCGGGAGGCGTCCATGGTGGTGGAGAAGCTCCCGGTGGTGATCCTTCCCTACGGCAGGGTGCCGGGAAGAGTTCTCCTGGTGCTCCCGATCTTGGAAGCGGCGGCGGCGGCGGAAAAGAGATGAGATCGCGAAAAAGAGTTCCCGTCTCGATGGTTTCGGGAGACGCTTTAAATATATGCCAAAGGGGGGCATCAGCGGAGCCTCGGGGGGCCCAGGCGCCCCCCCGGCGCGGCCAGGGGGGGCGCCGCCAGGGCGCCTGGGGCCCTGGTGGCCCTCCTCCGGCTGTGCTTCGGGTGCCTGGTAGGTTCTGGAACGCTGATTTTTTATATAATTTTTTTGGATTTTTTCTGGCAGTTCTCGTAATGTGAAAACCTGAAATACAAAAACAGCCGAAAACAGAAACTGGCACTGGGGTGCACTGAGTTAATAGGTTAGTCCAAATATGATCAAAAGTGTATGGAAGTGTATAAATAACATAGCAATATCACCCAAAAGAGGCATGGAGCAAGCAGAAATTATAGATACGTTTTGGACGTATCAACATCCCCAAGCTTAATTCCTGCTCGTCCTCGAGTAGGTAAATGATAACAAGATTAATTTCTGTGGTGACATGCTATTAACCATATAGGACTTTTTCATAGTCACATGACAAAAGCTTACTGAGACAATGAATCTATAGTAATTAAGTTGCCTCATGAGAAAATCACAAATAACTGAAAGTTTTACAATATGATACTGAAACATCAAATAGATTTGTAATGAACATGATGTGCAAATATGATAAAGTGATATCTCGCTTGCCCCCTTTAGTGAAGCAAAACATAAATGCAGGGGCACCTCCAAGGTTTAAGTGATGACTAGATACAATGATTTCAAAATAAATGATATCACAGTCATGCAAAAGACAATGCTACTTTGGGACAATGCACATTACACTCAGAATGACAATCATGCTCTCAGTAGTTGGTGCTTTTAAAAGAAGGTGGAGACTCTCGAACCGTGGCTTTTGTTGGCAAGGTTGAATACCCGTAGTCGGAAACAAAGACAAAACATGTACTAGAGCTCTTGGTTTTAAAACAGAGGTAACAATTTATTTTTAGATCATGCATGTTTCGTCAACGAATGCTAGCAGACAACTCAATCACTTCTTGAGATGGACAAGTTTCGAGGAACGGCTCCCGAATGAGGACGATCACATCCTCTTAATCTCCTTTGTTTATCACTGCCAAAGTATTCTGATTTCTCATGAACAAAGCGTGAAGGAGGGTTGTTTGTTTTATTATCATTTTGAGCCGGGCGCACTCGATGCCAGTTCCTCCTCGTATTATGGGTTTGCACATTATACATGCAATCCCGGGGTGAAGCTTGTCCAACTTAAAAAGATCATGAATTAACCACTACTTCCTCATGAACTAACAACAGAGGCACAAAATAGGAATGCATTTTTCTTTGAATAATTTCGAGATGGCACATGCAAGTCTCCGTTAGGAATGGCAGGTAAATACCATGTAGGAAGGTATGGTGGACTCATATGGCATAACTGGATTAAAAGGATGTGGATGCACAAGCAGTCAGTCCGCTTAGTACAGGTGGAGGTTAGCAAAAGACTGGGAGCGACCAACTAAGAGAGCAATGACAGTCATAATCATGCAGAGCGACAAAGCAACATTGAATTAGGCATGGAAGTTATATCGCTACTCAGAAACAAAAGATCATCAAGGCTTGACAGACTTTCTTTACAGTCTTAAATATGCGTGAGCATACGCCAAGTCAATCAAAATAAGTTCTTTGAAGGAAGATATTACTAAACCATACCACATCATAGGCAAACAAATCATGTTGGTACTCCAATAACACATTGGGAACCCCCAGCTATTTGCGACTAACCATAAGAAAACCTGAACTACCAAGCGCCATTATGCACGTAGCATCTTTATCATAGACATATCAACCAATGCAACGGAAGCAAACTCTCTTAATAAGATAAGCATGATATCTAAAGAGAGTTCAAGCAACCAACTAAACGAAAGCTCTTTGAAAAGATAAGCATGAAAACTAAGAGCTAAGCATGATAGTAGCTATTGAAAGACAAAGAACACACACAGCAAGGATAGACATGAAAATTCTATGTTTATGTTGTAGGTAGAAGTGGAGCGTGTTTCTCTCCCACATAAAGAAAGCTGAGTTCCGACTCGTTATGAAAAGCTAAAGAAAACTAAAAGGAAAACTAAAAGCAAGACGCTCCAAGCATAGCACATAACACATGAAGTGATTAAAATATAGTGGAACGAAAGACGAACTGATAATGTTGATGGAGAAGGGGATGCACGGGGGCATCCCCAAGCTTAGACGCTTGAGTCTCCTTGAATATTTCTTGGGGGTGCACGGGGGCATCCCCAAGCTTGAGCGTTTGACACTCCTGAATCTTTTTATCATCTTCCCTCGCACACTTGAAAACTCCCTTCATACATAACTCATCATAATCTGATTAGCGAGGTTCGTACCCATAATAAAATAATTGTTCCTTGCTGGAAATAAAGATATTCTTGAAGTTCTTCTGTTTCTCAAGATTGCCAAAAGGTTTTTGCAAAGAAAAAGCAAGCTCTAGGTTTGCAAAACGAAGGAAAGGCAAAACATGACAGAATCTGTGAAAAACAGAACAACAGGTAGTAAATGATTTTTCCGGGGCACTTCTGCAACTCTAATCAAAAAACTCAAAACAGACGCACGAAAGACAATTATATAGAGCATGCTGTCGAAAAATTCAGACCAAAAAAATGATCTGGTGATTTTATACGAATTTTTCTATCCAAGGACAGAATCTGTTTCCTGGACAGCACATCACAACTTTTGAACTTTCTTGCAATCAGAGGCTATACTTGGCACAAAATTGAAAAGCAAAGATACAATGATGATGCTACAGTAGTAACAACATCAAGACACAACAAAAACAAAATAAAATTTATTCATTGGGCTGCCTCCCAAAAGCGCTTTCTTTTATGCCTTTAAGCTAGGCATCATGCATAGAGATCAAGTTTTATCAAGAGTAAAAGAATAGCTAGCCCGTATAACGGACTCAAAAGGTAACTTAATCTTCTTTCGAGGGAAGTGTTCCATCCCTTTCTTGAGAGGAAACTGGAATTTTATATTACCCTCTTTCATGTCAATGATAGCACCAACGGTGCGTAGAAAAGGACGTCCCAAAATAATTGGAAACGAAGGTTCACATTCAATATCCATAATAGTAAAATCAACGGGAACATAGTTGTCATTGACAATGATAAGAACATCGTCGATCCTCCCCAAAGGTTTCTTTATGGAAGAATCAACAAGACGAACACCAAAAGAACAAGAATCAAAAGGTTTCAATTTAAGCATATCATATAGTCTTTTGGGCATAATGGAGGTACTAGCTACAATATCACATAAAGCATAGCAAGAGAAGTTGTTTATTTTAATTTCAATCATAGGATCCCAACCATCTTCTAGCTTTCTAGGTATGGAGGCTTCTACTCTTTTCCTTGAAGACCATGCCATGGGCATAACTCTCCGTCAAGACTAACATAATCACAAGGTTTATTACTTTTGTAAATCCCGACAGTGGTGATTGGCGTAATGGAAGAAGGGGTGTACTCCTACCATCTAGTGTTTTTGGTGGAACCCATAGAAGCAAGCAAGCAAGATAACTATTTTTGTGATTTTCGATAAAAGATACTAAAGCAAAACTGAAAGGTAAACTAACAAGACTAAAAAGCAAAGGTAAAAGATAGCGTGCAACTCCCCTATCCTGAAGAGTGGAGTCCCCGGCAACGGCACCAGAAATTGCTTTGCTAGGTGGCTTCTCACCCCTCGTTGGTTACCCCAAGCGGAAGGTTTGAAATGCAGTGTAGCAGAAGTTTTCCCTTGGCAATACCAAGGATCGTTTTCCCTAAGACTCCCAGTTTCAACAAGAAGGTGTCAACTGCTAACGGCGCCAGATATTAGCAATCAACGTGGACCTGCACACAGATACAAATAACTTTGCTCCCAACGAGTACAGAGAGGTTGTCAATCCCTCCGGCCTTATAGTTTACAAAGGATCAAACGCAAGTGATAATAGTGATAGGTATAATTGCAATAGTAAGTAAAAAGCAAAAAAGTAAATAGCGGATGTGATCAATGATGGTAATATGGACCGGAATCTCATGATTTTCACTAGTGATGTCTCTCTCCCAAAAGACGATAAAACTGCTATGTGAGGTAAACGAATTACAGCTGGGCAATTGACAGGACCAATGCTGACTAAGTTGCAAGAAAGGTAGAGGTTCAAAGCATGGGCGGTACGCCGAGGTAAGTAGACCGAAATCCATCTGCATCTACTACTAATCATCCACCTTGAGATATCTATCCAGAACATCTCGCTGGTATTAAGTTGCGAGTCCCACCCATAGTGTAAACTCAAAGCAACAGACAACTGCATTAAAAGAACTTTCCGTAAAGTAAACAATCCTTGCACCCGCGGGCACAAGCACCGTTGTTTTCCCCCTTGTGGCAACAGCACATCCCCTAGACTCATGTTTCTGTCACTCAAGCTAGTCATCGAGGGGCATGAACCCACAATCAAGCATAACGTTCCCTCTTGGAGTCACTACCTACTACTTGGCCAAAGCAATAAATAACAATGGAGAACATGCAAGAATTACATACGAACATAAATATAAAAGAGGTGAATCAAATATATTACTCAAACACAATCTGAACATAATCTCATAATCCATCGGATCCCAGCAAACTCATCATAGCAACAGCATAAGGATTACATATGTGCCTCGATCATGTAGGGCAGCTCACGAGGACTAATTAGTGAAGCACAAGAACGGGAGGAGAACATCACATAGCTACTGGTCATGGACCCATGGTCCAAGGGAGACTACTCACAACTCATCCAGGAGGTGTCCATGGTGGTGGAGAAGCTCCCGGTGGTGATCCTCCCCTCCGACAGGGTGCCGGGAAGAGTTCTCCTGGTGCTCCCGATCTTGGAAGCGGCGGCGGCGGCGGAACAGAGATGAGATCGCGAAAAAGAGTTCCCGTCTCGAGGGTTTCGGGAGACGCTTTAAATATATGCCAAAGGGGGCCATCAGCGGAGCCTCGGGGGGCCCAGGCGCCCCCCCGGCGCGGCCCAGGGGGGGCGCACCGCCAGGGCGCCTGGGGCCCTGGTGGCCCCCCTCCGGCTGTGCTTCGGGTGCCTGGTAGGTTCTGGAACGCTGATTTTTTATATATTTTTTCTGGATTTTTTCTGGCAGTTCTCGTAATGTGAAAACCTGAAATGCAAAAACAGCCGAAAACAGAAACTGGCACTGGGGTGCACTGAGTTAATAGGTTAGTCCAAATATGATCGAAAGTGTATGGAAGTGTATAAATAACATAGCAATATCACCCAAAAGAGGCATGGAGCAAGCAGAAATTATAGATATGTTTTGGACGTATGAACTACTTGTGCTCACACTTCCCCAATACTCACACTATTGTTTTTTATGCATGGGTATTTCAGACTCTGACGCTCTGTTGATAAATACACAAAAGAAAAGACAGAAGTCGCTCTAGTCTAATTTGGGGATAAGCAATAAGCGTTTCAGCGTTCTAAAGGGTGTAGTGTCAGCACATGGAGACATTAAACATAGCTCTGCAGATGATGATCTCGTTCGCCATGAACCAACATCCCAAGTGCTTGCTTTAGCTTCGCACTGTCATATGTGGTTCAATGTTGCATATGGTGTCTAGCTTGTATTGCTTCCAATTTGGTTAAATTGCATCTGCTTACTTTACAGAGTATACCTTTGATAATGACATGCTTTCCTGTTTTTGGTACATACTACATCTGTCTATTAATCATGTTCTTACATCAAACTAATGCTCTTGTGTATCCCTCATCAATCACTTATGATGAGATAGTCAGGCCAGTGGGTTACTATGAGACGTGCTACTCTTTTAAAGAGTGCAGTGTAATCCTCCCCACATGATTCTCAAAAAAAAAACAGCGAGGCTAGATGAAGATAGTCAACATAGCTCTGCAGTTGCTGACCGCATTTCCCCTACACCTTCGTCGCATGTGCTTTCTATTACTTGTTAGTGTGATATGTGGTTGCATGTTGCATATGGTGTCTACCTTGTATTGCTTCTAATTAGTGTAAACTGCATCTGCTTAGTTAACACATTATACCTGTGAATATGACATGCCTTCCTATTTTTGGTACATACTACGTCTTTCTGTTAACCATGTTCTTACATCAAACTACTTTTCTTGTGTACCCCACATCAATCACCTTCAAATTGACAGTGTGATATTTGTTGCATTTTTCATATCATTTCAAGCATGTACTGCCTCTAATTAGTTCAAATGCCACTTATGATGAGACATTTTTAACTTGGTACAGTGATTTTGGTTGGATCTTTAATATGCCATCTAGCTTGCATTGCTTCTAATTTGTTGCTATGCCTTCTGCCTAGCTTTTTCGTACATATTCCATCCTCCTACAATTCGGCTGCCTTACATAAAAGTTGTGTTCATTAGTATCATGCATAAACAAATTTGGAAGAGCAAATTTCATTCCTTTTTCTTGTGGGTTTGACTTGAAAAGGAAAAATCTAAAAGGAAGAACGCACGGGATGATGGCGGTCCTCTGGTGCAACCAAAACAGATGATCTCTGTAGATTCTCCTGCTACTCCTACTGCTGCGCAATTTCTAAATCTCATCTCCCCTACTCCACAACCCCGGGTGCTTGCTCTAACATGGCAATGTGATATCTGGTTGCATGTTGCATATGGTGCCTAGCTTGTATTGCTTCTAATTTGTTAAATTGCATCTCCTTAGCTTACACATTATACATGTGAATATGACACACCTTCCTGTTTTTGGTACATACTACATCTTCCTATCACACCATGTTCTTACATCAAACTACTGTTCTTGTGTGTCCTGCATCTATCACTGATGATGAGACAGTCATGCCCGTGGCTTAGTATGAGACGCGCTACTCTTATAAAGAGTGCACTTTCATCCTCCCCACATGATTCTCAAGAAACAACAAGTCTAAATGAAGATATTCAATGTAGCTCTCTAGTTGAAGACCCCATTTCCCCTACACCACCATCATAGGTGCTTGCTCTAACTTTGCAGTGTGATATGTGGTTGCATGTTGCATATGGTGTCTAGCTTGTATTGCTTCTAATTAGGATAAATTGCATCTGCTTAGTTTGCACATTATACATGTGAATTTGACATGCCTTACTGTTTTTGGTACATACTTACATCTATCCATTAATCATGTTCTTACATGAAACTACCGCTCTTGGTTATCCTGCATCAATCACTTATGATGAGACACCTTTATTTGTAGCATATTGCATACGATTTCTAGCCTGTTGCGGTGTTGACATGTATTGCTTCTAATTTTTTGAAACACCCTTATGAGGCCACCCTTATAATTTGGCAGAGTGGTATTAGTTTCATCTTTCATATGGTGTCTAGCTTGCATTGCTTCTAATTAGTTTAAACCCCTTCTGCTTAGTTTACACTTTCCACATCACACATGTCAATATGTCATGTTGTCCTGTTTTTCATACATATTCCATTCTCCTATCATGCGGTTGCCTTACATCAAAGTAGTGCTCATCATTATCATTCATCAGTGAATTCTGAATAGCAAATTGTATTCATTTTACTTGTGTGTTTGACTTCACAAGGCAAAATCAAAAAAGAGGAAGGAAAATAGTAAGGAAGGTGATGATGGTGGTCCTCTGCAGCAATTTAAATTGAGCATCTGCATGGATTCTCCCCGTTCTGCTAGTGCATCACAAGTTCCAAGTCTCCGCTCCCCTACTCCACCATCCCAGGTCCCTGCTCTAACTTGGCAGTGTGATATCTGGTTGCTTGTTGCATATGGTGTCCAGCTTGTATTGCTTCTAATTAGTGTAAACTGCATCTGCTTAGCTTACACATTATATATGTGAATATGACACGCCTTCCTGTTTTTGGTACATACTATATCTGTATATCACACCATGTTCTTACATGAAACTACTGTTCTTGAGTATCCTTCATCTGTTACTTATGACGAGACACCTTTAAGTTGGCAGTATGATATTGGTTGCGTCTTGAATATGATTTATAGCATGTATTGTTTCTAATTTGTTGAACGCCACCTATGACGAGACAATTCTAACTTGGCAGAGTGGTATTGGTTGCACCTTCCATATGGTGTCTAGCTTGCCGTGCTTCTAATTTGTTGAACTGCCTTCTGCTTAGTTTCCACATCATAGGTTTGAGTATGTCATGCCGTCCAGTTTTTCGTACATATTCTATCCTCGTGTCATGAGTTTGCCTTTCACCAGAGTAGTGTTCGTCAATATCATGCATGAATGAGTTCTGAAGAGCAAATTGTATTCCTTTTTATTGTCGGTTTGACTTCACAATGCAAAATCAATAAAGCAGAAGGAAATCTGTAAGGACTTGGATGATGGTGGTCCTTCCGAGCAACTGAAACGGATGGTCTCTACTGATTCTACTCTGCCATCCTCCCAACAAGATTCGCAAGACAACACAAGGCTAGACAGTCAACCTAGTTGTGTAGATGATGAACACATCTCCCCTACTCCACCATCACATGTGTTTGCTCTAACTTGGCATTCTTTGGTTTGCATGTTGCATATGATGAATAATATTGCTTATAACTTTGTCGTATTGCATCTGCTTACTTTACACATTATACTTGTGAATATGACACACGTTCCTGTTTGTAGAACATACTATATCTGATCAGACCATGTTCTTACATCAGACTACAGTTCTTGCGTATCTCGCATCAGTCACTTATGATGAGACACCTTTAAGTGGCCACTATGATATTGGTTGAATCTTGCATATGATTTATAGCATGTACTGCTTGTAATTTGTTGAAACGCCACACAATTTTAACTTGGCAGGCTGATATCGGTTATATCTTTCATATGGCTGCATGCATCGATTGATGGAGAGGCCGAAGGTCAACCTCCTTTTCTAAAAAAGTTCTAGTTTACAGTGCTTCTAATTTCTTGAAATGCCTTCTGCTTAGTTACCACATCATAGGTCTGAATATGTCACGTCATCCTGTTTTTCGTACATATTCCATCCTTATATCATGTGTTTTCCTTTCATCCACGTAGTGTTTGTCAGTATCATGCTTGAATGAGTTCTGAAGAGCAATTATTTTTCCTTTTTTTATCAGTTTGACTTCACAATGAAAAATCAATACAACGGAAGGAAATTAGTAAGGTAGTGGATGATGGTGGTCCTTCGGAGAAACTCAAACAGAGGGTCTCTACAGATTCTACTCCGCCATCCTCCAAGCAAGATTCACAAGACAACACAAGGCTAGACAGTCAACATAGCTCTATAGATGATGAGCACTTTTCCCCTACTCCACTATCATAGGTGCTTGCTCTAACTTGGCACTGTTATATGTGGTTGTGTTCCGTTTGATGTCTAGTTTGTATTGCTCATAAATTTGTTGAATTGCATCTGCGTAGCTTACAACTTATACCTGTCAATATGACACGTGTTCCTGCTTCTAGAACATAATAAATATGTCTATCACACCATGTTCTTACATCAAAGTACTGTTGTGTATCCTGCAATAATCACTTACCCATAAGACACATTTAACTTGAGAGCGTGGTATAGGTTGCATCATGCATTGTCTTCTAGCTTCTACTGCTTCTAATTTGTTGAAATGCCACTTATGACGAGACACTGTTCACATGGTAGAGTAATATGTTGGAAGTATGCCCTAGAGGCAATAATAAAATGGTTATTATTATATTTTTCTTGTTCATGATAATTGTTTATTGTTCATGCTATACTTGTATTAACCGGAAACCGTAATACATGTGTGAATACATAGACCACAACATGTCCCTAGTGAGCCTCTAGTTGACTAGCTCGTTGATCAATAGATGGTTGTGGTTTCCTAACCATGGACATTGGATGTCGTTGATAACGGGATCACATCATTAGGAGAATGATGTGATGGACAAGACCCAATCCTAAGCATAGCTCAAGATCCTGTAGTTCATTTGCTATAGTTTTTCTAATGTCAAGTATCATTTCCTTAGACCACGAGATTGTGCAACTCCCGGATACCGTAGGAATGCTTTGGGTCTATAAAACGTCACAACGTAACTAGGTTACTATAAAGGTGCACTACAGGTATCTCCAAAAGTGTCTGTTGGGTTGGCACGAATCGAGACTAGGATTTGTCACTCCGTATGACGAAGAGGTATCTCTGGGCCCACTCGACAATGCATCATCATAATGAGCTCAATTTGACTAAGGAGTTAGTCACGTGATCATGTGATATGGAACGAGTAAAGAGACTTTCCGGTAAGGATATTGAACTAGGTATGGGGACACCGACGATCGAATCTCGGGCAAGTAACATACCGATGGACAAATGGAATTGTATACGTGATTGATTGAATCCCCGACATTATGGTTCATCCGATGAGATCATCGTGAAACATGTGGGAGCCAATATGGGTATCTAGATCCCGCTATTGGTTATTGGCCGGAGAGGTGTCTCGGTCATGTCTGTATGGTTCCCGAACCCGTAGGGTCTACACACTTATGGTTCGGTGACGCTAGAGTTGTAATGAGAATTGTATGTGGTTACCAAAAGCTGTTCGGAGTCCCAGATGAGATCCTGGACATCACGAGGAGTTCCGGAGGTGAAAATTTATATATGGGAAGTCCAGTTTTAGTCGCCGAAAAAGTTTCGGGGGTTATCCATATTGTACCGGGACCACGGAAAGGGTTCTGGGGTTCCACCGGGAGGGGCCACCTGCCACGGGGGACCAAGTGGGCTGAATATGGGTGGGAACCAGCCCCCCTAGTGGGCTAGTGCGTCCCCCAAGGGGCCCAAGGCGGGTTAAAACCCTAGGGGTGGGGGCGCCCCCACCAACTTGGGGGGCAAGCACCCCCCCTTGGCCGCCCCGCTCTCCTCTTCACCCAATAAATAGAGGGGGTGGGAGGGCAGCTAGACCTTAGCCCCTGGCGCAGCCCCCCTCCTCTGTTAAGCTTGTGGAAGCTCTGCCGGAGAACCACGAGCTCCATCGCCACCACGCCGTCGTGTTGTCGGAGTTCTCCCACAACTTCTCCTCCCCCTTTGCTGGATCAAGGAGGAGACATCCCCGGGCTGTACGTGTGTTTAACGCAGAGGCACCATCCTTTCGGTGCAAAATCAAATCTTCCGTGATTTGAATCGCCGCATGTACGACTCCCTCAACCGCGTTCTTTGCAACACTTCTGCGTAGCGATCTTCAAGGGTATGTGTAGCGACCAGACCTCAAATAGTCTGATCTCTGTGCATCAGTGTCATCCCTGGATCAGTAATGCTGACATGCACAGTACTTGAAGGATTTATATAACAAAGTGGCGATCACACACTTATTACATCGATAGTTCCAACGATGAACTTATTACAATAAAAATGGCTTAAGGCCATCTAACACGATAACAGCGGAAGGCTTGGAAGATAAGTGAGTCCATTAACTCCAACGGCATCACTGAGTACAGAACCATGACCTAAGAGGCACCTTACTCGTCGTCTGAAAAGTCTGCAACATGAACGTTGCAGCCCGAAAACGGGTCATCACATGGAATATGCTGGCAAAGTAACACATAGAGAGTAACAAAAGTAAAGCTATACTATATGCAATATGGCTGGTGGAAAGCTCTATGGTTACAGTTTTTGCATAAAGCCAATTTTTCCCTACTGCAAAGGAATAGATTTTAATTAACTATCATGGTAGTTGAAACATCATTGAGAAGATAGACATCCTCTCAATCCCAATTAATCATCATCATTAAAAACCCAACAGTATTAATTAAAGTAACATGATGAGATTCACATGATAATCCAAGTACTAGATACTCAAGACGTCCGTAACCGGGGACACGGCTAATCATGATCAGTTTGTACACTCTGCAGAGGTTTGTGCACTTTTCCCCACAAGACTCGATCTCCTCCATTGGGATTCTCGCACTACATGTTGTTTGAGAAACGGATGACCGAGACATAGTCTTTCAGAAGCACTAGCACCTTATGAACGGGTGGACCCTACCAACCTACAACCCCTACATCTGCTAGTCCACCACTGTAAGAGTTCACACAACTTAGTCAACTATGCTAGAGCCCATAATATCTTGTGGCTGCACACGGAAGTTTCTAGTATGAATAATCTCATGATCCCTTTGAGCCTGGGTGGAGGTCCATAAAGAAAACAGGCAATCGCTGGAATACCCAGGTGCCTCAATCAACCCAGATGTGTATTTAAGTTGCCACCTTAAGTTGAACCATTAACTTAACAATCTCACATCTGTCATGGATACACTCACCCAATCCACGTCTACGAGCATAGCATAACCTAATAGCAAACGTAGAAGTAACTACCAAGGGTTTGAGAATAATGCAGGTAATAGGTACTACCTCAATCTACTTCCCAGTCCCACATGTTATTAGATCCTACTCATGCAATATATTTGAGGATAAACTAATGCAATGAAAACTAGGTATTGGAAGTATGATCAAAGTGTTACTTGCCTTGCTAATGATCCGCAAAACCTAGAGATTCAACGTAGCGAGCGGCGCACTCCGGGTACTCTATTTCAAACAAACAAACACACAATAAGTACTTAACTAGTGCACGGGTAAAACTCAAATAAGAGATCTAACCAGAAAGTTCAACTTAAGAACCCCGGTTTGCAAAAGAAACAAACCAAACGAATCAACGAAAGTCAAACGACGAAAGAGAAACAACTACCCTACCAATCTGGACCTAAGTCCAAATTTAACAGAGGCAAACGCTTGGGTAACTAGGTTAAACGAAAAGA
Organism: Secale cereale; assembly: GCA_902687465.1. Taxonomy (NCBI): domain Eukaryota; kingdom Viridiplantae; phylum Streptophyta; class Magnoliopsida; order Poales; family Poaceae; genus Secale; species Secale cereale. Next base: position 118,440,402 of record LR738716.1, on the reverse strand, counting down.
GAGTTTCGAGACGAAACTCCAGGCGCTTGAATCGCCTGATTCCGATAAACGAGCAAAAAGATAAACTAGAACGAAGATCGGATCAGAAACCGCGATCAGAAAAATAACTACGAAAAAGAAAACTAAAATAGCTTAACGAACGGGCGTTCGTCAGCTGATACTAAACGATGAACTCATTCGTTATAACGAACGAACGGGTGAATGCTCGCTAATTAACTAAACCGGGAAAAGAAAAAAAACCGATCTAACTAAAAAACGAACTAGGGTTCTAAAAAAAGCCGACGGTTTACTACCGAGAACCGGCGGCGGCGCGGCTACCTCGTCGTCGTCCGGCGGGAGGGCGTCGGCGGCGGGGCTACTGCGGCGGCGGCGGCGTGCTGCGGTGGCGGCGGCGGTGGTGTGCTCTGCGGCGGCGGCGGCTTGCGGTGGCGGCGGTGTGCGC
>LR738716.1:118425903-118439950 GCA_902687465.1 Secale cereale | reverse complement strand
GCGCGGCGGCATGGGCCTGGCTCGGCTGGGCTTCGGCCCAGTCGGGTTCAGGTCGCCTACTCTTTTTTTTTCTAATTAACGCCGAAGCTACGGAAAATCCTAAAAAATAAAATAAAAATCTAAAATTGCCAAAACAAATTTTCACCGTCTAAATCAAATATTTAGAACAAGACGAACATTTTTTGGCACTAAAATGCATATTTGAAAACATGCAATTTTTCCTAATTCAAATAAAACTCCAAAGAAAACTTATTTGATTTTTATTATTAAATCCTCAGTATTTCTTTATTTTTGGGAGAGTCATTTTACTCCCTATCTCATATTTTCATAATAGAAATACTTAGATAAAATAAATAAAATCAAATGATCCTACTTTCAAAATTTGAGAAACCTCAAATATGAAAATATTGAAATCCCCAACTCTCTCCGAGAGTCCTTGAGTTGCGTAGGATTTACTTGGATCCACCAAAAACAAGAAAATATGATATGCATGATGATCTAATGTATAATATTCCAAATTGAAAATTTGGGATGTTACAAATCTACCCCCCTTAAGATGAATCTCGCCCTCGAGATTCGGGTTGGCTAGAAAATAGGTGAGGGTGGTCCTTCCGCAGGTCTTCCTCTCGTTCCCAGGTAGCTTCATCCTCGGTGTGGTGACTCCAGTGAACTTTGCAAAATTTGATAACCTTGCTACGGGTGACTCGGCTGGCATTCTCAAGAATGTTGACTGGTCTCTCTTCATAGGTCAAGTCACTGTCCAGCTGAATAGCTTCCAATGGCACAGTATCCCTCAGCGGTATCTCAGCCATCCCCGCGTAGCATTTCTTCAACTGGAAACGTGGAATACATCGTGAATTCCTGACAATCCTTCGGGCAGTTCCAACTGCTAGGTGGCTTCTCACCCCTCGTTGGTTACCCCAAGTGGAAGGTTTGAGATGCGGTGTAGCAGAAGTTTTCCCTTGGCAATACCAAGGATCGTTTTCCCTGAGACTCCCAGTTTCAACAAGGTGTCAACTGCTAACGGCGCTAGATATTAGCAATCAACGTGGACCTGCACACAGATACAAATAACTTTGCTCCCAACGAGTACAGAGAGGTTGTCAATCCCTCCGGCCTTGTAGTTTACAAAGGATCAAACGGAAGTGATAATAGTGATAGGTATAATTGCAATAGTAAGTAAAATGCGGAAAAGTAAATAGCGGATGTGATCAATGATGGTAATATGGACCGGAGTCTCATGATGTTCACTAGTGATGTCTCTCTCCCAAAAGACGATAAAACTGCTATGTGAGGTAAATGAATTACAGCTGGGCAATTGACAGGACCAATGCTGACTAAGTTGCAAGAAAAGTAGAGGTTCAAAGCATGGGCGGTACACCGAGGTAAGTAGACCGAAATCCATATGCATCTACTACTAATCATCCACCTTGAGATATCTATCTAGAACATCTCGCTGGTATTAAGTTGCGAGTCCCACCCATAGTGTAAACTCAAAGCAACAGACAACTGCATTAAAAGAACTTCGCGTAAAGTAAACAATCCTTGCACCCGCGGGCACAAGCACCGTTGTTTTCCCCCTTGTGGCAACAGCACATCCCCTAGACTCATGTTTCTGTCACTCAAGCTAGTCATCGAGGGGCATGAACCCACAATCAAGCATAACGTTCCCTCTTGGAGTCACTACCTACTACTTGGCCAAAGCAATAAATAACAACGGGGAACATGCAAGAATTACTTACGAACATAAATATAAAAGAGGTGAATCAAATATATTACTCAAACACAATCTGAACATAATCTCATAATCCATCGGATCCCAGCAAACTCATCATAGCAACAACATAAGGATTACATATGTGCCTCGATCATGTAGGGCAGCTCACGAGGACTAATTAGTGAAGCACAAGAACGGGAGGAGAACATCACATAGCTACTGGTCATGGACCCATGGTCCAAGGGAGACTACTCACAACTCATCCGGGAGGCGTCCATGGTGGTGGAGAAGCTCCCGGTGGTGATCCTCCCCTCCGGCAGGGTGCCGGGAAGAGTTCTCCTGGTGGGCGCCTGGGGCCCTGTTGGCCCCCCTCCGGCTGTGCTTCGGGTGCCTGGTAGGTTCTGGAATGCTGATTTTTTATATAATTTTTCTGGATTTTTTCTGGCAGTTCTCGTAATGTGAAAACCTGCAATACAAAAACAGCCGAAAACAGAAACTGGCACTAGGGTGCACTGAGTTAATAGGTTAGTCCAAATATGATCAAAAGGGTATGGAAGTGTATAAATAACATAGCAATATCACCCAAAAGAGGCATGGAGCAAGCAGAAATTATAGATATGTTTCGGACGTATCAACATCCCCAAGCTTAATTCCTGCTCGTCCTCGAGTAGGTAAATGATAACAAGAATAATTTCTATGGTGACATGCTATTAACCATATAGGACTTTTTCATAGTCACATGACAAAAGCATACTGAGACAATGAATCTATAGTAATTAAGTTGCCTCATGGGAAAATCACAAAGAACTGAAAGTTTTACAATATGATACTGAAACATCAAATAGATTTGTAATGAACATGGTGTGCAAATATGATAAAGTGATATCTCGCTTGCCCCCTTTAGTGAAGCAAAACACAAATGCAGGGGCACCTACAAGGTTTAAGTGATGACTAGATACAATGATTTCAAAGTAAACGATATCACAGTCATGCAAAAGACAATGGTACTTTGGGACAATGCACATTACACTCAGAATGACAATCATGCTCTCAGTAGTTGGTGCTTTTAAAAGAAGGTGGAGACTCTCGAACCGTGGCTTTTGTTGGCAAGGTTGAAAACCCGTAGTCGGAAAAAAAGAAAAAAACATGTACCAGAGCTCTTGGTTTTAAAACAGAGGTAACAATTTATTTTTAGATCATGCATGTTTCGTCAACGAATGCTAGCAGACAACTCAATCACTTCTTGAGATGGACAAGTTTCGAGGAACGGCTCCCGAATGAGGACGATCACATCCTCTTAATCTCCTTTTTTTATCACTGCCAAAGTTTTCTGATTTCTCATGAACAAAGCGTGAAGGAGGCTTTGTTTGTTATATTATCTTTTTGAGCCGGGCGCACTCAATGCCAGTTCCTTCCCGTATTATGGGTTTGCACATTATACATGCAATCCCGGGGTGAAGCTTGTCCAACTTAAAAAGATCATGAATTAACCACTACTTCCTCATGAACTAACAACAGAGGCACAAAATAGGAATGCATTTTTCTTTGAATAATTTCGAGATGGCACATGCAAGTCTCCGTTAGGAATGGCAGGTAAATACCATGTAGGAAGGTATGGTGGACTCATATGGCATAACTGGATTAAAAGGATGTGGATGGACAAGCAGTCAGTCCGCTTAGTACAGGTGGAGGTTAGCAAAAGACTGGGAGCGACCAACTAAGAGAGCAATGACAGTCATAATCATGCAGAGCGACAAAGCAACATTGAATCAGGCATGGAAGTTATATCGCTACTCAGAAACAAAAGATCATCAAGGCTTGACAGACTTTCTTTACAGTCTTAAATATGCGTGAGCATACGCCAAGTCAATCAAAATAAATTCTTTGAAGGAAGATATTACTAAACCATACCACATCATAGGCAAACAAATCATGTTGGTACTCCAATAACACATTGGGAACCCCCCAGCTATTTGGGACTAACCATAAGAAAACATGAACAACTAAGCGCCATTATGCACGTAGCATCTTTATCATAGACATATCAACCAATGCAACGGAAGCAAACTCTCTTAATAAGATAAGCATGAAAACTAAAGAGAGTTCAAGCAACCAACTAAACGAAAGCTCTTTGAAAAGATAAGCATGAAAACTAAGAGCTAAGCATGATAGTAGCTATTGAAAGACAAAGAACACACACAGCAGAGATAGACATGAAAATTCTATGTTTATGTTCTAGGTAGAAGTGGAGCGTGTTTCTCTCCCACATAAAGAAAGCTGAGTTCCGACTCGTTATGAAAAGATAAAGAAAACTAAAAGGAAAACTAAAAGCAAGACGCTCCAAGCATAGCACATAACACATGAAGTGATTAAAATATAGTGGAACGAAAGACGAACTGATAATGTTGATGGAGAAGGGGATGCACGGGGGCATCCCCAAGCTTAGACGCTTGAGTCTCCTTGAATATTTCTTGGGGGTGCATGGGGGCATCCCCAAGCTTGAGCGTTTGACACTCCTGAATCTTTTTATCATCTTCCCTCGCACACTTGAAAACGCCCTTCATACATAACTCATCATAATCTGATTAGCGAGGTTAGTACCCATAATAAAATAATTATTCCTTGCTGGAAATAAAGATATTCTTGAATTTCTACTGTTTCTCAAGATTGCCAAAAGGTTTTTGCAAAGAAAAAGCAAGCTCTAGGTTTGCAAAACGAAGGAAAGGCAAAACAGGACAAAATATGTGAAAAACAGAACAACACGTATTAAATGATTTTTCCGGGTCACTTCTGCAACTCTAATCAAAAAACTCAAAACAAACGCACGAAAGACAATTATATAGAGCACGCTATCGAAAAAATTCAGACCAAAAAGATGATCTGGTGATTTTATACGAATTTTTCTATCCAAGGACAGAATCTGTTTCCTGGACAGCACGTCACAACTTTTGAACTTTCTTGCAATCAGAGGCTATACTTGGCACAAAATTGAAAAGCAAAGATACAATGATGATGCTACAGTAGTAAAAACATCAAGACACAACAAAAACAAAATAAAATTTATTCATTGGGCTGCCTCCCAAAAGTGCTTTCTTTTATGCCTTTAACCTAGGCATAATGCATAGAGATCAAGTTTTATCAAGAGTAAAAGAATAGCTAGCCCGTATAACGGACTCAAAAGGTCACTTAATCTTCTTTCGAGGGAAGTGTTCCATCCCTTTCTTGAGAGGAAACTGGAATTTTATATTACCCTCTTTCATGTCAATGATAGCACCAACGGTGCGTAGAAAAGGACGTCCCAAAATAATTGGACACGAAGGTTCACATTCAATATCCATAATAGTAAAATCAACGGGAACATAGTTGTCATTGACAATGATAAGAACATCGTCGATCCTCCCCAAAGGTTTCTTTATGGAAGAATCAACGAGACTAACACCAAAAGAACAAGAATCAAAAGGTTTCAATTTAAGCATATCATATATTCTTTTGGGCATAACAGAGGTACTAGCTCCAACATCACATAAAGCATAGCAAGAGAAGTTATTCAACTTAATTTTTATCATAGGATCCCAACCATCTTCTAGCTTTCTAGTTATGGAGGCTTCTACTCTAAGTTTCTCCTCCCTAGCTTTGATAAGAGCATTAGTGATATGCTCTGTGAAGGCAAGGTTAATCGTGCTAGTGCAGGGATCTCTGGACATCTTGTGAAGGAAATCAATAACTTCGGTAAGAGTGCAATTGTCAAAATCAAGGTCACTACCATCAAGTAAGGTGGTAGTGGTGTACTTTAGGTTCACTTGTTTGGTAGTTTCTATAGTCATAGCATCACCATTAATAGGTCCATTAGGACCAGGAGTGCATTGGGTGCTAAGAGTTTGGATATCCTCAACAACTTGGATAGTAGCAACAGTGTGGTGGGTAGAAGGCTCTTAATTCTATCTTCTTCCTCCCTTTCTCTAGCCCATCTCTCTTTAAGTTTAGCCATCATCCTAATATTTTCATTAATTTGCACTTGAATAGCATTAATAGGAGTGACCTTCCTCTCCTCAAGAGGAGAAGTTGTAATTTTAAGCAATTCTACCTCATTGGCTAAATGGTCTACCTTTGAAGAGAGATCACCTAGTTTGTTTAGCTTTTCTTCTACACTATTATTAAAAGCTTTTTGGGTAGTGATGAAATCTTTAAGCATAATCTCTAGTTCAGTAGTGGAGTTCCTGGTGCTAGGATAAGCATTGTTGTTCCCATAAGAATTAGAGGGGAACGATCTAGGATTGCTACCAAAATTACTCCTATAAGCATTGTTATTAAAATTGTTTCTAGAGATAAAGTTCACATCTACTTGTTCTTGAGCAATCAAAGAATTTAAAGGAACATCACGAGGATCAATAGAAGATTGCTTCGAAAGTAGAGACATGATCAAGTCAACTTTTTCATTAAGGGAGGAAATCTCCTCGACAAAGTTTACCTTCCTACCTGTTGGAGCGCGTTCGGTGTGCCATTGGGAATATTTGGTCATCATCTCATCGAGAAGCTTTGTGGCAGCACCAAGTGTAGTTGACATAAAGGTTCCTCCCGCGGCCGAATCTAACAAGTTCCGCGAGGTAAAGTTCAAGCCTGCATAAAAAGTTTGGATAACCATCCAAGTAGTCAAACCATGAGTAGGGCAGTTCTTGATAAGAGATTTCATACGTTCCCAAGCTTGGGCAACGTGTTCATTATCCAATTGTTTAAAATTCATTATGTTACTTCTTAGTTGGGTAATTTTAGCAGGTGGATAGTATTTTCCAATAAAAGCATCTTTGCACTTGTCCCATGAATCTATGCTATTTCTAGGCAAAGACTGAAACCAAATTTTAGCTCCTCCTCTCAAAGAGAAAGGAAAAAGCTTAAGCTTAACAATATTACCATCTATTTCTTGGTACTTTTGCATATCACAAAGTTCAAAAAAGTTGTTCAAGTGTAAAGCAGCATCATCTCCAGCACCGGAGAATTGATCTTTCATGACTAAGTTCAGTAAAGCAGGTTTAATTTCATATGAAGGTGCTGAAGTGGCAGGTGTAGTGATAGGTGTGCAGATAAAGTCATCGTTGTTGTGACTAGTGAAGTCACACAACTTGGTGTTCTCGGTGGAATCCATAGTAGCAAGCAAGCAAGATAACTATTTTTGTGATTTTCGATAAAAGATACTAAAGCAAAACTGAAAGGTAAACTAACAAGACTAAAAGCAAAGGTAAAAGATAGCGTGCAACTCCCCTATCCTGAAGAGTGGAGTCCCCGGCAACGGCGCCAGAAATTGCTTTGCTAGGTGGCTTCTCACCCGTCGTTGGTTACCCCAAGTGGAAGGTTTGAGATGCAGTGTAGCAGAAGTTTTCCCTTGGCAATACCAAGGATCGTTTTCCCTGAGACTCCCAGTTTCAACAAGAAGGTGTCAACTGCTAACGGCGCCAGATATTAGCAATCAACATGGACCTGCACACAGATACAAATAACTTTGCTCCCAACGAGTACAGAGAGGTTGTCAATCCCTCTGGCCTTGTAGTTTACAAAGGATCAAACGCAAGTGATAATAGTGATAGGTATAATTGCAATAGTAAGTAAAATGCGGAAAAGTAAATAGCGGATGTGATCAATGATGGTAATATGGACCGGAGTCTCATGATTTTCACTAGTGATGTCTCTCTCCCAAAAGACGATAAAACTGCTATGTCAGGTAAACGAATTACAACTGGGCAATTGACAGGACCAATGCTGACTAAGTTGCAAGAAAGGTAGAGGTTCAAAGCATGGGCGGTACGCCGAGGTAAATAGACCGAAATCCATCTGCATCTACTACTAATCATCCACCTTGAGATATCAATCCAGAACATCTCGCTGGTATTAAGTTGCGAGTCCCACCCATAGTGTAAACTCAAAGCAACAAACAACTTCATTAAAAGAACTTTGCGTAAGGTAAACAATCCTTGCACGCGCGGGCACAAGCACCGTTGTTTTCCCCCTTGTGGCAACAGCACATCCCCTAGACTCATGTTTCTGTCACTCAAGCTAGTCATAGAGGGGCATGAACCCACAATCAAGCATAACGTTCCCTCTTGGAGTCACTACCTACTACTTGGCCAAAGCAATAAATAACAACGGAGAACATGCAAGAATTACTTACGAACATAAATATAAAAGAGGTGAATCAAATATATTACTCAAACACAATCTGAACATAATCTCATAATCCATCGGATCCCAGCAAACTCATCATAGCAACAGCATAAGGATTACATAAGTGCCTCGATCATGTAGGGCAGCTCACGAGGACTAATTAGTGAAGCACAAGAACGGGAGGAGAACATCACATAGCTACTGGTCATGGACCCATGGTCCAAGGGAGACTACTCACAACTCATCCGGGAGGCGTCCATGGTGGTGGAGAAGCTCCCGGTGGTGATCCTCCCCTCCAGCAGGGTGCCGGGAAGAGTTCTCCTGGTGCTCCCGATCTTGGAAGCGGCGGCGTCAACGGAACAGAGATGAGATCGCGAAAAAGAGTTCCCGTCTCGAGGGTTTCGGGAGAAGCTTTAAATATATGCCAAAGGGGGGCATCAGCGGAGCCTCGGGGGGCCCAAGTGCCCCCCCGGCGCGGCCCAGGGGGGGCGCGCCGCCAGGGCGCCTGGGGCCCTGGTGGCCCCCCTCCGGCTGTGCTTCGGGTGCCTGGTAGGTTCTGGAACGCTGATTTTTTATATAATTTTTCTGGATTTTTTCTGGCAGTTCTCGTAATGTGAAAACCTGAAATACAAAAATAGCTGAAAACAGAAACTGGCACTGGGGTGCACTGAGTTTATAGGTTAGTCCAAATATGATCAAAAGTGTATGGAAGTGTATAAATAACATAGCAATATCACCCAAAAGAGGCATGGAGCAAGCAGAAATTATAGATACGCTTTGGACGTATCAACATCCCCAAGCTTAATTCCTGCTCGTCCTCGAGTAGGTAAATGATAACAAGAATAATTTCTGTGGTGACATGCTATTAACCATATAGGACTTTTTCATAGTCACATGACAAAAGCTTACTGAGACAATGAATCTATATTAATTAAGTTGCCTCATGAGAAAATCACAAAGAACTGAAAGTTTTACAATATGATACTGAAAGATCAAATAGATTTGTAATGAACATGATGTGCAAATATGATAAAGTGATATCTCGCTTGCCCCCTTTAGTGAAGCAAAACATAAATGCAGGGGCACCTCCAAGGTTTAAGTGATGACTAGATACAATGATTTCAAAATAAACGATATCACAGTCATGCAAAAGACAATGCTACTTTGGGACAATGCACATTACACTCAGAATGACAATCATGCTCTCAGTAGTTGGTGCTTTTAAAAGAAGGTGGAGACTCTCGAACCGTGGATTTTGTTGGCAAGGTTGAAAACCCGTAGTCGGAAACAAAGACAAAACATGTACCAGAGCTCTTGGTTTTAAAACAGAGGTAACAATTTATTTTTAGATCATGCATGTTTCGTCAACGAATGCTAGCAGACAACTCAATCACTTCTTGAGATGGACAAGTTTCGAGGAACGGCTCCCGAATGAGGACGATCACATCCTCTTAATCTCCTTTGTTTATCACTGCCAAAGTTTTCTGATTTCTCATGAACAAAGCGTGAAGGAGGGTTGTTTGTTTTATTATCTTTTTGAGCCGGGCGCACTCAATGCAAATTCCTTCTCGTATTATGGGTTTGCATATTATACATGCAATCCCGGGGTGAAGCTTGTCCAACTTAAAAAGATCATGAATTAACCACTACTTCCTCATGAACTTACAACAGAGGCACAAAATAGGAATGCGTTTTTCTTTGAATAATTTCGAGATGGCACATGCAAGTCTCCGTTAGGAATGGCAGGTAAATACCATTTAGGAAGGTATGGTGGACTCATATGGCATAACTGAATTAAAAGGATGTGGATGCACAAGCAGTCAGTCCGCTTAGTACAGGTGGAGGTTAGCAAAAGACTGTGAGCGACCAACTAAAAGAGCAATGACGGTCATAATCATGCAGAGCGACAAAGCAACATTGAATCAGGCATGGAAGTTATATCGCTACTCAGAAACAAAAGATCATCAAGGCTTGACAGACTTTCTTTACAGTCTTAAATATGCGTGAGCATACGCCAAGTCAATCAAAATAAATTCTTTGAAGGAAGATATTACTAAACCATACCACATCATAGGCAAACAAATCATGTTGGTACTCCAATAACACATTGGGAACCCACAGCTATTTGAGACTAACCATAAGAAAACCTGAACTACCAAGCGCCATTATGCATGTAGCATCTTTATCATAGACATATCAACCAATGCAACGGAAGCAAACTCTCTTAATAAGATAAGCATGATAACTAAAGAGAGTTCAAGCAACCAACTAAACGAAAGCTCTTTGAAAAGATAAGCATGAAAACTAAGAGCTAAGCATGATAGTAGCTATTGAAAGACAAAGAACACACACAGCAAGGATAGACATGAAAATTCTATGTTTATGTTCTAGGTAGAAGTGGAGCGTGTTTCTCTCCCACATAAAGAAAGTTGAGTTCCGACTCGTTATGAAAAGCTAAAGAAAACTGAAAGGAAAACTAAAAGAAAGATGCTTCAAGCATAGCACATAACACATGAAGTGATTAAAATATAGTGGAACGAAAGACGAACTGATAATATTGATGGAGAAGGGGATGCACGGGGCATCCCCAAGCTTAGACGCTTGAGTCTCCTTGAATATTTCTTGGGGGTGCACGGGGGCATCCCCTAGCTTGAGCGTTTGACACTCCTAAATCTTTTTATCATCTTCCCTCGCACACTTTAAAACTCCCTTCATACATAACTCATCATAATCTGATTAGCGAGGTTAGTACCCATAATAAAATAATTGTTCCTTGCTGGAAATAAAGATATTCTTGGAGTTCTACTGTTTCTCAAGATTGCCAAAAGGTTTTTGCAAAGAAAAAGCAAGCTCTAGGTTTGCAAAACGAAGGAAAGGCAAAACAGGACAGAATCTGTGAAAAACAGAACAGCAGGTAGTAAATGATTTTTCCGGGGCACTTCTGCAACTCTAATACAAAAACTCAAAACAGACGCACGAAAGACAATTATATAGAGCACGCTGTCGAAACAATTCAGACCAAAAAGATGATCTGGTGATTTTATACGAATTTTTCTATCCAAGGACAGAATCTGTTTCATGGACAGCACGTCACAACTTTTGAACTTTCTTGCAATTAGAGGCTATACTTGGCACAAAATTGAAAAGCAAAGATACAATGATGATGCTACAGTAGTAACAACATCAAGACACAACAAAAACAAAATAAAATTTATTCATTGGGCTGCCTCCCAAAAGCGCTTTCTTTTATGCCTTTAAGCTAGGCATAATGCATAGAGATCAAGTTTTATCAAGAGTAAAAGAATAGCTAGCCCGTATAACGGACTCAAAAGGTAACTTAATCTTCTTTCGAGGGAAGTGTTCCATCCCTTTCTTGAGAGGAAACTGGAATTTTATATTACCCTCTTTCATGTCAATGATAGCACCAACGGTGCGTAGAAAAGGACGTCCCAAAATAATTGGACACGAAGGTTCACATTCAATATCCATAATAGTAAAATCAACGGGAACATAGTTGTCATTGACAATTATAAGAACATCGTCGATCCTCCCCAAAGGTTTCTTTATGGAAGAATCAACGAGACGAACACCAAAAGAACAAGAATCAAAAGGTTTCAATTTAAGCATATCATATAGTCTTTTGGGCATAATGGAGGTACTAGCTACAATATCACATAAAGCATAGCAAGAGAAGTTGTTTATTTTAATTTTAATCATAGGATCCCAACCATCTTCTAGCTTTCTAGGTATGGAGGCTTCTACTCTTTTCCTGGAAGACCATGCCATGGGCATAACTCTCCGTCAAGACTAACATAATCACAAGGTTTATTACTTTTGTAAATCCCGACGGTGGTGATTGGCGTAATGGAAGAAGGGATGTACTCCTCCCATCTAGTGTTTTTGGTGGAACCCATAGTAGCAAGCAAGCAAGATAACTATTTTTGTGATTTTCGATAAAAGATACTAAAGCAAAACTGAAAGGTAAACTAACAAGACTAAAAAGCAAAGGTAAAAGATAGCGTGCAACTCCCCTATCCTGAAGAGTGGAGTCCCCGTCAACGGCGCCAGAAATTGCTTTGCTAGGTGGCTTCTCACCCCTCGTTGGTTACCCCAAGTGGAAGGTTTGAGATGCAGTGTAGCAGAAGTTTTCCCTTGGCAATACCAAGGATCGTTTTCCCTGAGACTCCCAGTTTCAACAAGAAGGTGTCAACTGCTAACGGCGCCAGATATTAGCAATCAACGTGGACCTGCACACAGATACAAATAACTTTGCTCCCAACGAGTACAGAGAGGTTGTCAATCCCTCCGGCCTTGTAGTTTACAAAGGATCAAACGCAAGTGATAATAGTGATAGGTATAATTGCAATAGTAAGTAAAAAGCGAAAAAGTAAATAGCGGATGTGATCAATGATGGTAATATGGACCGGAATCTCATGATTTTCACTAGTGATGTCTCTCTCCCAAAAGACGATAAAACTGCTATGTGAGGTAAACGAATTACAGCTGGGCAATTGACAGGACCAATGCTGACTAAGTTGCAAGAAAGGTAGAGGTTCAAAGCATGGGCGGTACGCCGAGGTAAGTAGACCGAAATCCATCTGCATCTACTACTAATCATCCACCTTGAGATATCTATCCAGAACATCTCGCTGGTATTAAGTTGCGAGTCCCACCCATAGTGTAAACTCAAAGCAACAGACAACTGCATTAAAAGAACTTTGCGTAAAGTAAATAGTCCTTGCACCCGCGGGCACAAGCACCGTTGTTTTCCCCCTTGTGGCAACAGCACATCCCCTAGACTCATGTTTCTGTCACTCAAGCTAGTCATCGAGGGGCATGAACCCACAATCAAGCATAACGTTCCCTCTTGGAGTCACTACCTACTACTTGGCCAAAGCAATAAATAACAACGGAGAACATGCAAGAATTACTTACGAACATAAATATAAAAGAGGTGAATCAAATATATTACTCAAACACAATCTGAACATAATCTCATAATCCATCGGATCCCAGCAAACTCATCATAGCAACAGCATAAGGATTACATATGCGCCTCGATCATGTAGGGCAGCTCACGAGGACTAATTAGTGAAGCACAAGAACGGGAGGAGAACATCACATAGCTACTGGTCATGGACCCATGGTCCAAGGGAGACTACTCACAACTCATCCGGGAGGCGTCCATGGTGGTGGAGAAGCTCCCGGTGGTGATCCTCCCCTCCGACAGGGTGCCGGGAAGAGTTCTCCTGGTGCTCCCGATCTTGGAAGCGGCGGCGGCGGCAGAACAGAGATGAGATCGCGAAAAAGAGTTCCCGTCTCGAGGGTTTCGGCAGACGCTTTAAATATATGCCAAAGGGGGGCATCAGCGGAGCCTCGGGGGGCCCAGGCGCCCCCCCGGCGCGGCCCAGGGGGGCGCGCCGCCAGGGCGCCTGGGGCCCTGGTGGCTCCCCTCCGGTTGTGCTTCGGGTGCCTGGTAGGTTCTGGAACGCTGATTTTTTATATACTTTTCTGGATTTTTTCTGGCAGTTCTCGTAATGTGAAAACCTGAAATGTAAAAACAGCCGAAAACAGAAACTGGCACTGGGGTGCACTGAGTTAATAGGTTAGTCCAAATATGATCAAAAGTGTATGGAAGTGTATAAATAACATAGCAATATCACCCAAAAGAGGCATGGAGCAAGCAGAAATTATAGATACGTTTTGGACGTATCAACTACTTGTGCTCACACTTCCCCAATACTCACACTATTGTTTTTTATGCATGGGTATTTCAGACTCTGACGCTCTGTTGATAAATACACAAAAGAAAAGATAGAAGTCGCTCCAGTCTAATTTGGGGATAAGCAATAAGCGTTTCAGCGTTCTAAAGGGTGTAGTGTCAGCACATGGAGACATTAAACATAGCTCTGCAGATGATGATCTCGTTCGCCATGAACCAACATCCCAAGTGCTTGCTTTAGCTTCGCGCTGTCATATGTGGTTCAATGTTGCATAAGGTGTCTAGCTTGTATTGCTTCCAATTTGGTTAAATTGCATCTGCTTACTTTACAGAGTATACCTTTGATAATGACATGCTTTCCTGTTTTTGGTACATACTACATCTGTCTATTAATCATGTTCTTACATCAAACTAATGCTCTTGTGTATCCCTCATCAATCACTTATGATGAGACA
>LR738716.1:118393602-118407877 GCA_902687465.1 Secale cereale | reverse complement strand
CTCGGCTGGGCTTCGGCCCAGTCGGGTTCGGGTCGCCTACTCTTTTTTTTTCTAATTAACGCCGATGCTACGAAAAATCCTAGAAAATAAAATAAAAATCTAAAATTTCCAAAACAAAATTTCACCGTCTAAATCGAATATTTAGAACAAGATGAACATTTTTTTGGCACTAAAATGCATTTTTGAAAACATGCAATTTTTTCTAATTCAAATAAAACTCCAAAGAAAACTTATTTGATTTTTATTATTAAATCCTCAGTATTTCTTTATTTTTGGGAGAGTCATTTTACTCCCTATTTCATATTTTCATAATAGAAATACTTGAAGATAAAATAAATAAAATCAAATGATCCTACTTTCAAAATTTGAGAAACCTCAAATATGAAAATATTAAAATCCCCAACTCTCTCCGAGGGACCTTGAGTTGCGTAGGATTTACTTGGATCCACCAAAAGCAAGAAAATATGATATGCATGATGATCTAATGTATAACATTCCAAATTGAAAATTTGGGATGTTACAGTATGAAGATGCACTCCCTCTCTCTCGTTGCTAGCATCTCCTAGATTGATCTTGGTGATACATAGATTTTTTTTGAATTATTACTACGTTACCCAACAGTGGCATCATGAGCCAGGACTATGCGTAGATTCTATGCACGAGTAGAACACAAGTAGTTGTGGGTGATGATTTGGTCAATTTGCTTGCCGTTACAAGTCCTATCTTGATTCAGCGGCATTGTGGGATGAAGCGGCCCGGACCGACTTTACGCGGACGCTTACGTGAGACTGGTTCCATCGTCTGACATGCACTTGTTGCATAAGGTGGCTAGTGGGTGTATGTCTCTCCCACTTTAGTCAGATCGGATTCAATGAAGAGGGTCCTTATGAAGGGTAAATAGCAATTGGCATATCACCGTTGTGGCTTTTGCGTAGATAAGCAACGTTCTTGCTAAAAACCCATAGCAGCCACGTAAAAATGCAACAACAATTAGAGGACGCCTAACTTGTTTTTGTAGGGTATGCTATGTGATGTGATATGGCCAAAAGAATGTGATGAAGTGATATGGCCAAAAGAATGTGATGAATTATATATGTGATGTATGAGAATGATCATGTTCTTGTAATAGGAATAACGACTTGCATGTCGATGAGTATGACAACCGGCAGGAGCCATAGGAGTTGTCTTAATTTATTGTATGACCTGCGAGTCAATAAAAAAGGCCATGTAATTACTTTACTTTATTGCTAACCATTAGCCATAGTAGTAGAAGTAATAGTTGGTGAGACAACTTCATGAAGACACGATGATGGAGATCATGGTGTCATGCCGATGATGATGGTGATCATGTTGCGCCTCGAAGATGGAGATCAAAGGCACAAGATGATATTGGCCATATCATGTCACTTTATGATTTGCATATGATGTTTATCATATTTACATCTTATTTGCTTAGAACGACGGTAGCATAAATAAGATGATCCCTCACTTATATTTCAAGAAATGTGTTCCCCCTAAGTGTGCACTGTTGCGAAGGTTCATTGTTTTGAAGCACCACGTGATGATCGGGTGTGATAGATTCTAACGTTCGCATACAACGGGTGTAAGTCAGATTTACACATGCGAAACACTTAGGTTGACTTGATGAGCCTAGCATGTACATACATGGACTCGGAGCACGAGAGACCGCAAGGTCGAATATGAGTCATATAGTAGATGCGATCAACATGGAGACGTTCACCATTGATGACTAGTCTATCTCATGTGATGATCGGACACGGCCTAGTCGATTTGGATCATGTATCACTCAGATGACTAGAGGGATGTCTATCTGAGTGGGAGTTCATTAAATAATTTGATTAGATGAACTTAATTATCAAGAACTTAGTCTAAAATTGTCTTTACAATCTATCTTGTAGATCCAATGGCCCACGCTAATGTTGCCCTCAACTTCAACGCGTTCCTAGAGAAAAGCAAGCTAAAAGACGATGGAAGCAACTATAAAAACTGGGTCTGTAACTTGAGGATCATCCCCATAGATTCCAAGAAAGCATATGTCCTTGAAGCACCGCTAGGTGACGCACCCATTTTCACAGCAACTCAAGACATTATGAACACCTGGCAGCCGCGTAGTGATGATTACTCCCTGGTTCAGTGCGGCATGCTTTAAAGCTTGGAACTGGGGCTCCAAAACTGTTTTGAGCAACAAGGAGCATATGATATGTTCCAAGAGCTGAGAATGGTTTTCCAAGCTCATGCCCAGGTCGAGAGATATGAAGTCTCTGACAAGTTATTTAGTTGTAAGATGGAGGAAAACAATTCTGTCAGCGAGCATATACCCAAAATGTCTGGGTTGCACAACTGCTTGTCTCAGCTGAGAGTTAATCTTCTAGATGACTCAGTCATTAACAGAATCCTCCAGTCGCTTCCACCTAGCTACAAGAGCTTTGTGATGAACTTCAATATGCAAGGGATGGAGAAGTCCATTCCTGAGTCATATTTGATGCTGAAATCAGTGGAGGTGGAGTAAAAAAGGAACATCAAGTGTTGATGGTGAATAAGACCACTAGTTTCAAGAAAGGCAAGGGTAAGAAGAACTTCAAGAAGGACGACAAGGGAGTTGCCGCGCCCGGTAAGTCAGTTGCCGAGAAGAAGCCAAAGAATGGACCCAAGCCTGAGACTGAGTGCTTTTATTGAAAGGGAAATGGTCACTGGAAGCGGAACTGCCCCAAGTACTTAGCGGATAAGAAGGTCGGCAATGTCAAAGGTATATATGATATACATGTCGTTGATGTGTACCTTACTAGCACTCGTAGTAGCTCCGGGGTATTTGATACCGGTGCGGTCGCTCACATTTGTAACTCAAAATAGGAGGTGTGGAATAAGCGGAGACTAGCGAAGGTCGATTTGACAATGCGCGTCGGGAATGGTTCCAAGGTCGATGTGATTGCCGTCGGCATGCTACCTCTACATCTACCTTTGGGATTAGTTTTAAACCTCAATAATTGTTATTTAGTACCACCTTTGAGCATGAACATTGTATCTGCATCTCGTTTGATGCGAGATTGCTACTCATTTAAATCCGAGAACAATGGTTGTTCTATTTATATGAGAGATATGTTTTATGGTCATGCCCCGCTGGTCAATGGTTTATTTTTATTGAATCTCGAATGTGATGTTACACATATTCATAGTGTGAATGCCAAAATATGTAAGGTTGATAATGATAGTCCCACATACTTGTGGCACTGCCGCCTTGGTGTCAAATGCATGAAGAAACTCCATGCAGATGGACTTTTGGAGTCTCTTGATTATGAATCATTTGACATGTGTGAACCATGCCTCCTGGGCATGATGACCAAGACTCCATTCTCCGGAACAATGGAGTGAGCAACTAACTTATTGGAAATAATACATACTGATGTATGCGGTCCAATGAGCATTGAGGCTCGCGGTGGCTATCGTTATGTTCTCACCCTCACTGATGACTTAAGTACATATGGGTATGTCTACTTAATGAAACACAAGTCTGAGACCTTTGAAAATTTCAAGGAATTTCATAGTGGGGTAGAGAATCAACATGACACAAAAATAAAGTTCTTACTATCTAATTGTGGAGGAGAATATTTGAGTCACGAGTTTGGCATGCACTTAAGGAAATGTGGAATAGTTTCACAACTCACGCCGCCTGGAACACCTCAGCGTAATGGTGTGTCCGAATGTCGTAATCGCACTCTATTCAATATGGTGCGATCTATGATGTCTCTTACTGATCTACCGCTATCAATTTGGGGTTATGCTTCAGAGACTTCCACATTCACTTTAAATAGGGCACCGTCTAAATCTGTTGAGACAACACCATATGAATTATGGTTTGGAAAGAAACCCAAGCTGTCATTTCTGAAAGTTTGGGGATGCGAATATTATGTCAAGAAAGTTCAACCTGAAAAGCTCAAACCCAAATCGAAAAAGTGCGTCTTCATAGGATACCCTAAGGAAACTATTGGGTGTACCTTCTACCTCAGATCCAAAGGCAAGATCTTTTTTGCCAAGAATGGATCCTTTCTAGAGAAAGTGTTTCTCTCGAAAGAAGTAAGTGGGAGGAAAGTAGAACTTTATGTGGTAATTGTACCCCCTCTTGAACCGGAGAGTAGCGCATCATAGGAAGATGTTTCTATGGTACCTGCACTGACTAGAGAGGAAGTTAATGATGATGATCATGAAACTTCAGATCAAGTTGCCACTGAACTTCGTAGGTTCACGAGGACACATTCCGCACCAGAGTGCTAAGGCAACCCTGTCCTAGAAATCGTGTTGTTAGACAACGGTGAACCTTCAAACTATAAAGAAGCGATGGCGGGCACGGATTCCAACAAATGGCTTGAATCCATGAAATCCGAGATAGGATCCATGTATGAGAACAAATTATGGACTTTGGTGGACTTGCCCGATGATCGGCAAGCCATAGAGAATAAGTGGATCTTTATAGAGAAGACTAACACGGATGCTAATGTGACCGTCTATAAGGCTCGGCTTGTCGCTAAGGGTGATCTACAAGTTCAAGGAGTTGACTACGATGAGAATTTCTCACTCGTAGCGATGCTGAAGTCTGTCCGACTCATGTTAGCAATTGCCGCATTTTATGATTATGAGATCTGCCAAATGGACATCAAAATGGCATTCCTTAATGGTTCCTTAAGGAAGAATTGTATATGATGCAGCCAGAAGGTTTTGTTGATCCTAAGAATGCTGACAAGGTATGCAAGCTCTAGCGCTCCATCTATGGGCTGGTGCAAGCATCTCGTAGTTGGAACATTCGCTTTGATGAAGTGATCAAAGCGTTTGGGTTTATACAGACTTATGGAGAAGCCTGTATTTACAAGAAAGTGAGTGGGAGCTCTGTAGCATTTCTCATATTATATGTGGATGACATATTGTTGATGGGAAATGATATAGAACTTTTGGAAAGCATAAAGGCCTACTTGAGTAAGTTTTTTTTCAATGAACGACCTTGGAGAAGCTGCTTACATATTAGGCATCAAGATCTATAGAGATAGATCGAGACGCCTCATTGGTCTTTCACAAAGCACATACCTTGACAAGATATTGAAGACGTTCAATATGGATTAGTCCAAGAAGGGGTTCTTTCCTGTATTTCATGGTGTGAGATTGAGCGCAGCTCAATGCCCGACCTCGGCAGAAGATAGAGAAAAGATGAGTGTCATCCCCTATGCCTCAGCCATAGGCTCTATTATGTATGCCATGCTGTGTACCAGACCTGATGTGAACCTTGCCATGAGTTTGGTAGGGAGGTACCAAACAGGTCTGGAATCCGAGCCGAGTCGAACTAGCTTGGCTCGACTCGCTAGAGCTCGTTTCGTTAACGAGCTAGCTCGACTCGACTCGTTACTATAACGAGCTCAAACCCAAGATTGGCTCGACTCGTATAACTCGCGAGCTGGCTCATTTAGCTTGTTAAGCTCGTTAAATATATGAATATAAAACCCTCAATATGATAAAAATTATTATGTATATATTAAACATATTCATCACTAAACAATTATAATTTCCTTGTAACACATGCGTCTCCTGGGTGGCTAGGCCTTCAATGGCTTGAC
Organism: Secale cereale; assembly: GCA_902687465.1. Classification (NCBI taxonomy): domain Eukaryota; kingdom Viridiplantae; phylum Streptophyta; class Magnoliopsida; order Poales; family Poaceae; genus Secale; species Secale cereale. The sequence goes on along the minus strand of LR738716.1, from coordinate 118,402,259 downwards.
TTTGTGTTATGCGCATGGGACGCAGGGTGCTTAGTGGCTGATCTTTTTTAGATTGGGAATGGCTGATCTTTTGTACGAAGCCTAACGAGTTACAGAGTACTCGTGAGATTGGCTCGTTTAACTTGGTCTATAAACGATCTTAAACAAAAGCTTGACTCGACTCGTTATTCTTCGAGTTCGAGTCGATTCGAGCCGAGTCACGAGCTACTCGTTTAGCTTGCAAGCTTCGAGCTTTTTTTCCAGCCTATACCAAAGTGATCCCGGAATGGAACACTAGACAATGGTCAAGAATATCCTAAAGTACCTGAAAAGGACTGAGGATACGTATCTCATTTAAGGAGGTGCCTAAGAGCTCGTCGTAAAGGGTTACGTTGATGCTAGCTTCGATACAAATTCGGATGACTCCAAGTCACAAACAGGATACATGTATATTTTGAATGGTGGGGCAGTGAGCTGGTGTAGTTGCAAGCAAAGCGTCGTGGCGGAATTTACATGTGAAGTAGAGTACATACCTGCTTCGGAAGCAGCGCAGGAAGGAGTCTGGATGGAGTTTAGCACCGACCTAGGAGTGAATCCCAATGTGTTAGGCCCTATGACTCTCTTCTGTGATAACACTGGAGCTATTGCCATTGCCAAGGAGCCCAGGTTTCACAAGAAGAGCAAGCACATCAAGCGCCGCTTCAACTCCATTCGTTGTTATATTCAAGACGGAGACATAGATATTTGTAAAGTACATACGGATCTGAATGTCGCAGATCCATTGACTAAACCTCTTCCACGAGCAAAACATGATCAACACCAGAACTCTATGGGTGTTCAATTCATCACAATGTAACTAGATTATTGACTCTAGTGCAAGTGGGAGACTATTGGAAATAAGCCCTAGAGGCAATAATAAAATGCTTATTTTTTTCTTGCTCATGATAATTGTCTATTGTTCAAACCGGAAACCGTAATACATGTATGAATACATAGAGCACAACATGTCCCTAGTGAGCCTCTAGTTGACTACTCCCTCCGTCTAGGCGAGTAAGTCATCTTACGAAAACCAAATAATCCCAAAACACTTAGGCGCGGTACATTAACTCACACCTTGTTTTTTGTTTCTTGGCATAAACAAAGGAATCAACCAATAAGAGATATGGGGTGTGTTTGCTTTTAATGACTTGAGGCTACCAAACACGACATGCAGTGGTCAGTTCATTGCATGCAATGCTATTAATTAACAAATGAACATTAACTTCTCTTGTTTTCCCCTCTGCCTTGGTCACGGTGCACAACCTAAGATGACTTACTCACCTAGATGGAGGGAGTAGCTCGTTGATCAATAGATGGTTTTGGTTTCCTGACCATGGACATTGGATGTCGTTGATAACGGGATCACATCATTAGGAGAATGATGTGATGGACAAGACCCAATCCTAAGCATAACACAAGATCGTGTACTTCATTTGCTAGAGCTTTTCTGATGTCAAGTATCATTTCCTTAGACCATGAGGTTGTGCAACTCCCGGATACCGTAGGAATGCTTTGGGTGTATCAAACGTCACAACATAACTAGGTGACTATAAAGGTGCACTACAGGTATCTCCAAAAGTGTCTATTGGGTTGGCACGAATTGAGACTAGGATTTGTCACTCCGTATGACCGAGAGGTATCTGTGGGCCCACTGGGTAATGCATCATCATAATGAACTCATTGTGACTAAGTAGTTAGTCATGAGATCATGTGTTACGGAACGAGTAAAGAGATTTGCCGGTAACAAGATTGAACAAGGTCTGGGGATACCGGCGATCGAATTTCGGGCAAGTAACATACCGATGGAGAAAGGGAATTGTATACGGGGTTGATTGAATCCCCAACATCGTGGTTCATCCGATGAGATCATCGTGGAACATATGGGAGCCAATATGGGTATCGAGATGCCACTATTGGTTATTGGCTAGAGAGGTGTCTCGGTCATGTCTGCATGGTTCCCGAACCCATAGGGTCTACACACTTAAGGTTCGGTGACGTTAGAGTTGCAATGGGAATTATATGTGGTAACCGAAAGTTGTTCGGAGTCCCGGATGAGACCCCGGACGTCACAAGGAGTTTCGGAATGGTCCGTAGGTGAAGATTTATATATGGGAAGTCCAATTTAAATCACCGAAAAAGTTTCAGGGGCTATCAGTATTGTACCAGGACCATCGAAAGGGTCCCGGGGTCCATCGGGAGGGGCCACCTGCCCCAGGGGACCAAGTGGGCTGAATATTGGCGGGAACCAGCCCCTAGTGGGCTGGTGTGCCCCCCAAGGGGACGAAGGCGGCTAGGGTTAAAACCCTAGGGGTGGTGGCGCCTCCCACCAACTTGGGGGGCAAGAACCCCCTTGGCTGCCCCCCCCCCTCTAGATGCATCTAGGGGGGTGGCCCCCTCTCCCCTTCACCCTATAAATAGAGGGGGCGGGAGGGCAGCTAGACCTCAGCCCCTGGTGCAGCCCTCCCCCTTCCTACACCTCCTCCTCCTCCGTTTAGCTTGGCGAAGCTCTGCCGGAGAACCAAGAACTCCACCGCCACCATGCTGTTGTGCTGCCGGTGTTCTCCCACAACTTCTACTCCCCCCTTGCTGGATCAAGAAGGAGGAGACGTCCCCGGGCTGTACGTGTGTTGAATGCAGAGGTGCCATCCATTCGACGCTAGATCGGATCTTCCGCGATTTGAATCGCCGCGGGTACGACTCCATCAACCACGTTCTTTGCAACGCTTCCGCTTAGCGATCTTCAAGGGTATGAAGATGCACCCCTCTCTCTCGTTGCTAGCATCCCCTAGATTGATCTTGGTGACACTTAGGAATTCTTTTGAATTATTACTACGTTACCCAACATAATATTTGTTGCATGTTCATATGGTGCCTAGCCTGCATTTCTTCTAATTTTGTTCAAATGCCTTTTGTTACTGTTTTTCATACATATTCCATCCTCCTATCATAGGTGTGAACACGCAATGCTATCCTTCTTTTCATATATATTCCATCCTCCTATCATGCACTTGCCTTGCATCAAAGAAGTGTCCGTCTATATCATGCATCAATGGGTTATGCAGAGCTAATTTTCTTTTCTTTCTTGTGCGTTTGACTTGACAAGGCAATATCAAAAAATAGGAAGGAAAAGAGTAAGTTAGGGGATGTTGGTGGTCCTCTAGAGCGACGCAAACGGAGGCTCTCTAGATTTGCCCCTGCTACTGCAGTTGAAGTCCCAAGTCTATATGATGAGTTCATCTCCCCCACTCCACCATCTCAGGTGCTTGCTCTAAGTGACAGTCTGATAATTGGCTTCATGTTGCATATGGTGTATAGCTTGCATTTCTTCTAATTTGATTAAATTTCACCTGCTAAGTTTATATGTTATACATATGCATATGACATGCCTTTCTATGGTATAGGTTGCATCTTGCATTGTCTTCTAGCTTCTACTGCCTCTAATTTGATGAAATGACACTTATGACGAGACACTGTTTACCTGTTAGAGTGATATTGGTTGCATGTTCATATGGTGCCTAGCCTTCATTTCTTCTAGTTTTGTTCAAATGCCTTTTGTTACTGTTTTTCATACATATTCCATCCTCCTATCATAGGTGTGAACATGCAATGCTATCTTTCTTTTCATATATATTCCATCCTCCTATCATGCACTTGCCTTGCATCAAAGAAGTGTTCGTCTGTATCATGCATCAACGGGTTATGCAAAGCTAATTTGATTTTCTTTCTTGCGGTTTTGACTTCACAAGCCAATATCAAAAAAGAGGAAGGAAAAGAGTAAGTTAGGGGATGTTGGTGGTCCTCTAGAGCGACGCAAACGGAGGCTCTCTAGATTTGCCCCTGCTACTGCAGTTGAAGTCCCAAGTCCATCTCCCCTACTCCACCATCTCAGGTGCTTGCTCTAAGTGATAGTCTGATAATTGGTTTGATGTTGCATATGGTGTCTAGCTTGCATTTCTTCTAATTTTATTAAATTGCACATGTTAAGTTTATATGTTATACATATGCTTATGACATGCCTTTCTATGGCATAGGTTGCATCTTGCATTGTCTTCTAGCTTCTACTGCCTCCAATTTTTGAAATGACACTTATGTCGAGACACTGTTTACCTGTTAGAGTGATATTGGTTGCATGTTCATATGGTGCCGAGTCTTCATTTCTTCTATTTTTGTTCAAATGCCTTCTGTTACTGTTTTTCATACATATTCCATCCTCCTATCATAGGTGTGAACATGCAATGTTGTCCTTCTTATCGTATATATTCCATCCTCCTATCATGCGCTTGCCATGCATCAAAGAAGTTATCATCTGTATCATGCATCAACGAGTTATGCAAAGCTAATTTTATTTCCTTTCTTGTGGTTTTGACTTTAGAAAGAAATATCAAAAAAGAGGAAGGAAAAGATAAGTTAGGGGATGTTGGTGGTCCTGCAGAGTGACGCAAACGGAGGATCTCTAGATTTGCCCCTGCTACTGCTACTGCGGTTGAAATCCCAAGTCTGTATGATGAGTTCATCTCCCCTACTCCATGATACGTCTCCAACGTATCTATATTTTTTTTGTTCCATGCTATTATGTTATCTGTTTTGGATGTCTTATATGCATTAATATGCTATTTTATATTTTTTTTGGGACTAACTTATTAACCTAGAGCCTAGTGCCAATTTCTGTTTTCCTTGTTTTTGAGTTTCACAGAAAAGGAATACCAAACAGATTCCAAATGGAATAAAACCTTCGCGATGATTTTTCTTAGACCATAAGACACCCCAGATACTTGGAGATCAAGTTGGAGGAGCCACGAAGTGGCCACAAGGGGGGAGGGTGCGCCCCACCCTTGTGGGCCCCTCGCAGCTCCCCTCACCTAATTCTTTGGCAGTAATTTGTTCACCCACCGTATTATTTGCTATCAAGAGAGAAGCCTCTAGTGAAACCTATGGCCCCCGGGTCTATTTTCCATCATATTAGTTTCTGATCTACTAGTTTGCAATCTTTTCACTTTCCAATCTAGAAACCAAAAACCCAAAAATATTTTTCCTTTTATTTATCTATCTCTATCAGATCTCACTTTTTGCAATTAACCGTGAAGGGATTGACAGCCCCTTTATCGCGTTGGGTGCAAGTTGTTTCTTGTTTGTGCAGGTATTGGTGATTTGTGTGTTTATCTCCTACTGGATTGATACCTTGGTTCTAAAACTGAAGAAAATACTTATCTCTACTTTGATGCATCACCCTTTCCTCGTCAAGGGAAAAACCAATGCAAGCTCAAGAAGTAGCAGGAAGAATTTCTGGCGCAGTGGCCGGGGAGATCTACGCCAAATCAAGACACGCCAAGTACCCATCATAAAACTCTCTTGCATTACATTATTTGCCATTCGCCTCTCATTTTCCTCTCCCCGCTTCTAAAACGGTTTTCGAAAAGATTTGCCTTTTTCTTTCGCCCTTTTTATCCACCCTTTTTCTATTCGTCTTTTTGTTTGATTGTGAGTTAGATTGCTTGCTTTGTCACGATGGCTCTAGAGAATACCAAATTGTGTGACTTTTCTAATACTAATAATGATGATTTTATTAGTACTCCGATTGCTACCTCCACTAGTTCAGAATCTTGTGAAATTAATGCCGCTTTATCGAACCTCGTTATGAAAGATCAATTTTCTGGCCTTCCTAGTGAAGATGCCGCATCCCATCTGAACAATTCCGTTGATTTGTGTGATATGCAAAATAAAAGAGATGTGGATACTGATATTGTTAAACTGAAGCTATTTCTGTTCTCTCTACGAGATCGTGCCAAAACATGGTTTTCATCTTTGCCTAAAAATAATATTGATTCATGGAATAAGTGTAAAGATGCTTTTATTTCCAAGTATTTTCCTCCTGCTAAGATCATCTCCCTTAGGAACGATATTATGAATTTTAAGCAACATGATCATGAACATGTTGCACAATCTAGGGAGCGCATGAAATTAATGATAAGAAATTGCCGTACGCATGGTTTGCATTTATGGATGATTATACAAAAATAATATGCCAGATTGAACTTTGCTTCTAGAAATCTTTTAGATTTGGCCGCGGGAGGTACTTTTATGGAAATCACTTTAGGAGAAGCTACTAAACTCCTAGATAATATTATGGTGAATTATTCTCAATGGCACACTAAAATATCTTCGACTAGTAAAAATGTGCTCCTATTGATCCTAATGATATACCACGGGTACACGTAGGTGCTATACAAACGATTTTTAACCCCTTTCCGCGACGACATTTGGAACCATCGCCAAGTGAGTGTGGGCGATAGGGGGTTCCTTCCCACACGACACAGAAACCGTCGAGGATAGGGAGCCAAGATGCATATACAGTACTCCTACTCATTAGTGCTCGCATTTCCATCGCAGTCGGTATTCTGTGGTGCTGCTTTTACGAAGCGTGACCCATCACAAACGGTTCACTATTATAGAATGTGTATGATAAGCATACAAGCACACACATTCGCTTGTCCCAAACAGTATGCGATAACTAATTAAGAAAATTAGCTAATCGTCGTACGAGTGTTAGATAGGATTACGAGACGTCGGACCGTCGTAACATCGTCGCACACGACAACTATCGCACACACTATTCTATGGTGCAACATTTACGATGCATACTTCATCAGAAATATTTCATGGTTGCGAATTGTGTACGATAAGGTAACTATCACAATCGTTTAGTTTGCCCGCACCGTTTGTGATATTGTCTCACATCACACACGCTTTGCAAACGACAACTGTGTGCATGCTTGCACACGTTTCCTCTGCTGTGAACTATCTCGGATTATGGTGTATATCGCAAACGTTTGTGTTTTACGAACCATGTGTGCCGTAACGCCCTGGAGAGCGTAATTTCATCGTAATTTAATTGCTGCTGTTTCAAATTGTACCGAAATTGAATTTGAATGTATGATATAGCTTTATTTATATCCATCATGTTCAAACAACCAATGCATTATTCGATTCATAGGTACATATCAACAATTACATAAGAACCAAATAAAGAATGATGAACCACATTTGTATACTTGTACTATTAAAGACAGTAAAGAAAGAGGCGAACTACATTCTGGTTGCTGAACAAGGTGAAGCGGAATGCCCATAATGTGCCCTCCTCCATGCAGAAGGGACGCATGACTCTAGTCCAACCCCTTGTGATGGCCGACCGCCCATCCTTCACGGTCTTCATGAAAACATATAGATAATCATCGTGTTTTGGTAGAAATACTTTAACCTTTGCATGCCCTCAATTCATGTAGTTTGAGAGGTAATCTTGAGTAAACTGCTTTGGGAACCACTGCAAAGGAAGAAGATTCAGACATTGTCATCTAACACAAATCATTGTGGGCAGTAAAAAGAAGGTTGCAGAGTTCTTACTTACCATACTGCAGTTCGCTGTTGTATTGGATAAAGTGTAAATAAATAGTTTAATTGCCATTCTTTAACCCATTTTATTCACAATCTTTATCAGCTTCCTCACTTGATGCTGGTTCATCGATATCTCATTTCCCCATACGTTGAAAGGGTCGAAGCGCGGATATTTACCAATGACATATGTTCCTAAAAGCACCAAGTTAATATTAGAAGCTAAACAACAATTGCACAATGATGTAGTACAACACTCTTTTATAATATCTTATAACATCCAATATACTCACATATTAGATGAATTAACATCTTATATTATGGGCCACAAGGAGTTTATTGCATCCTTACAAATTATTGGCTGATTAACTGCTGCTCTATCCATGGGTTAGAGTTAGTTTGAGCTAGTTCGAGCTCAAATAGCCCTAAAGTATATCTAATGACGAGGGCTAGTTTGAGCTAGTTGCATCTATAACCCACCCAAAACCACTATCCAACCCAAGAGGTGCTAATTGGAGCTAAGTTCTCCTAGTGCATTTATTGTCAATCTAACCCTGCCATACAAACAACTCTTTGGATGGAGTTAGTTCAGGGTTAGTCAAGAGCTATAAACTAACTCTAACCTCTAGCTAAGTTGAGTATCCAAACAGGGTTGTGTTGTTGTTGTTGTTGTTGCTGCTGCTCTTCTACGTATATGTAGACATCATCAGAATATTAATGTAACACTCTTCCTTGTTGCTATGTAGCCTAGGATTGCATATTTAGACATTAAGTACAGTGCATGTTGCTATGTAGCCTCAGATATATTACATATGGCCCTAGTTAACCTAACGATAAATGGGTTGCGGATATATTCAGTTAAAAGTCCGATTCACCGATTAGTCCCTTATCATCCCCCAACCTATATGGTACTAGCTACCGATATCCTGAACAGTGAGCATATATAAGCTATGGGATGAAACTAACCTCGATGGAAAACAGCAGTCGTTCCCAAAATTGTCATGTGTAGGTATGATACGTCCAAAACGTATCTATAATTTCTGCTTGCTCCATGCCTCTTTTGTGTGATATTGCTATGATATTTATACACTTCCATACACTTTTGATCATATTTGGACTAACCTATTAACTCAGTGCACCCCAGTGCCAGTTTCTATTTTCTGCTGTTTTTGTATTTCAGGTTTTCCCATTACGTAAACTGCCAGAAAAATCCCGGAAAAATTATATAAAAAATCAGCGTTCCGGAAGCTTCC
>LR738716.1:118365847-118382299 GCA_902687465.1 Secale cereale | reverse complement strand
TCCTAAGCAATGAATGCATGCCCCCCAACTGAGGTTCACCTAGCAAAGTGCGAAGTAGCAACCCCCCACACACACACTTTCAGTCGGCGGGCCAGAGAGGCATCTCACCAAGATGGATCATAAAACGAACCAAGAATAATCCACCTTGGTCGTACAACTTCTATATTGTTGTTGGTCAAAGTGATGGCCGTCCATGAGACCCGGAGATGGGCTAGCTCGCCAATAATCACGCAAGTAGCTAGTCCCCAAAGACAACCATTGCATGCGTTTGGCCGAAACATATGTATGGAGAGGTTTGTTTTTGAGAACACAATGGAATAACTTTGATGTGACACCGTGATTTCGAACTACAAATCCCCACAAAGTGAGGTTTAGGTTGATGATGCATATGTATGTTACACCACACTTCAAGCTGATGACGGGGATTCATGCATGCATGCGTGCATAGTATATGCGCTAAAACTTAATTAGGTCGGAATCTCACCATGACCTATACTACAATAACATGAACCAAATGAAGAATCCGCCATGGTAACCTATCTTGTTGTCGGTCAAGGTGATCATGGATGTCAACGCGGGCCCATGAATATATAGGCTTGTCGCCGGTAACCACGCGAGGGGTTGTACCTTTCAAAGGCAATCACTACATGCATATGTATGGAGGTGATGCGTGCATGCATGTTTGAATACCATTTCACAACATTGATGTGGCGCGTGCGTCGAAAATTGTACACCCCCCACACAGAGCGAGATCGGTTCATGATGTGTCATTGTACTAGCCACTTCGACTCGATGGGAGGCATTCATGCGTACACATGCATGTGTGTGTGCTCAAACTGTATCATGCATGTCATCCCAGAGCATGACCTATATATATATACTGTATTACAGGAAAAAATAATAATCCCCCCTAAGTCAAATTAACCTCTCTCGTTGTCAGGCAAGAAGTAGTGATGGACCAAGGGGGCCCACAGATGGAAAGCATTGATATCGTTGATATCCGCTTAAGTGGGTGTGAGAGGACAACCACCATCACTTTGCATGTGGGCCAAACATATATATGTTGAATACCCAAAATGCACAACTTTTATGTGCCACATGCCTCAAAAACCGTAAACCATGCACCCACACAAACCGAGGTTCATGAAGCGTACTAGATATGATGGTCCCCTTCCCCCTCTTCGATGCATACTATATGCTCCTATCGTAATACGTACAACCCAAAAAGAATTATCATCGATGGTGAAATTAATTAAACTCTCCTGATGTAGGTCAAAGTGATGCATGCATGCATCGACGATGGCCTCGTGGCACCACAGATGGAAGCATCACACATGAGTGTCCTAGCTAGGATAACCATCGCCTGCATGCATGTGTCCCAAAGTGGTGTTGTGTGATGTTTGAGTAGCCAATTTCACAATTTTTATGTGGCACGTATCTCGGAAACCGAAAAGTCCCGACACTGAGTGAGGTGTATTTGTTCACGGACGCGTACGTATAGTATATATGCTAGTCCCCTCCCACCTCTTCAACGCGTACTATATACCACCATAACACAAACAAAAAATATTCTACCTTGCTGGTCAAATTAATCTCAGTGCCGGCTACTCGTCAAAGTGATGGGTGACGACCTCACGGGCCCACAGAAATCGTCACATGCGATTATCAAGTGTTGTGTAGGACAAATGTGGCCAAAACATATATGTATGAAAGGGTTGTGTAATGTTTTAAATAACGAATTCACGACTCTGATGTGGTACCAGACTGCCTAACAAAACGGCCAACCCACACGGTGGCTCACAACTCGTAGTGTACTGCGACCCACCCGCCACCCCCCAGACGCACACACCCACACACACACACCGTGAATCCACCGCAACTACGATGCATTTTAAATTAATTACCCCGCGATGAACATATGTTACCAAAGGAGGGACGTTCTAATTTTGAAAAAATAGAGATCATTAGGACGTTTTTGTACATTAATTGATTGATTTTCTACGGGTATAATGTGCAAAAATCATATTTGAGCTACATGCACACGTGACAGTGCACCTAAATGGATTGCAAAAACATATATGTCTCACTGGGTGCATGTTTACTCCCCGTGCAAAAAAAATTAAAACATTGAGAATCTTGATGTTTAAATTCTAGTACACCCAAAACTTATTTGAAGTTCATGAAACTTATCGTGTTGTCCTATGGACACCAATACAAAGTGGCTTTGTACTTTTTTTTGTCAAATTTGAGACCATTTTTGATGTAATCTTTATCTAATTAAAAACGAGAGATTATTAATAATTGGGAACCAATAACCCAGATGAATTATTTATTCGAGCCATGAGCGTTAGACCAACAATGGATACGTGCCATGCTTCGGTTAAGCAATAAAGTGGCAGCATTAATCATCCAAATAGAAAAACAATATACGTGCCGTCGCGCGACCCGTGTGTCGTGTGAGCGGGCGTGAGTTGACGAGACGCATGCGAGCAGTCTGCCACGCAGGCAGACCGAGAGGCGTGCGTGCAGGTGTGTGAATTGACGGAGACGTGCTCGCTGCGAAGTGTCATCAAGAGGCGTGCACGTAGCTATGTGAAACGACGGTAGGCATGCCAGCAGTCCGGTGCGCAGGCTCACCGGGAGGCGAGCCATCGGTTTGACCGCCGCCCTCCTCTCTCCCACTACTCCATATTAATGGTGCTCCCGAGCGGCTGGTCCCACCATCCTCACCACACACACAATCCTCTCTCTCCGCTTGCATCCTCGACGCTGCTCTCAGTCCTCAAAGTTGTCTGTGTATGAGGATGCCGCCGAAGCGCCCCATCGGAGTGTAGCGACCACGATCCCAATGGATCGAAGTCTCTGTGCTGAAGTGTCATCCCTGGATCGGTATGCTAACACACACAATACTTGAGGAATTATAACAGAGTTTCAATCACACACTTAGTACAACGAATATCCTCATAAAGAGTATTATTATAAAAATATGGCTGAAGGCCAACTAAATAAGATACTGCGGAAGCTTCAAAGATAAAAGAGTCCGTCAACTCCACGGAAAACACTAAGTGCACGACAACGACCTATCGCACCTTAATCCTCATCTGAAAACTCTACAACATGAGACGTTGCAGCCGTGTAGGTCAGCACATGGAATATGCTGGCAAAGTCACACTGTAGCAATGATGATGAGCAAATATCCACCACTACATGCATAAAGCTAATTTTTCCCTACAACAAAGGAATAAATTTTATTTACTACCAAATTAAATTAATCAATATTGAGAAGGTTCCTCCATCTCAATCCCAAAATTCACTAATGTCATTAGTAACCCAAAACTTTAATTAATAGAGTGATGAGATCAACCAATAATTCAAAAACCAGGATACTCAAGATGTCCATAACCGGGGACACGACTAATCATGAATAGTTTGTACACTCTGCAGAGGTTTGCACACTTTTCCCCACAAGACTTGACCACATCCATGATTGGAAGATTGAGACATAACCTTTCAGAAGCATTAACTCTTTACTCTGGGTAGACAGGCACACCTACTTTCCCCTACATCTGCTAGTCCACCACTGAAAGAGGTCACACAACCTACTCAACTATGCCAGAGCCCATAATGGCTTGTGGCTGCACACGGAAGTTTCTAGGCATGAACGATTATATGATCCCTTTGAGCCTTGGTGGAATTCCATAGGATGATCACATAGGTCCTCCGGGATCTCCTAGGACAACACTGGATTCTCCAGGTGCGCTGCAACCAATCCACCCAGATGTGTATTAAAGTTGGCACCTTAAACTTTCCCTTAGTTGTTGTTACTCTCGCAACTTGCATGAATCTCACATACCAATCCCGTCTACGAGCATGGCTAAGCAATAAGTAACAAATAGTATATTTCCCGGGGTAATCACAAGTCATAGGTTCCTACCTCATGAACTACTTAGCAATTCCACATGTATCCAAGTCCTACTCATGTAAATCTTTGAGGGTATAACTAATGCAATAAAAACTAGATATTGAAGAGTATGATCAAAGTATAACTTGCCTTGCTGATGATCGTTAAACCCTAGAGACTCGTAGTAGCAAGCTTCACACTCTGGAAATTCTATCGCAAGCAAACAATAGCATGCACAAGATTCAAAGAAAAGATCTCGAAAAACTTGGAAAACAAGCCAATAGCTCTTACAACAGAATACATTTTTTAACAGTACAAAAATTATGTGGATTAGATCTTAACAGAAATTTTGGGTCAAGAGCTTTGATTTGCAAAAAGAATCAACTCAAACGGAGTTACGAATCTCAAGATACGATCAAAAGAAGTTCAAATTCAAATCTGTTTGAATTATAAAATTTAAAACTTTCAAAAATAAATTTGAGTTGGTTTTCTGGATAGATGAGATCATACTGAAAATTTTGGCGTTGGTTTCATCTAATTCGGATAAACGAGTAAAAAGTAATGAGCGTTTGAAAACTAGGGTCCAATATGTAAAACTTTTATTCACGGATAGGTCCCTGGCGGAAAAATAACAGAAAAAGAAAAATCTAGCGAATGAACGTTCGCTAATTCAATCTAAACAGTGGACATTCGCTAAATAAATAAATGAATGGAAACAGGTTTTAAAATGAAAACCGAAACCCTAAAAAAATGGATCAAACCAGGGCGGTTTTTACCGGTTTGGCGGTTTGATGGGCGGTTAGCTCCGTTGGGCGAGCGAGGGTGAGGCGACGGCGGTGTCGGGTGCGGTGGTGCTGGGCGGGTCCGGCGCGGAGGCGGCGGTGCGGTCGGCATGGAGCGGCGGCTGGCATCGGCGAGCAGCTGGGGCAAGGTGGCGGCACGGCCGCGGGGGCGGCACGGCTGACAAGGCGGCGAGGGGCAGTGGCACGACTTTATATAGGGGGTCAGGGCGAGGTGGCGTGGGGAGGCTTGGGCACGACGGTGGGCGGCGGCGCGGACTCCCGCTCGGTGTCCGGCTCGGGGACGAGGCAGTGGCGGCTGGCCGGCTGGGCTGGGCTTCGGCCCAGTTCGGTTGGCCCAAAAACATTTTTTTATTAAACATTTTTCCGAAAATACAGAAAAATAGAAAAACACTAAAAATATATTTTTCAAATCGTAGAAAAATTCACACATAACTAGGGCCTTATTACTGACCTTGCAAACATTCTTCTGGGCCTAAATGCCTAAACTAAAAACAAACTTTTTATTACTAATAAAATAAATACTTTTGCAAATAAAAATATAGAAAATATATTTTTACTCAAAATTCAATTTCCAACATTTTTATTTTGTTATTGAATAAGTCCTATTATCTTCTCTCATTATTTTAGAAATATTGAAAAATGAAAATTGGCAAATTTTTATTTGATCCAACCCCACTTTGGAAGGAGATAAAATTGTGGGTCCTTTTTGGGAAACTTCCAACTCTCTCATCTGGTCCTTGAGTTGCTTAAAGTCTCTTGGATCAATATCCAACAAAAAAATTAGAAATGCTTCAAATGAGGGATGCATATGAATGATCTATATGATAACATCCAAATTGAAAATTGGGATGTTACAAACCTACCCCCCCTTAAGATGAATCTCACCCTCGAGATTAGGGTTGGCTAGCAAAAAGATGTGGGTGGTCATGTCAAAGGTCGTCCTCTCGTTCCCACGTGGCTTCGCCATCTGTATGGTGACTCCACTGAACTTTGCAAAACTTGATGACCTTGCTGCGGGTAATTCGGTTGGCAAACTCGAGAATCTTGACAGGCTTCTCCTCATAAGTCATGTCACTCTCTAGATGAATTGCTTCCAGGGGCACTGTATCTCGTAGCGGAATATCAGCCATCTCTGCATGGAACTTCTTCAACTGGGAAACATGGAACACATTGTGAACTCCGGATGAAGTTTCAGGAAATTCCAACTGATATGCAACTTCTCCTCTGCGTTCCAAAACTCAGTACGGTCCCACAAATCTGGGTGCCAATTTTCCTTTAACTCCAAAACGCTTAACACCTCGAAAGGGAGACACACGAAGGTATGCTCTATCTCCGACTTCGTAGGTTACCTCCTTGCATTTAGTATCGGAATAACTTTTTTATCTGGACTGGGCTATCTTGAGTCTGTCTCGGATCAACTTCACCTTCTCCTCTGAATCTCTGAATAAATCAGGTCCAAATAACTCGCGGTCTCTGTCGGGGGAAACTGTCCTCCCACGAGCACCTATGGGACCGGAGCCCCTTCTACGTTGCGGTAAGGGAGCGCAGGGAGCACGGAGAGCAGATCGAGGAGAACACGCGGGTAGTTTACCCAGGTTCGGGCCGCGAGGACGCGTAAAACCCTACTCCTGCCTTAGGTTGTATTGAGTTCGTGAGCTCGGGAGCTTGAAGAGCTACAGTACTAGCTACACCGAGCGAGAGAGTTGTCTAGGTTTCGAACCCTTTCTACGTTGTGCATGGGCCTCCTTTTATAGCTCAAGGGGTCACTGACAGGTGTCAACGTAGAGGAGGGTAAAAATGTAATTTTGGTGGTAGTTGTAACAATGCGGGAATAGTACGTGAACAGTGGATGAACAGTGGTCTTCACCTAACCTTGATAGTGGGGGACAAGGCCATTAAATGCCCGTCACCGTCGACCCCCAAAAGTGTCCGTCCATGCTCCTCCGTTCGCCACGACGGTAGCCTCGTCACCGTGGCTCGCCACCGTGTACCCCAGGCTGCACAGCCATCCGCCACGTGCCCCTGGAAGGGCCCCATGGCGACGCGTGGGCCGATGAGCTGGAGCGTGGGCACACAGCATAGGTTTCCCCGGCAAGCACCTTGCCGGGGTCTTGATCTTGCTGGGCCCGGAAGCATGTCGCTCTCCGGGCCCTGCCGGGGCGCATGATGCGCCGAGGCATCTCTTGGGATATGTGTTCTTTGGTCCTCCTGGCAAGCTCCTCTTGCCAAGGGTCTTGTGTTAAAGTGATAACCTTGAGCCTAGTACGGCCTTCCCGGCAAGCTCCACTTGCCGGGGTCTTGATCTTCTGACTTGTATACTTTGTTCTTGAATGGCTTCATAAGGACCGAAAAGGTGCTCGGCGAGCACGTGGTAAACCCTGCCGCGGGAAGCTGCTACTGCCCGTGCACAAGTTGGGGTACTAAGGTACCCCTATCTTAGTACACCGACAGGAGCCCCGGGGCCTGGGCCACACACGGTGCCGAGCGCTGTTGGGCCAGGCCCAAGACAGTGCACGGGCACGCGCGGCCCACGGCACGCCGTATCTCCTTCCGTATCCGCCGCATCCCCTCCTAAAGGCACGCGTCGATTGCGGCGTCGTGGGGGAGATCGTGGCCTCGTTCTTTAATGGGAAATGCGGAACGTCCCCCACTTCCCCCTTAAAAGCAGAGGAAGCAGGGGCAGTTCCTCTCCTTCGTCTTCATTGCGCTTTTCTTCTCCAGAAACCTCCGCTGCTTCTTGCCTCCGCCCCTCCTCCGCCGTCTTCCGCATCCGCGGTGCCGTCGAGCTCCTCGCTTCTTCCCTCGCCGCCTCCGCCATGGCTCCGAAGAGCGACAAGGCGAAGAGCGACAAGGCCAAGAACGACAAGGCCAAGAAGGAGAAGTCCGAGCAGGCGGCGAAGCTGGCCGCCCTGCGGAAGAGGTCCGTGGTCTTCGCGCCGACGCTTGGCGCGAGGGAGCTGCGGAACAAATACTATCTGTTCTAGGCGAGGGAGACCAAAGCCCATCCCCGCACCAGAGTCTTCCCCGCCGTCGCCAAAGATATGTTCCTCGGCGGGTATTCTTCTTCGCTGCATTTTTCCACTGTGGACTGTGCCCTCCGTATTCGGAGTTCTTTTGTGATATCATGAACACATATGGCCTCCACCTCCTAGATTTCACTCCCAACGCCATCCTTACGATGGCCGTTTTCGCACATCTGTGCGAAAACTATGTTGGGATCCATCCAAACGTAGCCCTTTTCCGCCATTTTTTTATGCCTAGAGTAGAGGCTGGCGCTCCCCTCTCCGGCGGCATCTCCTGGATCTTCAGGCTGAACAAGAAGGATTCGTACCTAAAGGGAGAGCTCCGCGGCAAGTGGGAAGAATGGAGAGCCGATTGGTGTTGGGTGGTGGAGGAGAAGCCGGAGCCATTCACTGCGCCGCGCACAACTGCCATAGTGCGCGGCAGGGACTGGAGCGAATTGGCCCCGGAGGACAACAAGCTTAGTATTGCCCTTATCAGGATTATTCGTCTCCGGGTAGCCAAACTGACCATCGGAGAGGTAGGGGCAGATTTCCTCCGCCGCCGCATTGCCCCTTTACAAGAAAGGAAAAGGCCCGCCTGGGAATTTGGTAACGCGGCGGATATCATGAGGCTGCGCCCTGGGTTGAACTACAATTTTACTGCCTTGGAGTTGAAAGGGATGGTCCGGGAGCTTTTCAAGCATGACCCGGCCCACCCGGAATGGTTCAGACCTCTCCGGGGAGTGGTGCCGCTGTGCAACAGCACTGCCCGAGATTCCTTGCGCGCAATGATGCCTGCGTGTGACTCCCATGGCGTCGTCCCCACCTGGATCGAGCCTCCGCCGGACGCCGTGCTGAGCTTTTTTGACAACTTGGTCGAGACGCCCAAGAACGCCGAGGAGAACAAGGGCCTCACCCGGGCCACTACGGTGAGGGATATAGCCTACATCGCCACCAGGATGGAGGAGGCCGCCGCAGCGGCAGCCGCGGGTGACTTTGGATACACCGTGGACGATGCTGAGGCCGCGGACGCAGTGAGCCAAGCAGATGAGGCGGAAATCCTCAAGTTGTTGAAGCTCCCGCCCGAGGAGTTCGCCGGGGTGCCATCTCTGAAGTTTGCCGGGACGAGCGAAGTTGCCGGAGGGAGCGAAGTTGCCGGAGGAAGCGAGGTTGCTGGACATGGCGCTGAGTCCAGCGGGCCTGCTGAGGTGGAGGAGGGCGCCGAGGCTGATGAAGACTCTGGTGGATCCATGAATCTCGATGACGACGCCTCCTCGTCCTCAGAGAACTCCCCGCCTCCGGCAAGTCCCAAGCACCAACCGAGGAAGCGCCTCCGCAAGGCAGCTGAGACGGCGAGGCCGCAGGCGCCCCGACAGCAGCCAGCGCGCCGCGTGTCGCGCGCCACCAGGATGAGTGAAGCCGTCGAGGAGGCGCCTCGCGCTCAAGCGCCAAGCGGAGGAGGATCTTCCCGAAGCGGAACGGGTGCACCACCTGCTCCTCGGGCCCCGGCGACGACGGGGGCTGGGTCTTCGCAGCCCGCAGCCCCGGAGACCGCCAAGCGCCCGAGGGAGCCTTCTCCTCCGGCTCCCCGCACGGGAGCAAACCAGGCGGAGTTTGACTTCTCCGCCCTCAGCTCCGACGACGAGGAAGAGGAGTAAGTGCTTGTACTTCTTTAGTTTCTTTGATTCTGTCTTGATTTTCCTTGTTGATTCTGATCTTGTTTTTGTTTTGCTCTCAGGACCCTGACCCAGCGGATGGAGAAGAGGGCCAAGATCCCTGTGGTCGAGGTCGAAGACGACTCGCCCGTCGCGGCAACTGGAGATGTGCCAGCGGCAAGCTTGCCGGATCAACCTGCTGCTCCGAGGAGCAGCCCCCAGCGCAGCCCCCAGCGTAAGTCTGGTATTTGATCTTCTGCTTGACGGGCGCGCTTGAGGTTATCGCTCGTACTGAAATTTCATTGTCTTGTTTGTCTTGCGCAGAAGTGGAGCCGCAGCCGCAGGAGCGCCAGGAGGTCGCCCCCGAAGAGCTACTCGCTCCACCCTCCCCGCCAAGGGTGAACTCCCCGGCGAGGGAGAACGCTCCGCCAAGGACGGGCACCCCGCCAAGGGCGGGCACCCCGCCAAGGGTGAGCAGCCCGACGAGGGTGAGCACCCCGCCAAGGGAGGGCGCGGGCGGCCCTCCGCCAGCAGGGGCCACCACTCCGCCGCCAAGGGTGGATTCCCCGGCGAGGGAGCCTGTCGTTGAAGAAGTCCGCGAAGGTGAGTCTTGTAGCTTCTTCTTCTTGAATTTGTCTTTTTGGATTTTTGCTTGACTCTTTCTTTTCTTTTTCTTTTGCTAGATCCTCCTGCACCGGAGCGGATGGAGATGGAGGCCACCGGCGAGGAGGGCGCGCACGGCGACGGCGGCAATGCCACTGCTCCCGAGGGAGGGGCCGGAGCCGACGAACCTGCCGCTGAAGAGACCGCCCCGCCCGCAGACGCCGCGGCCGGGGAAGGGACCGGCGACCACACTGCTGGCCCGGAGGCAGCAGGAGCGTCAAGCGCTGCACCGGCCGCCGACCCTTCCGCCTCCGCGGCTGGGCAGGGCGTCTACCTGGAGGCTCCCAATGGGGTTTTCATACAAGTCCCGTGGGGGTCCTCGTCTCGAGCCCCCGCGGAGGGAGAGACCTTTGACGGAGAGGTCCTCGCCTCCGCGGGGTTGAAGGTCGTTGAAGCGCCCGGCGGCAGCGACAAGCCCGAAGAGGAGAAACTCCTTCGCCGGCTCCTGGCTCTGTACCGGGCCAGGCAGGCGAAGCTGGAGTCTCAGGAAGCTCTTGCCGTCAAGGCTGGAGTTGACTTGGAGAAGCGCGCCGCGGAGCTTCGCGCCGACAACCAAGCAGCCCTCCGCCACTTGGCTGAGGAGCGCGACGAGCTTGCCGGAGCGCAGCAAGCCTTCCTCCTGGAGAAGGCCGAGGTGGACGAGCAGCAACGGTTGGCCGCCGAGGAGCTATCCCGGCGAGAAGGAGTGCTCAACCAGCGGAAGGTCGACCTCGATGCCCACGAGGACGACCTCACCGCCCGGGAGCAGGCCATTGGCGGGGCCCTGAAGGAGGCGAAGGCCTCCGCAGCCACCGCGGAGACCGCCAAGAAGGACCTTGAGGCCAAGGTGGAGCAGCTGGAGCGGTACCTGAAGGCGAGTGCGGACAGAATCACCGCGCTCAATGTGGAGCGGGAGAAAGATGCCCACACCAACTCTGACCTGCAGGTACGTCTCTCCAAGAAAGGCGACGAGCTCACTGCCGCCAAGGATTCCATTGCTGACTTAGAGTTGAAGGTCTCCACTCTGACTGATTCGCTCGACGCCGCCCGGGACCGCGAGACGAAGCTGAAGGACAAGCTCCGCAAGGAGCGGAACTTGGTGGAGAGCGCCGCCGTCTCAGCGAACAACTTCAGCCGGGCGGTGGAGCAGTGGACTGACGATCTGGTCACCTCCGCTGCCAATATCGACAAGGAGATGGTGGCGCTGAGGGCGGAGCATCTCGCGTACTCCCCGGACGAGAATCTCCCCCACAGCGCCAAGTTAAGTCTGTTCTTCAGGGGAATCGCGCCGGCGCTTGCGAGGCTGCAGGAGAAGATCCCCGTGCAGCTGGCCGACGAGGCGCGTCGGCTCTGCATGGGCACCTTGGAACGTGTCTTGACGAAAATCGTCTATCGCAACCCCGGCATCAACCTTGTCAACGTCCTCCGCACCTTGCCGGACGACGCTGATCAGAAGGCGTTGAAGGTGCAGGTTGCCCACATCGTCGCCAAGGTGAACAAGATCACTAGGCGTGAAGGCGACCGCGTAGATTAGATTTCTTCCTTTCTGTTTCCCTTGCCGCTGCAAGGCATGTTATGGACAAGAATCTATTAGTATTATGGCAAGTTATCTTTGTAATATAGAATCTTATTTTTGATCAGTCAATGCAGTGTTATCTCCCTTGCTTTTGGTCCTCCACTTTGTATGCTTTCTACCCTATGCTTTCAGGGGACTTGCCGGCAAGGGGCCCTTGCCGCGAGCGCTGAGTGCTGGACTCTTAGCAGCCTGCTGGCGAAAGACCTTGTCGGCAAGTAACCTTGCCGCAACTATCCGCAGCACACTTAGACTGCTGAGCGAACTCGAAAACGAAGTAAGGGCGCGACACTTGTCGCAGCTCACTTAAGCCGTTGAGCGTGCTCGAAACAGAGTAAGGGCGCGGCTAGCCGCGGGTAGGTTCCTCCGCGCACAGGTTTTCCATACAAAGTGTGGTTGTTCAAGGAAGGCAACTAAAATTTAAAAATTTGAATTACTCAAACTTTGGTAACTTAGCTTTCATAAATTGCTTGTTCCCCGACAAGGCTTCTCTTTCTTGAACAGCACTTGGTTTATCCTCCACCTCTTTCCCCCCCCGGCAAACTTGTGCGCGAGGAATACTCCTTCTGCTTAAGAGGGAAAGAAAAAGAGGAGGGAAAACAAGTATAGGGCCTCTCGGCTTGCTAGTGCTTACCGGGGATGTGCGTTGCACAAGGTGCCAAACATTGTATGCAAATAACAAAGAAAAGCATGGAAATGGCAAATAGTGCGAAGCGCAAAATCTTTACTGATGCACGGGATCTGTGCCCGGCTTTGTACAAAGGTTTACATGCAACAGCGGCAAGACTCGTACAAAAGGTGGTTGCCGGAGCGGATCACGGCAACCGCGCCTTATGGGTGAAACTCGCGAAGATGCTCTATGTTCCAGGAGTTGCTCACCGGTAAGCCTTCTTCGGTCTCAAGGCAGACAGCGGGCCTTGTGACTTGTCTCACCCGATAAGGGCCTTCCCACTTCGGCGTCAACTTGTTGGAATTCTTGGCGGACTGACCACGCCGAAGAACAAGGTCGCCTTGCTCGAGACTCCTGGCCTTGACCTTGCGGCTATGATAGCGACGCAAGGCTTGCTGGTATCGAGCAGCTCATACAGCAGCCTGGAGACGTTCCTCCTTGAGGAGCAATGCATCATCTTGTCGCAGTTGCTCTTGCTCGAGCTCATCATAAGCGAGCACTCGAGGAGATCCGTATACGAGTTCCGTGGGGAGAACTGCCTCCGCTCCATAGACAAGAGCAAAGGGTGTCTGTCCGGTGGCTCGACTTGGTGTCGTCCTGATTGACCAAAGAGCCGCCGGCAACTCATCTATCCAGTTTCTTCCGCACTTGCGCAGCCTATCGAAGGTTCTTGTCTTGAGTCCGCGCAACACTTCAGCATTGGCCCTCTCCGCTTGACCATTGCTCCTCGGGTGAGCAACAGAAGCGAAGCAGACCTTGGCGCCAAGGTCTTGGACGTACTGCATGAAGGTGCGACTTGTAAACTGTGTGCCGTTGTCGGTGATGATCCTGTTAGGGATTCCGAAACGGCAAACAATTGCTCTGAAGAACCTAACTGTTGACTGTGCTGTCACCTTTCTCACTGGTTCCACTTCTGGCCACTTTGTGAACTTGTCGATTGCTACGTACAAGTACTCAAAGCCCCCGGCAGCACGGGGAAAGGGGCCGAGGATATCGAGCCCCCAGACCGAGAAGGGCCAGGACAAAGGGATCGTCTGGAGAGCTTGAGCTGGCTGGTGAATTTGCTTGGCGTGGAACTGGCACACTTCACACTTGGTTACTTGTGCAGTTGCATCTTGGAGGGCTTCTTGCCAGAAGAACCCTTGCCGGAACGCCTTCCCGGCAAGTGCCCTTGCGCCAATGTGGTGGCCACATATGCCTCCATGTATCTCTGCCAACAGCTTCTGTCCATCTTCTCTGGAGATGCACTTCAACCTGACACCATTGAGTCTTCTTCTGTACAGTTCATTGTCAACGAACTGGTACATACTTGACTGCCTGGTTATTTTCTCTATCTCTTCTGGCTCGTCGGGAAGTTCTCCAGTGTGCAAAAAACGGACGATCTGCTGTGCCCATGCCGGGGCCCGAGGCTCAACGGCAAGGACTAAAGGCATGAGGGCTGCTGCGGGAACCCCAGCTTCTACGGCAAGAACCTCCGGCTCTGCCGGAGCTGATGGTCCCTCGGCAAGCCTGCCGGGGCAGGGCTTGTCGGGAATGCCTGCTTCAACTGTACAGACCCTTGGATCTGCAGGAGCAAACTGTTCCTCAGCATCTTGGCCGCTGATCTTGGGGACCTTGGCCGCGGCTTCGGGAAGATCCGCCGGCAAGTAGCCGCCGGAGACCAACTTTCTCTTCTTGTTCTGCCCAACTGATGGTGTAACGGATGGTTGAGTTAACTTGAGCAAGAAGGTCCCTGGTTCCACAGGTAACTTCATCGCAGCACACTTTGAAAGGCCATCCGCGATATCATTCTGAGCTCTCGGGACGTGCTCCATCTGCAGACCTTCAAAGTGCTCTTCAAGCTTCCTCACCTCATCAACATAAGCTTCCATCAAAGGGCTCTGATACTCTTATTTACTTGTCGGACCACCAATTGTGAATCTCCCCGCACAATCAACTTCTTGATCCCAAGCTCGGCTGCAATTCTGAGGCCGGCAAGCAAACCTTCATACTCAGCAGTATTGTTTGTCGCTTGTTCCTTGGGAAAGTGCATCTGGATAACATACTTGAGGTGCTCTCCGGTGGGCGCTATGAGTACCACGCCGGCACCGGCGCCTTGCAGCGAGAAAGCACCATCAAAGTACATCATCCATTCACTGCTCGCTTCTTGGACGGGGACGCTTGTCTCTTGGACTTCTTCATCTGGCGTTGGGGTCCATTCTGCTATGAATTCTGCCAAAGCTCTGCTCTGTATGGTTGAAGTACTTTCAAATTTGAGACCAAAGCTTGACAGTTCCAGTGCCCACTCGACGATCCTGCCTGTTGCTTCGGGATTTTGCAATATCCTCTTCAACGGAAAGCGAGTGACAACTGTTATCTCGTGCGCTTGGAAGTAATGGCGCAGCTTCCTCGAGGCCATGAGGAGGCCGAAAAGCAACTTCTGCACCCCAGAGTATCTTGATCTAGCCCCCTGCAAGAGGGAACTTACAAAATACACTGGGCGTTGCACCATCCTCCTTCGCACTTCTCCTTGTTCCTGCGCAGACTTGTCCTTGTCGGGGCCAGAGCTTGTCGGAGCAGCCCCCTGCTTGTCGCTGGATTCGCTTGCTGGGGCCATGGGCTCTTCCTCTGCCTCCCTTTCCGCTACCAACGCAACACTAACCACTTGATTGGTTGCTGCTAAGTATAGCAGCAACTTCTCTTGTGGTCTAGGTGTGACAAGTATTGGAGTAGAGGACAGGTATCCTTTCAGGTCTTGCGGCGCTGCCTCCGCTTCCGGAGTCCATTTCATCGGACCTGCCTTCTTCAAGATTTTGAAGAAAGGCAGGGCGCTATCTGCAGACTTTGAAATGAACCTGCTGAGGGCATCCACACAACCAGCAAGTCTCCTTACGTCCTTGACGCGCTTTGGGGCTTCAATCTGCTCAATGGCTTTTATCTTGTCGGGATTGGCTTCAATCCCCCTCTGGGACACAAAGAACCCGAGAAGCTTGCCGGAGGGAACTCCGAAGACGCACTTCTCGGGTTCAACTTGAGCTGGATCTTGCGCAGATTCTCAAAGGTTTCTTCTAAGTCTTGGATCAGGGTATCTTTGCTCTTGCTCTTGACCACTATATCATCCATGTAAGCTTCTACATTCCTGTGTATCTGTGGCTCAAAAGCAGTGTGCACCACCCTTGCAAATGTCGAGCCTGCATTCTTCAATCCAAAGGGCATGCGTACGAAGCAATATGTGCCGCATGGAGTAATGAATGCAGTCTTCTCTTCATCTTCCTTGGCCATGAATATCTGGTGGTAACCTGAGTATGCATCAAGGAAGGAAAGCAGCTCATATCCGACGGTGGAGTCAACAATCTGGTCAATACGCGGCAAGGGAAATGGATCCTTGGGGCATGCTTTATTCACATCAGTGAAGTCTATACAAAGTCTCCACTTCCCATTGGCCTTACGTACGACAACTGGATTTGCTAACCACGTGGGATGGATCACGCCTCTGACTAGGCATGATGCTTCCAGCTTCTTTATCTCTTCGGCGATGAACTCTTGGCGCTCCACGGCTTGCTTCCTGACCTTCTGCTTGACGGGCCGCGCATGAGGACAAACAGCAAGCTTGTGCTCAATTACCTTCCTGGGAACGCCGGGGATGTCAGATGGTTGCCATGCGAACACATCAACATTCGCCCGCAGGAAGGCAACGAGCGCGCTTTCCTACTTGTTGTCGAGCGTAGCACTGATGGTGAAGGTACCACCAGTGCCGTCCTCCTTGGCGGACACCTTCTTGGTTGCCGATGGAGCTGCCATTCCTTTCTTGCACTTGCCGATGGAGCTCGATGGTGCGTCCTCGACGGCAGCGCAGCACTCCGAAGAGGTGCGTTTGCCGGAGTGGGCCCCAGAGCTCTTGCCGGACTTGGTCTTGGTCTTCCCCCCGGGAGCTTCAGCGGTAAGTGTGTTGCTTTCTGTTGCGGCTGCTGCATCCCGGTATATCTTGTCGGCGCAGATAAGCGCGTCCTTCTTGTCGCCAGGGACAGAAATGACGCTTATCGGCCCCGGCATCTTGAGTACGTTGTAGGCATAGTGGGAAGCTGCCATGAACTTGGCGAGGGCCGGACGTCCAAGTATCCCATTGTATGGCAATGGGATATCGGCCACGTCGAAGGTTATCCTCTCCGTCCTGAAGTTGAGTTCCCCGCCAAAGGTCACTGGCAGAGTAATCTTCCCCTTCGGCTT
>LR738716.1:118262758-118276282 GCA_902687465.1 Secale cereale | reverse complement strand
ATGTGAACTCCGTTTTCGATGAACTCGAGCTTGTCATCAAGACGACCATAAGCTCTAAGACTCACAAAGAGAACCGGCAAAAACCCCAACATCGAAAAAATCATAGAAGATGCATGTGAACTTCGTTTTCGATGAACTCGAGCTTGTCATCAAGATGACCATAAGCTCTAAGACACACAAAGAGAACCGGCAAAAACCCCAACATCGAAGACATCATAGAAGATGCATGTGAACTCCGTTTTCACTGAACTCGAGCTTGTCATCAAGATGACCAAAAGATCCAAATCTCACAAGGAGAAGAACCAAACAGGAACCAATAAAGATGATGCAAGCATGCAATGGTTTGAGCTCTCTACGAACGATACGATCAAGCTACTCATCGAGAGCCCCCCTTGATAGTACGGAAATCGATCCTATAACCCGGTCTCCCACAACTACCATGAGACCGGTAAAATAGAAAACCTATCAAGGGCAAACCTTTGCCTTGCACATAGTCCACTTGAGCTGGATGATGGTGATCTTGACTCCCTCAAGATGGACTACCTTTCTTGATTGCGTTGGCTCGGTGCAGACTAGTAGATTTTTCCACCATACACCACTATGGGTGAGCCACTCTTCGGCACATCTTCCTAAGTCCATTGCCACCACAATGGACGGCAAGCTTCAAGCATATGATCTCTTCGTGATGATCCTACTTGAACTTGCACACCTCAATCTAACCCCACAAAGAACTCTCACGAAGACCATGGGTTAGTACACAAAGCGTAATTGATAGTTCTTACCATACCATGGGATCGCATGATCCCTCTCGGTACATCTTCTACACTTTGTGTGTTGATCAACTTGATTCACTCTTTGACTTAGTCTTGGCCAACCTAGAATCTTTCTTGGATGATGTCTCGAAGGTAAACATGAATGATCACACACTCTTCTTCTTCAAGACATGCTTGCAATAAGCTCAACACTCACGAGACCAATCATTGGATAATTCCTTAATAGCACCTTGGTCAACACAAACTCTCCTTGAAACAAACAAATGGACTCCAAGAAAAGCCTATGGACAAACCCTTCAAATATAACTCAAGGCAACCATTAGTCCATAGAGATTGTCATCAATTACCAAAACCAAACATGGGGGCACCGCATGTTCTTTCAACCCCCTCTAGCTATCTATGCTTTTCCTGTCTCAAACTCTATGCATGCTACATCACAAAGTTTGATCAAGTCAGATTCGAACCACTCTGAGTGAGGAGCACTCGGAGTCACCGATTCTTCATAGACTTAAACTTCCAAAAGCTCTTAGTGCATTTTGGTCTGAGCGATTCTTTCCCTTCGATCACACCGAGCTCATTAAGTTGATCTAGGTTTTCAATCTTGGTGCAACCGATTAGAAAAATTCGGTCACACCGAGTTGCAGTAACTGCCAGCAGTTGTGCATCTCGGTGCCACCGAGTCATTCCACTCGGTAACACCGACAAGGTCTGGATATATATACCCACGGGCCGAACCTTGGAAAGTTTTCTGAATATTTTTGCCCGCGCCTATCCAGCTCTACCGACTCGAGGTCTACGGATCATCCTCTCATCGCCCGCGACCTCCTGTCGCTGGTCTCCGCTGTCGTTGTCGCTATAGCGAACTCATCGTCGAGTTAGGGTATGAGTTCGACCATTTGTGTTTTCCTCATTCTGATTCTAAGCACAGAGTTAATGCCATGATCCTTGCCACGTTTGATATCATCCTGTCCAGCAAAAACTACGTATAGATTAGTTTTGATTCAAAATTTTAGGGTTAGGTTTCCGTCGAACTCATCTTGGACCGACCGAGTTGTAGAAATCGGTCTCACCGATTTGTCTTAGGCCATTGCACTTGTAATGTTCGGTCTGACCAAAACTTAAGAATCGGTGTGTCCGAGTTCAACTCTTTGTGAAACCCTAGCAATCTCGGAGTCACCAAACTGTGTCTCGGTCTGACCGATTTCACCATTTTAGACTCTCAAAGTTGCTTCGGTGTCACCGAGTTTAACAATCGGTAGCTCCGAAATGCTCTCTGTAGAAACCTAAAATAACGTATTTGACTCAATTGTTTTGCAAAATCTCTGCACTTTGTGATGCCCATTTACTCTACCTCAACTATATCTATTCATAGGGTCAGCTTGCAGTTTCAGAAATGTCTGAGGCCAGTGACAGTCAAAACAGGTCAGAGGAGCAGGCACAACCGAGTGAGGGCTCTGGTCCCTCCAATAGTAGCTACTACGAGAGTAGCAGAAGCACTCCAAGCAATCTGCCAAAGATTTTCACCAAGACTAGGAAGAAGAAAACTTATGACAGTGAGGATGAAGATTTTGTGGCTAAAGAGGTCACTCCATCAACTTGCTCCATATGTTTGATGTTCCCGAGAAGTTCAAGGTTATGAGCCTGATTGTGGAAACAATCAAGAGGACAGCAGCAGACCAGAAAAGGTCTTGTGGATATGCCCCTCATATTCAGATGCTTATCAACTCCAGGTTGGAGATAGGGACATATCTGCTTGACAAGAGGCATCTACCTCTTAGGCCAGATTTCGAGGACAATGAAGTTGTCCTGGATGCATCCCATCCTATTCAGTTGAAGGCCAAGAAAAGATTGCTCAAGCAAAGGCAGCAAAGCAAGCAAGTGCTTCTGGAGCTCCTAAGACCAAGCAAGATTAGCTCAGTTATCTGCTTGAGGCCACTCTGTGGATTGAGAAGAGTTTGGCCAACTTGACTCAGAATCAAGCAAGCCTTGAGAGGATCATAGAGACTAAGTTCTATGATCTAAATATGAAGGTCACAGAGATCCAGACAGCTGTGGAGAAACTCAAGGAAGATGCTGAGGATAGAGATACTACATATGCTTTTCAGAGAGTCCAAAGAGGACCAAGACCTTCAGTTGTGCCAGATGCCGAGCCCAGACCTACCGTTTCAGCTCCTGTAGCCACTGCCACAATTGTTCCTCTAGTATCAACACCTCCAGTTCCACAGACTTCATCGGAAGTGTTTGTAGATGCTCTTATCTCCACGCCATCTACGTACACCGGAGCCACCAGCGAGAAGACTTCTTCTGCAACTCCTGGAGATCGTGCCTAGAGTGCCGCATAGCACTATGCATTTTCGAGCTTTTTGGTAACTTGTTGCCAAAGGGGTAGAAAGTGTATAGATCATTAGGCTTAGAGAGAGTGTGTGTTCTACTTATCTTTGCTGGTTTTTGCTTGCTAGTTCGTTTGGTTGTTTGGTTATTGCTACAATTTACTTATGTGTATGAGATACTACTTGTGTTTGATCATATCATACTATGCTTAATGTGTGCCTATTTGCTTGTGTATGAGCATTCACTTGTTATTTTGGTGATGAGTGATTATTGCTTAAATCTTATCATTTTGAGCGCTCCACCAAGATGTATGTGACATGGAAGAGTAACCCATGATCCTAATCGATTTTGCATCTACATTCAAAAGCAAATCTTAAATAATGCACAAATTCAGGGGGAGCTCTTGCTTATCACATACTTCTCAAAGCGATGATATATTTCATTCTTATTATAGTTTGTCAAAGCTTTGATCTATATGTTGTCATCAATTACCAAAAAGGGGGAGATTGAAAGTGCAACTAATCCCCGAGTGGTTTTGGTAATTAATAACAACATATAGCTCATTGAATTAATATCTTTTCAAAATAAATATTTAGGGAAGTTCAATGGTTGGCATGGCATGGATTAGAAATGTGGAGCCCTCAAAAAGCTAAGGACAAAGATTGGCAAAAAGCTCAAGACTCTACATTTTCATTTTAGTGACCCAAGATCACATTGAGTCCATAGGAAAAGGCAATACTATTAAAAGGGGATGAGGTGTCGCTTAATGGTCTACTTGCTCAAGTGCTTAGTAATATGCTCCAAAATCCCTCAACCCCTTTATCATTTCCACATATGTCCCAAACCTAAAAGTCAAAATAAGCCCCACCGATTTGATCTATCTGGCGCCACCGAGTTCACTTGACATAGCCACTGCCACAAACCCTAATCAGTTCGGTCTCACCGATAGGGATCTCGATCTCACCGAGATGGGAATGCAAACTCTCTGTTTCCTCTTTGTAACGTTTCGGTCGAACCGAGATGAGCGAATCAGTCCCACCGAGTTGGCATTGCAAACTCTCTGTTTCCTCTTCATAAAGTTTCGGTCTCACCGAGATGAGCGAATCGGTCCCACCGAGTTTGCCTGACCAATACTCGGTTAGACCATTTATTAGCTTTTGGAGAATGGTGTCTCCTAGATTGGTTAGGTGTCACTAGGGAGCCTCCGACAAGATTGTGGAGTTGAACCAAGGAGTTTGTAAGGGCAAGGAGATCACCTACTTCGTGAAGATCTACCCTAGTGAGGCAAGTCCTTCGTGGGCGATGGCCATGGTGGGATAGACAAGGTTGCTTCTTCGCGGACCCTTCTTGGGTGGAGCCCTCCGTGGACTCGCACAGCCGTTACCCTTCATAGGTTGAAGTCTCCATCAACATGGATGTACAATAGCACCACCTGTTGGAACCACACAGAAAACATCCATTTCTCCAATTGCGTTTGCACTCTCCAAACCCCTCCCTTTACCTTCATATGCAATGTTTTACTTTCCGTTGCCACAACTCTAGAATTGCATGTGTAGGAAGATTGCTTTACTTGTGCTAAATTGCTAAAAGCTGTCAAAACTTAAAATTGGGAAAAGGCTAAGTTTTTATTTGGTCAAGTAGTCTAATCACCCCCCCTCTACACATACTTTCGATCCTACACATTTCCATTCTTTGCATATGGACACTCGGTGGCATAGTGTCCGGTCTTCCCGCACTTGAAACAAGTAATGTGACTCAGATCTTTCTTGGCGGGGGTTGATGGGGTGGAGCGGTTCTGACTGTTGTTTCCTCCATTCTCATTGCCATTCCTGGGGCCACTATGGTTGTGTGAATTTCCACCATTGTGAGAATGGCCTCCATGGTTATGTCCTCCATGGGTGGAATGAGTATGTCCTCCTGAGTACGGGGAGTAGCGGGGCTTCTACTGAGCTCCAGAGTTATACTTCCCCTATCCATACTTCCATTTGTGGCTCTCTATCTGCTGCTGCTTGCCTTCAATCATGATGGCCCTGTCTACCAGCTCCTGGTAGTTTTTGAAGGTTGCTACCATCAGCCGCACACTCAGCTCATCATTGAGTCCCTCAAGAAACTTCTCCTGCTTCATGGCATGTATGTCCACGTCATTTGTGACATAACGGGCTAACTGTATGAAGTCAACCACGTATTGCCCCCACAGTATGGTTTCCTTGGCGCAAGCGCACGCTTCTTCAGGCTCATGGCTCCAAGTGAGACATGTGTTGTGTGGAAGGCTTGCTGAAACTGATCCCAAGTAACTGTAGCAAGGGGATAAGTGGCGGTGTAGTTCTCCCACCATGCGGCTCTTAGTCCCTCAAGCCGATGTGCGGCAAAGCGCACTCTCTCTGCATCTGTGTATCCAGCAGTTGCTAGCTCTCTTCCCATCTTGCGGAGCCAGTCATCTGCAACAATCGGCTCGGTGCTACTAGAGAACACCGGTGAATTCAACCTTAGGAAACGGGTCAGGTTGTCAGCTGGTGGAGTGTTGTTGTTGTTGTTGTTGTTGTTGTTGTTGTTGTTGTTGTTGTTGTTGTTGTTGTTGTTGTTGTTGTTGTTGTTGTTGTTGTTGTTGTTGTTGTTGTTGTCGTTGTTGTTGTTGTTGTCGTTCACTACCCATATGCACATGAGACAAACATATTCATATCACATCAGTACATTTCAAACAAGATTCACACAATCCTAAGAATACTAATAGTAACAAGGTGGTAATCTAAAAGCTTTGATCGGTAGAAGACTCCATAATATTTGCTCTAGCTTCATCTTCATAATCATCACTGTCTTCATCGCTGTCGTCAAGGATGATATAGTCTTCAGAACGAATTCCCATCTCAGGTTTTGGCTTCACCACGGGTACTCCTAGCCTCTTCCTCAGGTCTTCATTCTGCTCCAGTAGCACAGCAATTTCCTCTTCATATCCACCGTGTGTTGTCTTGAGTTCCTCTAGCTCGATATTCCGGGTCATAACCGTCTTGGTCTTCAGCATTAGAGTGCACATATGATTCTCGTAGCGACGAATGTGCTGGTCCATCTCCTGTATGAATGCTGCAATGGATTTATCATTCCTGGTGCGAATCATCTCCCATTGCTCATCTCGGCATCCACAAATCTGGTAGGTAGTGTCTTCAAGCTCCTTGTTGTACACTTCACAAATACGCCCAAAGGTGATGTGCGCTGCCATACTCTTTCATAAGCTCCAAGTTGGTGCATAAAAGACAAGCTAGAGGGGTTCCATGACTGGTGCAATAGTCCTCCCAGGAATATAAACTCTGATCCTATAGCACTCCTCTTCTGGTAAAGTTGCAGTGAAGGTTCCAGTGAAACTTGGTATTCCGATGTGCAGGTACCTTGTGACTTCCTTCAAGTGTCTTCCAAAAAGGATGTCGTCATCGGGCTAAGTAAACTTGTTCCTGGGGTCCGACATTTATAGAGTAGAAATAGAGAAGGATTAGAAATGAGTAGAGAAGAGTATCATGTGGCTTTTCATAGGGGTCGTGTCCTATAGTCAACGTGTGCTCTGATACCATCTAGTAGCGACCACGATCCTAATGGATCGAAGTCTCTGTGCTTAAGTGTCATCCCTGGATCGGTATGCTGACACACACAATACTTGAGGAATTATAACAGAGTCTCAATCACACACTTAGTACAACAAATATCCTCATAAAGAGTATTATTACAAAAATATGGTTGAAGGCCAAATAAATAAGATACTGCTGAAGCTTCGAAGATAAAAGAGTCCATCAACTCCACGACAAACACTGAGTGCATGACAATGACCTATCGCACCTTAATCCTCGTCTGAAAAGTTTGCAACATGAGACATTGCAGCCGTGTAGGTCAGCATATGGAATATGCTGGCAAAGTCATAATGTAGCAATAATGATGAGCAAATATCTACCACTACATGCATATTTGGCTGGTGGAGTCTGTAAGGTTTAATTTTGCATAAAGCTATTTTTTCCCTAAACAAAGGAATAAATTTTAATTACTACCAAATTAAATTAATCAATATTGAGAAGGTTCCTCCATCTCAATTCCAAAATTCACCAATCCCATTAGTAACACAACAATTTAATTAATAGAGTGATGAGATCAACCAATAATTCAAATATCAGGATACTCAAGATGTCCATAATCGGGGACACGACTAGTCATGATTAGTTTGTACACTTTGCAGAGGTTTGCGCACTTTTCCCCACAAGACTCGACCACATCCATGATCGGAAGATTGAGACATAGCCTTTCGTAATCATTAACTCTTTACTCTGGGTAGACCGGTACACCTACTTTCCCCTACATCTGCTAGTCCACCACTGAAAGAGGTCACACAACCTATTCAACTAGGCTAGAGCCGATAATGGCTTGTGGCTGCACACAGAAGTTTCTAGCCATGAATGATTATATGATCCCTTTGAGCCTGGGTTCATTCCATAGGATGATCACACGGGTCCTCCGGGATCTCCTAGGACAACACTGGATTCTCCAGGTGCCCTGCAACCTATCCACCCAGATGTGTATTAAAGTTGCAACCTTAAACTTTCCCTTAGTTTTTGTTACTCTCGCAACTTGCAAGAATCTCACATACCAATCCCGTCTACGAGCATGGCTAAGCAATAAGTAAGAAAGCGTATATTCCCGGGGTGATCACAAGTCATAGGTTCCTACCTCATGAACTATTTAGCAATTCCACATGTATCCAAGTCCTACTCATGCAAATCTTTGAGTGTATAACTAATGCAATCAAAACTGGGTATTGAAGAGTATGATCAATGTGTAACTTGCCTTGCTGATGATCGTTAAACCCTAGAGACTCGTAGTCGCAAGCTTCACACTCCGGAAATTCTATCGCAAGCAAACAATAGCATACATAAGCAATCATGCACAAGATTCAAAGAAAATATCTCAAAAAACTTCGAAAACAAGCTAATAGCTCTTGCAACAGAATACAATTTTTAACAGTACCAAAATTATGTGGATTAGATCTTAACAGAAAGTTTGGGTCAAGGGCTTCGATTTGGAAAAAGAATCAACTCAAACGGAGTTACGAAACTAAAGGTACGATCAAAAGAAGTTCAAATTCAAATATGTTTGAATTCAAAAATTTAAAACTTTCAAAAATAAATCTGAGTTGGTTTTCTGGATACATGAGATCATACTAAAATTTTTAGTGTTGGTTTCATCTAATTCGGACAAACGAGTAAAAAGTAATGAGCGTTTGAAAACTAGGGTCCAATCTGTAAAACTTTTATTCATTGATAGGTTCCTGGCGGAAAAGTAACAAAAAAAATCTATCAACGAACGTTCGCTAATTAGATCTAAACAGTGGACGTTCGCTAAATAAATAAATAAAATGAAAACCGATTTTTAAACGAAAACCGCAACCCTAAAAAACGGATCGAACCGGGGCGGTTTTTACCGATTCGGGGAGGTTCGGCGGTTCGACGGGCGGTCGGCTCTGGCGGGCGAGCGAGGGCGAGGCGACGGCGGCGTTGGGTGCGACGGCGGTGGGCGGGTCCAACGGCGCGAGCGAGGTGGCGCGAAGGCGGCCGCGCGGTCGGCGGGGAGAGGCGGCTGGTGTCGGCGAGCGACGGCGCGTTTGTGGCTTGGCGGCGGGGGCGGCGTGGCTGACGAGGCGGAGAGGGGCGACAGCGCGGATTTATATAGGGGGTTGGGGCGAGGTGGCGTGGGGGAGGGGCCAAGTCGGAGGAGTCCCACTTGGGCACGACGGCCGGCGGCGGCGACGTGGACTCCCGCTCGGGGTCCGGCTCGGGGATGAGGCGATGGCGGCTGGCCGGCTGGGCAGGGCTTCGGCCCAGTTCGGTCGGCCCAAAAACTTTTTTTATACAATTTTTTTTCTGAAAAATAAAATAAAAATAAAAACACACTAAAAAAATTAAATCGCAGAAAAAATCACACATAACTAGGGCCTTATTACTGACATTGTCAACATTTTTCTTGGCTTAAATGCCTAAAATAAAAACAAACTTTTTAGTACTAATAAAATAAATACTTTTGCAAATAACAATCTAGAAAATATATTTTTACTCAAAATTCAATTTCCAACATTTTTATTCTATTTTTGAAGAAGTCATATTATCTTCTCTCATTATTTTAAAAATATTGAAAATGAAAATTGGCAAAAAATTATTTAATCCAACCCCACTTTGGAAAGAGATAAAAATTGTGGGTCCTTTTTGGGAAACTTCCAACTCTCTCATTTGGTCCTTGACTTGCTTAAAGTCTCTTGGATCAATATCCAACAAAAATAAAAATTAGAAATGCTTCAAATGATGAATGCATATTAATAATCTACTCCCTCCGTCCCAAAATAAGTGACTCAAAAGTGACTCAACTTTGTACTAAAGTTAGTACAAAATTGAGTCATTTTTTAGTAACTTATTTTGGGACGGAGGGAGTATATGATAACATCGAAATTGGAAATTAGGATATTACACGGAGGGAGTGGCGACGCCAGAGCTGCTAAATCATCGGAGTACGGCGTGGAGATGGAGACAGAGGTTACCGTCACCGCCGGTGAGTTATCGCTGCACCCAAACGTCATCGACGGTGTCGAGCTTCCACAGCCGGAGGCGGAGTTCCACACCGAATCTAGTGACGACTCGGGCGACGACCCCGGCGACCACTCCGGCGACGACTCCAACGACGACGGACAACTGGTTAGTCATCTAAACCCATTTATGTGTCAAATAGATCCTAGGGTTTCTCTGGTTACTCTTGCCTCCCGCTTTTTGGTATAGAAATCATGTGGTTATGTTCTCCCAATCCATGAAATCTGAGTAAGTTTCGTTTGATTCGTGTGGTGTATTGATTGTTTGAATGGTACAAGTAATAAGTGATTAGTTGTTTCATCTGTGGAAAGATTTATGCTAGTAATCCGACTAGGGTTAGTGTTCATGCTAATAATTCCTAGCCAGGACCTGACAATTGATTTTGAATGACCTACACATGTTTGTGCCATTATTTTCTTCAAGATTGGTCTGTACATAGACAAATTTGCTTAAAATCTAACCATAATCTCTGGATATGCAAAAACATAAATTCCTAATCCTACTTCGCGGCATGTAAACATTGATTTGATGCCAAATTTGTTTTACTATTTGTATAGGTGTTGTCTGACGATGTGGACAACGAGGATGAAGATGTCCAGAGGAGGTCGAAGAGGCAAATCCGGAGGGAGCTTTATGCGGGAATGCATAGCAGGCGTATTAGGACCTGGGACGGCGGCCATCGATGCCCATTTTTCTACCACAAGCTTCATGACGCGCATGCAAGAGGACGAGCCTTTGGCTCCTTCAAGCAGAAGTATTCTCGTAGGGTGGAGCACGGCGCGTACACTGAGTACCTGGAGAAGCTTCAGGATCATGCCAACATGTGAGATGAGATGTGGGATCGAACTATGTACGCTTGAGCAATGCTTAATGACGGTTGAACTATGTACTTAAGGTTGAACTATGCTTGTGTACGTGTACGCTTATTATCCATGTCTGAGTATGTTTAATCTATGTTTACTTATGTCTAACTGTGGGATATGGATGCAATCAGTTCGGTTGATGGAATCCACCTTTGTCCTCGTTTATTGGTCCCCTTTGTAATTTGTGTTAAATTTTGACCAAAGATTTAACTGACAAAATGTTAGTGCAGGTCAGCAAAAATTATATTGTTGGATGCATATTTGAACATAGTGTTCAATAATATAAGTTTTTGTGCCATGCATAAACATTTCTTAGTTAAATACTTGTTCGAAATTAGGTACAAATTACAAAGGAGACCAATAAACCAGGATGGAGGTAGTACGTCAATCACACACGGTTCCCAAAATTGGAACCATGTGCAATGACTTTCATTTTCCATGATGCGCCAATCACACACGGTTCCCAAAATTGGAACCGTGTGCAATGACTTTCATTGTGCCTGTTGCGTCAATCACACATGGTTGGCTCTAGCAAACCGTTGCTTCCGAAATTCTTTATGGGACAGAAAACCCTCACCACCCATTTCAAAAAAGAAAAATGAAAACCCTCGCTATCCCCACGTCACAAAAACCCTCACCCCGCCTGCCACCCCTCCGGTCCCCATTCACACATGCACAAGCTCCTCTGTGTCTATGCATAGCACCGCCTATCGTGGTGATAACCACTTAGCTTGACGCCTGCCGCCACCGGCAGGCTGCCGGCGAACCCCACCGCATTTCGCCTCTTCCGCTTGCCGCCTCCTATCGCCATCGACTTTCTCGATGCTGCTCATGGTCAACCTAGCTCCACTCAGTTGGGGAATCTTCCATACTAAGGGTTCTTTCTCATGGACAACAAGGTAACTAATTTAATGGGATATTATCTCATCTCTTATCCTAGTTCATCATCCTCCTTTAATCACCTAGTCGAAATCGCCGTGAATTCATTTTTATTCGAGTTGATTTGTGGGTTTTCTTTCATTCATAGAGTGTACAGTGCGCCGACACATCAGGACTTTGCGGCCTCCGCCAGACATTCCATCACACAGTACCAGATGACTAGAGGATGTGCGCGGTATGTTCAATCTCACCCTAAATCGGTTGGCATGGCCTAATTTCCTGAACATATTCTAAATATTGGTACAT
Organism: Secale cereale; assembly: GCA_902687465.1. Taxonomy (NCBI): domain Eukaryota; kingdom Viridiplantae; phylum Streptophyta; class Magnoliopsida; order Poales; family Poaceae; genus Secale; species Secale cereale. The sequence goes on along the minus strand of LR738716.1, from coordinate 118,264,525 downwards.
TTGGGTAAAAGGTGCCACATGCACCATATATGTCAAAGGGGATTTCCATGACATCATGTTTACCCTATCTGTTATTTCCTAAACATCTTTCTATATTAGGCAAATTAATGATGTATTATTCTTTCGATTAGTCTCAGATTTCCATGACATCATGTTTACCCTATCTGTTTAATTATAGATTTTTGTCCTCCGATTTTGACTGTTGTTCAGTTCTTTCGATTTGGGCCCATATTTGCATGTTACCATATTTTCTTAACAATCCTACCATTTTCTGTCGCGCGTCCCTTGCTATGCAATAGAATCTGTAGTGCACAACCTTTCCCTTTACATAAATCAAGACTGCAAGGATGTCATAATGCACACAAATCATGGATTTACAATCGTTGCTACTGTAAGAATTGATGAACATGGTGACTCCTATTTTGGCACTGGCTTTTTGACATAAATTTCTAAGTTTGATGAACTAAAAGTTGGCACTAGAATTGAACTGCACATAAAAGGGCCTGGTCATGAGATATATGCTAACTTCCCCAACGATATCATCCGTCTAGACTTTGTTCGAAGTAAGTTTTCTTTTCAACTATCTGCATGTTGACTTACCCAGCAATATAAAATGAATTGTGTAGTATTTAAGCAACCAATTGTTATTCCCTTTTCCTACTATATTCCTACCTAATAACTTCTAGTTACCAATACACTTTTCTGTTGCCCTGTTTTAACTAAATATTCCCTGTACTCCCATTTCTATTAGACAGTGCCGCTGACAAGGAGACTCCTGAGGTGGAGAACGGGGCTGCCAACAAGCGGAGGAGGGGCAAGCTAGAACCGCAAGCGACTCCAGCAGGCCTAGTCTTCATCAGTAGCCTCCCCGATGATATGTTGACAGTCATCATCTCCCTCCTCCCAATCAAATACGGGGCGCAGACAGTTGTCCTTTCCCAGCGGTGGCACCCCCTATGGTACTCTAGCCCTCTCGACCTCATCGACACCCACGAGCTCTACCATGGCTATCACTAAAGCTTAGATGCGTTCTCCAAGATCCTCGGCAGTCACCTTGGCCCAACCAAAGGCCTTAGAATGGGCAAGTTCCGTTCCAACGGCAAGTACCGAGCCAAGCTTGACGACTGGTTCCTATCCTCCACCCTAGATAAGCTCGAGGAGCTCACTTTTGATGATGGGCATATGCGCTAGCTGCCAACGTCTGCACTCCGCCTCGCGCCCACGCTGCACGTCGCCAAGTTCAGCAACTCCCATCCCCCTTAATGACGCGCCCGCTCTTTTTCTACCACGACTGAAGCACCTTGATCTCGTTGTCGTCTGCCTCTCAAACGGTGACATGGAGCGCCTGCTCCGTGGCTGTACTGCACTCGAGTACCTTCGTCGTCAGGCGATCAATGGGTTGAGTACCTTCCACATCACCTCCATGACTCTCCGTTCAATTTATGTGTGTTCATGGTGTGGCAGGAAAACATCACAAGATGTGTAACACTGTATGGTCATTGAGGACACACCTGCACTTGAGAGATTACTTGTATTTGATCAAGAAAGTCCAAAAAGAATCAAAGTCAATTATGTTCCAAAATTGACAGTGGTGGGCTACTCATCTGATAAATACTCCGGAATTTTTATTGGATCTACACCCGTTCAGGTACAACAACCGCCTTCTACCTCTCCTTCTACAAATTAACATTATTTCTGATTTTGAAGATGTTTGTTCGTCTGTCATTCAGAAAATGATTCCGACAAGCTTGACCCCGAAACTGTGCA
>LR738716.1:118191464-118211083 GCA_902687465.1 Secale cereale | reverse complement strand
TTAACACACCTATATACTTGGCAATGGGTGGAAGGCTTGGCCTTTTGATCGGTGTTTTGTTCCACTCATGCCACCTTAGGAGCCGATAAACCGGCGTTATGTTCCTTGATTTTGCGTTCCTAACGCGGTTGGGTATATGGGGACCCCTTGACAGTTCGTCTTTGAATAAAACTCCTCCAGCAAGGCCCAACTTTGGTTTTATTTGCAACATAATAATAACTTAATTAATTAATTGCATAGGGAGTTAGCACTACCCGAGGATTCTTTCTACATACAGGGGGCCAGTGATGATGGTGTTGGTCCCAAACGGGGGTTCTGCGGGGCCACCACGGGGAAACTCGAGGTTTGGCTCCCGTAGAATCACCCATCCGGTCGTGGCCTGAGACGAGATATGCGCGGCTACTATGAGGGTGTCAGCACACCGGGAGGTCTTGCAGGACTTGTTTTACCATTGTCGAAATGTCTTGTGCACCGGGAATTCCGAGTCTGATCGGGCCTTCCCTAAGATAAGGGGTAATATTATTATTATCACTTCTAATCATGAGAGCTTGTGATGGGCCAAGTTGGGACACCCCTGCAGGGTTATGATCTTTCGAAAGCCGTGCCCGCGGTTATGTGGAAGATTGGAATTTGTTAATGTCCGGTTGTAGAAAACTTGTCACAGGATCCGAAGTAAAATACACGAACCGTGTGAGTAACCGTGACCGTCTCATTTCACTTTGAGAAGAGAACACGGTGGGGTTATGTTCGACTCGTAGGTAGTTCAGGATCTTTAGCGATCATTACTAGTTGCGACCGTTTGCGTAGATGCTCATCTTATTCTTGTACTCATAAGTTAGCCACCATACTTTTGCTTAGCCGCTGCTGCAACCTCACCACTTAACCTCTTCCTAACCTTTAAGCTTTGCTAGTCTTGATACCCATGGTTATGGGATTGCTGAGTCCTCATGGCTCACAGATACTACAACAACAGGTGCAGGTGCAGGTTTTCGATGACCTGACGTGAGAGTGATTTTACCTTTTGTTGGAGTTCTTTCTTCTTCTTCTTCGTTAGTCTTGGGCTAGGATCCTGGTCGGCAGCCTGGGATAGCAGATGGATGTCGTTTTGCTTTTCATGTTTGCATCCATAGTCGGATGTCTTGTATTGATGTTGTTGTATTCATGTGACTTTTATGAATTGTTGTATCCCCCATGTATGTATGTAATGGTACGATGTAATGATATCCATCTTGTTAAGCGCCCGAGATGCGGTTGTGCCCCAATCACGAGTGTGTCACGTGATCGGGATAGAATCACATCTTGGGCCTGACACGGGTCGGCTAGGACTCCTGGTCCGGCTCGGCTTAGGGGCGGTGCGCGCAGTGGGCCGGCGGCTGGGCTTCGGCCCAGTCAGCCCGGTCCGAATTTTTTTTAAAATGCTCGGCGAAGAAAAAAATTCAAAATAAATAAAAATAAAAATCCTAATATTTCAGAAACAATTTTTGTTGTTCCCTACTAATATTTGGGACAAAGTGAACATTTTTCTGAAAAAAATGCCTAAAAATAAAATAAACTTTTTAATGCATTTTTAAAATAAATAAACTGCAAATAAAAATCCAATAAAATTAATGTTACTCAAAATTCAAATTTCAAAATTTTTATTCTGTTTTTGAAGAAGTCATATTATCTTCTCTCATTTATTTTAAAATATTGAGAATGAAATTTGGCAAAAATAATATTTGATCCAACCCCACTTGAAAAATAATGAAAATAGTGGGTTCTCTTCGGAAAACTTCCAACTCTCTCACTTGTGTCGTCGAGTTGCTTAATGTCTTTGGATCAATTTCCAAATAAATTCAAATTCAAAATGCTCAAATGATGAATGCATATCAAGAGAGAAGCCTCTGGTGAAACCTATGGCCCTCGGGTCTATTTTCCATCATATTAGTTTCCGATCTACTATTTTGCAATCTTTTTACTTTCTAATCTATAAACCAAAACCCCAAAAAAATACCTTTTGTTTATCTATCTCTATCAGATCTCACTTTGTAAGTAACCGTGAAGGAATTGATAACCCCTTTATCGCGTTGGGTGCAAGTTGTTTGATTCTTTGTGCAGGCATTGGTGATTTGTGTGTTCATCTCCTACTGGATTGATACCTTGGTTCTCAAACTGAGGGAAATACTTATCTCTACTTTGCTGCATCACCCTTTCCTCTTCAAGGGAAAAACCAACGCAAGCTCAAGAAGTAGCACTCCACCATCTTAGGTGCTTGCTCTACTGATAATTGGTTTCAATTTGCATATGGTGTCTAGCTTGTATTTCTTATAATTTGATTAAATTGCACCTGCTGAGTTTATACATTATACATGTGCATATGACATGCCTTTCTGTTTCTAGAATACAATTCATCTATCTATTGTACCATGTTCTTACATCAAAGTACTGTTGTTGTGTATGTCGCATCAATCACTTATGATTGGATGCTTTTAACTTGGCAGTGTGATATTGGTTGCATGTTGCATTGATTTCTAGGTTGTACTGCTTCTAATTTTTCGAAATGCCACTTTTGACAAGACACTTTTAACTTGGCAGAGTGATATTGGTTGCATCTTTCATATGGTGTCTACCTTGTATTGCTTCTAAATTCTTGAAAATCCTTCTGCTTAGTTTACACATTGTAGGTGTGAATATGTCATGATGTCCTCTTTTTCTTACATATTCCATCCTCCTCATACGGTTGTATTACATCAAAGTATTGCTCGTGTATATCATGCATTGATGAGTTCTGAAGAGCGAATTTTATTCTTTTGTGTTGTGGGTACGTCTTGACATGGCAAAGTCAAAAAAGAGCAAGGAAAAGAATATAGTAGGGAATGGTGTTACCTCGCGGGGTGCAGCGGAAAAGGATCTTCCCTCAAGATTCTGTTGGTACTTATAGTGCAGTAGAATGTCCAAGTCCACCAGCTAAATCTACAAATATAGTATCCCCTGCTCCACCAGATGCAACACCTCCTTCAACTGTACCGACATCTCAACGAGTTAGTAGTTCGTTTGCTCCGCAAGTGGCATGTTCCAAGCTGCCTTCACACCTAACACTACTTCTGAAGCACTGCTGACAGTAAAGGACTTGGCAAGATCATATGAACCTCATGAGCATCAACACCAATACGGTACCTGGCTGAGTCAAGTTGCAGTTGCATGCTCCTTTATATGTACTCTCACAATTTGATGTGCACTAACAATTTCCATATTCGTTGTTAAACTAGCACCACGGCGCAAGAGGAAATAGACATCAGGGATAATGCTTGCCAGATTAACAAAATCTAAAGGAGGAAGAATGGAGATCCATTTTGAGGAAGGTTTAAAAAGGCCCTGTGATGCTACAGAGTCAGCCAAGTTAGTATCAGAGGCAACCGTTATCGTTAGGTGTCATGCACGTATCCTCCCAATGTGGATCCAGTACACGAGTGCGAAAGATGATACCCAGTTTAACACCTTCCTTGACCATTTATCTGTATGTAATGTTATTCATCGCAATTTATAATATTATCTTGCTCTGTCACATACTTTCTAGCTTCCTCCTAATGAGACTCCCATTCTTTTTTCACCAGATGAGGTTCAAGTTGGATCCGAAAGATGATGCAATTAAACAAGCATGCACTCATGTTTTTAAGTCTGCTCTGCGACGGTATCGGTATCACCTTAGAAAAACTCACTTTGAAAGCAAGGCTAACAATGAAATTGCCCAAACATCTCTAGTGGAATATATTACGGATGAAGACTGGACAGCCCTTGTTAAAAACTGGTCTTATCCAAAGTATCAGGTAGCACTACAAAAAAGACACATCCATGACATTTTGGGCCAAACGGAAAAAAAATTATGTCATGCTTATGACATTTCTATGATGATAATTGTGAAAAAAATGGTATCATCATAGATGTGGTGGGCTCCTACTTCTATGACAAAAAATCATGACAGAAAATGGGCTTTTCGTCCTGGGCGGGCCAGAGACGCTGCTACATGACATTCTTTAGGTCGTCCATGATGGAATAAACTGTGGTAGAAGCGAGGGCGAGGAAATATCGGGGAGTTCCCGGTTATAGTGGGTGGTCGAGACGGAGTGATGCTCGGAGAGATTGCGCGTTTCTCTCGTACACGTACGCGCGTGGGTGCCAGGCGTTGGCTCTAATTGATCCCGAGCGGTTCCACTGCAGGCTACGCGTTACTGAACCCGAGCGATCGATGGATCTGGCCATTAACTGAACCTGATCGAGCGATTCCTTCGCTACTGCTGCTAACTAAAGCCGATTGAACATGTTGCCTCTTGATGAACAGTGAGCTTGTTGGGGGTTGGATGAACAGTTCCCGGTGGGGGTTGGATGAACAGGACCCCGTGGTAGTATCTAGAGGTCGTTGCCGCTGGATGAACAGGACACAGATCAAGCCGATTGGGGTGGATGAACAGGACCCCGTGGAGGGCTGGTTGAACAGTAGTCGGTGAAGGGCTGGATGAACAGTAGCCTATGGAGGGCTGGTTGAATAGTACCCGTTGGAGGCTGGATGAATAGGAGCCTGTGGATGAACAGTAGCTGGTGGAGGCAGGAGGGAGACGTCGTGGATGAACAGTCGCAGGTGGAGGCTGGAGGAGGTCGATGGTGGATGATCAGTAGCCCCTAGAGGCTGGAGCGAGACACTAGATGGTGGATGAACAATGGCCTATGGAGTTCCGTTTTGCGGTATGCCACACCCCTCCCAATGAACAGGATCCCCATTTCAGCCGTAGGAGGTGGAAGAGAAGTCTATTTCCTCCGTTTTGCGGTATGCCACACCCCTCCCGATCAACAGGACCTCGTTTCGACCGTAGGAGGTCGGAGAGAAGTCTGTTTCTTCCATTTTGCGGTACGCCAGACCCCTCCCGGTGAACAGGATCCCGTTCCGACCGTAGGAGGTCGCACAGAAGGTTGTTTCCTCCGTTCATCGGTACGCCAGGCCTCGTTTTGGCTGTTCCGTCCAAGCTGGTTGTCTCCCGATGAACAGGACACATTCTGTTGCCTCCCGATGAACACGATGCAGTTTCTCCGTTCCAACCCAGCCGATTGGCTGTCGATGAACAGGACACCATCGCTGCTCTCCACTGCCTCTCAATGTACACGAGCCCTGGTCGTACGTATGCACGAGTAGGCGTTCGAGACCCTGCCCGTATGTATACGTGGTCGTATTTACTTTCTTGCACCCTGGTTGTACGTAGTGTACACGATATTGACGGTACTGTGTGACATTCTACGTCCGCGCCTCTACTATGACACGTGCTCTTCCTTACTCGGCCACGATTCATTGATGCAGCCTGCAGACACACCGGTCGACCATTATGTACGTACACGTTTGCAACCAGACACATAACCCGATGTACGGTTCGATCAGGTGGGTCCCATCTATCAGGGAGGTAAGGAGGCAAGTCCTTGCGTGCAAAATTATAGCTGGTGGGTCCCAGCTCTCAGGGGGAGAAACATATTTTTTGCCCGTAATATGGACATACTTCCTTGCATGCGAAGATGTAGCTGGTGGGTCCCAGCAGTCAGGGGGCAAACATTTTTTCATGAAATATGATGGCCCGTCCGGTGGGTCCTTACTGTCAGGTGGGGGAATCATTATTTTGTGTATAATAAGGAGGCACTTCATTGCTACGGCCGTGGACCTAGCTGTCAGGCTCTTCCGATGGAAGTCGTTCCTTGACCATGCACATCGAGAGCACCAAGGCAGTGGATGATAGGGAGGCCTAGGAAGGGGACGACATGGAGCCGTGGAAGACACGATAGTGGATGACCACGCGGAGAGGAGTAAGAGGGTTGACTGGTTCGGCTGCGGTGTGAGGCTGCCGTCGCCGTAGAATAACATGGGTTGTGGATCAGTAGAAGGATGGCCTGGCCAGAGGTTGGAGTAGGTTGGGGCGGTCAGGCCTGCGCGGTAGCAAAGCCGGCCACGGGAGGCGGGAGCAGGTGGCACGACCGGCGCTTGTTTGGGCGGCTGGAGCAAGAACACCATAAGTTGAAGAAGCACTACGGCCGTTGGATGGACATCGTACGGTCACTAGAGCTAGGATCGTTTGTTCACTAAGTTGACAAAGCCATGTGTAAGCGTCAACTTAGTAGGCCCACAGGTCAGCCTATGAACCGGTGCGCCCTAGATGTCAGTGGGAGGAATCGTTTTTTTTCACGTAATAACGAGGCAGTTGCTTGCGTGCGGCCATGGAGCATGGGGGTTCTTACCGTCAGCCTCTCCATGTACATCCCTAATCGGATGGCCGTCGTTTGTTGAATGTTAAGGACGTCGCGCCTAGAGCACCAACGCGGTGGACGACGATGAGGTCTAGGAATGGAATAACCCGGAGCCGGCGAAGACACAACAGTGGATACCCACGCTGAGGAGAGTATGACGGTTGACTGGTTCGGCTATGGCATGAGGTTGCCGTCACAGGAGAATAACAGGAGTTGTGGGTGGGTAGAGGGATGGCCAGGACAGCGGAGGGAGTAGAGTGGGCCGGTGAAACCTGCGCAGCATCGCAGCCGGCCACAAGAGGAGGGAGCATGTAGTCCCACCAGCGCTGGTTTAGGCGGCTGGAGCAGGAAGATCAGAGATTGAAGAAGCACATCCGTCGTTGGATGGATATCCAACCGTCACTGCTGCTAGAATCATGTATTGGCTGACAAAGCCTCGCATAAACAAGTCAGCCACGAAATATGTGGCGTGTACAGCGCATTTGCTATTACTTTTATAATTTATCGCCCATTTGCTAATTCATACGGAATTCTTTGCAGCCCATTTTCCATTTTTAGAATTGCTGCCCATTTTCTGGTCAGTTTCGGGGTTAAAAATTTGAACGAAAAAATATGCAAAATATTAAAAATTTGCAAATTTTTGTTGTGAACAAAATATTATTAATCCAAAAATTAGTAGCAATACTAAAACAAATTTAAAAATTAAGCAGTACTATGTCATGCTAAAATTCAGTGAAATATATAATATCAGTGAAGAACAAAAAAAAGAAACTAATTGCCCATTTGCTATATTTTTGGAATTTGCAACACCTTTCATGTTACTTTTCAGATATACTGCCCATACTCTTTAGTCAGGTCGGAATGCATCCCTCCTCGTCTTGAAAGATTTGCAGCCCAGTAAGTCGGATAAAACAAATAGGCCTAGCTTGGGTATTCTTCAAAAAGAAATAATGGGCTGCATATTTTCCCAAAGAAAAAATTGTTGGGCTGGTCATGTTGTTAGACGGGCCATAGAGACCGCATATAATGCCCAGGATGGAGCTATATCTCCTACGTGTCGAGGCACGACTTAGAGACATAACCCCATGCTGGAATGATCGCAAGTCTGGTATCTTTGCACAACTCATGTAAAAATAGGGATGGAAAACATAAACATAGTTGGCTTACACTCGCCACGTCACACAAATACAATACATGTCTCAACCATCATACAATAAAACATCACAGCCCTCTAAGGGTAAAATCCAAATGGCAAGATACCAAACATAAATTAAATCCACGGGTCGGATCGAATCCTAGTAGAAGTCTCCACTACTGATCATCAGGATAACGAACATACTATCGACTACGCTCCTCATCATACTCCCAGTCTTGCTCGGTGCCATCACCTGGATAGCTCACCATCGGACCTGCATCTGGTGTGGTGAAGTAACTGTCAGCCACAGAGGACTCAGCAATCCCGTTCCCGGGTAACAAGACTATTTAAGCCTTGGGAAAGGATAAGGCTGAAGAAAAGAATAAGTGTCTGCAGCAGCAACTAGCACTAGCTTACGTGAGAGAGTGCGAGAAGAGAAAGCCTCGGTCGAGAGATGATCACGAAGTGACCTAGCTAAAGCTCAACAAACATAACCCCACCGTGTTCAACTCCCGAATCCCTATTCGGAAATTGACAGTCACGATACACACGCTGGTAGTGTATTGTAACATTGTGTCAAGTTATCTACAACCGGATATTAACAAGCTCCCATCTGCCACATAACCGCGGGCACGGCTTTTGAAAGTTCAAAACCCTGCAGGGGTGTTCCAACTTGACCCATTACAAGCCCACGATCCGCGGAGTCGCAACTCCAAAGTGGGAAGACCCGAGTATTCTCGGAATCCCGTGCTCAAGATACTCCGAACTAAGGTAAGGCTAATCCAGCAAATCCTCCCTGCGTGTCGACACCCTGATAGTAGCCGCGCGTATCTAAGTCTCAGTATACGACCGGATGGGCGATTCTACAGGTGTATGCCAGATACCTCAGGTTGCCCCAAGACGGCCCCGCAGACTCCCCGTTTCGGACCAACACTCATGTGGAGCACTGGCCCGGGGTTGTTGATTAAGAAAGAGGGTTAATTACTCCCTATGCAAGTTATTTAGTTATTAGGCAAATAGTACCAATGTTGGGATTTGCTGGAAAAGACTTAGCACTTAGCGGTTTATCGAGGGGGTCCCATACACCCCAACCGTGTTAGGAACGCATAATCAAGGAACATGACACCGGTTTAAACGGTTCCTAACGGCATGAGTGGAACAAATCACCAAGCAAAAGGCTTAGCCTTCCACCCTTGCCAATATATAGATGATTTCATTTTAAGCATTTATATAGTATGATATAACCCAACAAAACTTCAACATGAAGCAAGCATCTTCAATCTTCACCTGCAACTAGCAAGGCTATAAGAAGGGCTGAGCGAAGCGTACTTAGCCAAGCAACGGTTTGCATAGGTAGGGTGGTTAAACATGGTCATAGTTACAAGTAGGAGGCTAACAGGAAAGACATGGGCATCGAGGCAAAACTATAGATCGAGACTACTAGCAATAGGCAAAGATAGTAATGTTATCGGGGTTCGGTCATCTTGCCTGAAGTGAAGTCGTTCGGATCGTAAGAAGGGTCCTCGTGCTCAACCTCGTTGGTAACCTCGTGCTCGTACTCGTACTCGGTCTCAGCTTCCGGCTCTAAACAAAACAATCACACAAGGCACGAATCAACAAGATGCAATGCGCACACCAAAATGATGGATGCATGATGGATGCACTAAGGATGCACACGGAGCACGGAAAATAGCACTCAGGCAAATCACTTCAAAACATGGCAACAATAGAAGATTATGAATCTACACGGAAAATCAATCAAGTTTCATATAAGACTCGCTGAAATCGGAGCTACGGGCTAAAAGTTATGCCCGAAACAAGAAATAGGCGAAAGCTGAAAATTACAGCAACATAGCAACTTCGGAGCACTAGAAAAATAAGCTACAGCACTCAAACAACATGGCAAAGAGCATGAACATAAACTAGACATATCCTACAGCAAATAAGTCGAAAGGTGCACCCCCAAAGGAGCCACGGTTCAATAGCGACAAGCTTGGACATATTGAACTTGACAATAAAATTCTGACAGCAGAATTTTATTGAAACTTTGAAGCAAAAGTTAAACATGCTACAGCCACTTAAATAAAAATGTGAGAACATGAATGGAAAGCCAACAATATATACTACAAGGAACCATCAAGATCCACTCCAAAACTATCATGGTTTGTCCTAGAGCAGCAAGCAAACATGGCATCGGAACGTTACAGATTTTTCAGACTTAGTGAAAATCCACTAAGTGTTAAAACAGCAGTTTCATCATGGCATCTAGAAGAGCAAGTTTAAGTCACGTCGAAACTAAACATGGCAAGTAGTAAGCACCACATCAAAGTACACATGATGGTGATTCCGAAACATACAAGCATGCATCATGGAGATAAACAGAACGATAGCAACGAGCTCAACAAGATGGCATTTCATAACAAGTTAAACAACATCACAGCCACATGGCACTTTGCAACGAAGATATACATGGCAAGAATAAATCTATCATGCAACTTAACACAAGCAACATGTAGAGCATGGCAAGACGAACACGTGGACATGTCATTTGCATCATTCGGATAAACGAGCTAAAAGATATCACATAGCAAAGATTGCATAAAAACATCACATAACAGCAGTTTATACCGGGATGCACTCTTGCAACAGAAAAATAAGCATCTAGATGATCTCCAACATGCATGGCACAATGGAATGAATCGTAGTGCTAGTCACCACGAACACCTGGACACCTCATTTGCGCAAATCGGAGCAACACACAAGAAGTTATCATCATATGAATATAGCATCAGACAACAATATCACAGGGACTTAGAAGGAAAAGAGGCAACCTCAGATCTGGAGGACAAGTCAACGGGCTCGGCGAATCTGGCCCGATTTGGCTCAGAGCGGCGACCTGGCAGATGGAGGCCCGCGGCGGCGCGCGGCCCAGCTGGCTGGCGATCGGGCCGGCTGGAAGGAGATGGCGGGGCGAAGTGGCCTGCTGCGGAGGCGAGCCGGCGACCGGGCCGCGCGGCGATGTGGTCCAGGCGGGGCGCCTAGCGGCTGGCTGGAGCGGGCTTCGAGAGATCTGGCGAAGAGGCTCGCCTCGGTCGGTCGGCTCGATGGAGAGGCCGAGGAAAGGCCTCAGCGGCTGGGTCAACGCCCAGGAATCCGATTGATCGATCGGATCGATCCAGAGGACTGGCGCGGCGACGAAGGAAAGCGGCGGGGTTTCTGCGGTGGAGGCTGCCAAGTGGCGATCTGGAGCTGGCCAGATCCGAAAATTGAGGAAGGAGGAGCTAGAGGTAGGTGGAGGGGAATTAGGCTGCAAAAAATGGCATGGGGGGTGTTTATAAAGGGTAGGTGCTAGGGTTTGAGGGATTTGGGGTGTTTAGAGCCCTCCGATCACGATCCGACGGATCCGATCGCGAGGGGAGTTAGGATGGGCCAAGAGGAGGGAAGTGGGCTGTAGGAGGGGTGCTTTGGGCCACAAAGTGGAGGCACTTTGAGCCCACACGAATAATTGTTGGGATAGCAAACGGACACCAAACGCGACGAGATCTGACAGGCGGGTTACACACAACGAAACAACAACACACGAGAAGTCTCGCGCCACACCGGTAGCATTACACGGCCAAACACCAAAGTAGGCCTACGGGACGCCACGGACACGTGAGGGAGCTCCGGAACGTGAAACGAACAATGGAAGGAACGCATGGAACCGGATGCAACCGACAACACAAATGCAATGCGATGCATATGTCTACATGATATGAAATGAATGCCACACACGCACACAACAAAATGACAAAAACCCGAAAGACAAAGAACCCGAAATGGAATAGATGAAGCCGGAGATATATTATATGCCCAAAAGGGAAAGTATTACATCCGGGGCTTTTCAAATCGTAAATTTAAAATTGGACTTTTCAAATCGTAAATTTAAAGAACTGGCGCATGAGCATTTAGCTTTATTTACTTATTTATGTTTAGGGGACCATGAGCATGTACCTGGGCCGGGTTCATGTGAGAGCCTCCCTTCCAGTTTATTATGGGCTCCTCTATTGGGCCTTCAACAGTGGGTTGCATGTTATCGACAACTGGAAAATGTGTTCCGTACGAAAAATAGTATGCGCTACGTACGGGGCACTAAAGGATCGGACCGCGCAATGACTTCCAAAACATTGTGTTTGTTGTTCTAACAACACGTTTATTCAACCAATAGACGAAATATACTACTGATTGTACATTAAAACAGCAGCAGCAACCAGGGCTGGGGGTGCAACAGAAGCAATAAGCAGACCAGAATAGTAAAGACGCAACTCTCTCTTCCAAACCAAACATCAACCATCATTACAAAAGAGCTACCAAAAAAGAACAAGTGTATGCATCAAATTAAATAAAGACCCTACTACACCAAGCATGCACATCTAACTAACTGACTCAGTTAGACGTTACTATTTATTAAGCTGTGGAGATTGGCTGACGGCTTGAACCAGATGGGTGCCTGACGGGGAAACTCCAGCCAGCAGGTTGAAGTCTAATACTTGTGACCCTCTGTGCTACTTTGGGCTGCAGAGCGTGGCGGCACATATCAGGGTATGGTGCATGGAGAGACGCATGGTACGCTGTGTACACACAATTTTCCCTATTGAACGAAACCGCGCCGCCATCATGATCTTTGCCGTCGGTTATCTCTTGGTTAATCAGATAATTCAGTCCGAGAAACAGATAGCGTGTACCAAGGCTGCTTACCAGCCACCAGTGAAAAATTCCTGAGGCCCAGAGAAGCTGGGATCCTGCTCAAAGACCTTGCAGTGACTGTGATTGTATTCCGCGAAATAACACGTTCGGTACATGCGAACGATCATCAATCGTTCACCATCATCTGATCGAGTCAGGAACCACCTGCAACTGCCATGCCTCATTTCTTTGGAAGGTTCTGGGAATAGGAAGGGTAGGTACACCAGGCGGCCTACAACATCATATCAAGTTGGAGTCAAGTAAAAAAGGGTTGTACTGTAGTCAATCTTAAGAACAACATGTTATGAGCATGAATATTTTTTTAGTAAATGTTGACAGTAATATAAGCAAGCCATCATAATATCATAGGAAAGTAACATATAGTTGTAACAGCCGTTTGTAGCGATGACTGGAGTAGGCCCACAATACGTCCGGCCATAGAAGGACACCACAGTGTAAATGAAGCCCTCGTGTTCATTGGCATCAGAGAACCATGGAGGGTGTATGATCCTGCGAAGGACATGCAGATTTATCCACTTACCATAGTGACCTGCCAGATAGGCGAGACCGTGATTGAAGAACGCAATTAGCCTGAAGTCTTTATAATTCGCAGATCTTGTGGGCACTTGGCAGATTACAACCTTCAGTAAATCAAACTTGGTATCATGTAGGCTACTGTAAGATTCCAAGTTTTCTAGGCCGCAGTGCCAAAGCATTGTAGTGTTAATCAAAGGAAGGCAGATCAATCACCGGGTGTAGACCTCCACGATCATCCAGCTGTCGCGACCGTCAACGAGCACCATCCAAGACGTGTTCATGTCGACCCAGTACATACCATTAATGTAGTTGAGGGTGACGGGGATCGGATCGCAATCGAGGGGGTTGATGCCCTCCACCCTACGATCGTTATGCTGCGTGACATGCCATTTCTGAAGATCAGGCGGCATCAGCAAGCAGGGAGCTAGCTTAAAGCTCTGGCCTGAGGGCTTTGAGTAAACGGTACAACCCAGACGAGTGACATGGTACTGAGATTGTACACACGCAAAACAATGAGCAAGATTACCTCTATGGGGAGCGAATTCCAGCCACTCTTTCGGCGGACGCTGCTCGGTTCTGCCATTTTTAGTGCTTGGGATTCTTAAGAGGGGGGAGGCACCTAGCGGGGATGGAAGATTGGACGATTATGTGCGGACGAGGATGGAGAAGAGAATATGTGCTGCGGGAAGTGGATGGGTGATGATGATAACAACACGTCGCTTGACTTATGAGACACATCCAAGCGGCGTAGGGTCATATTGATGCCAGACAGCTTGCTTGAGTGATCACAGTACTGGTACAATAAACTCTAGTACCTACTACCATGCCCTAGTAGTTTGCATATAGTGGAGTAGGACTCTGCTCTACTACTAGCACTGGAGGAGCAGTATATTCTAAAATAGTTATTGCAAACTTCAATGCCCGAGCGGGGAACGACTACGAACCGCCATCGGTGCTAACTCCAATACCCAGCAAACGTTCGGTGGGAGACATGGCAGTTGCAAACACCGGTGACGCAGTTACAGTACGTGTGTAAGGGTGGCAGTTTTGTCAAATACCATGGCTTAAAATGGTCCACCGTCGGATGGAAATCTGACAGTTATGTGGGATTCGCCAGGATTGGGCTCGTGGCGAACAATCGCCAGATATCATTACTAAAAAAGGTTAAAACATGTAACGCCCCGGACACACCCGCCGGTGGTCGTTACTCCTGGCGAGATCTAGAGTGGCCCCACAGATCAATACTAGTCTTTTCTGCGCACTTTGTCCTCACTCGTGCGCATCCGGGAGCAACTTCCCAGTCGGTCACCCATCCTGAAACTACTCCAAGATGAGCACGCTTAACTTTGGAGTTCTATCCGAATGGGCTCCCGGAAAAGAAGGAATGCCTTATTGATATGAGTAGTCTATCATCCCTATTAAGCCAGGCTATCACATACACCCCGACTTAGAGGAACCAACGTCCTTGTCGGGCCACATGAACGTTCCCTCTTGGCACATACGTCTGTGCATCCAGTCCGGTACATGTGCCATGCTGTGTGTCACGATGGGTCACAAACGTCATGAACAACATGACCGCGCACCTATCCGCAAACATCCATGTAACCGTGAGGGTCGGCTCTGATACCAATACCAACTTGTAATGCCTCGGACACACCCTCCGGTGGTCATTACTCCTGGCGGGATCTAGATTGTCCCCACATATCAATACTAGTCTTTTCTGCACACTTTGTCCTCACTCGTGCGCACCCAGGAGCAACTTCCCCGTCGGTCACCCATCCTGAAACTACTCCAAACTGATCACGCTTAACTTTGGAGTTCTATCTGAATGGGATCCCGGAAAAGAAGGAATTCCTTATTGATATGAGTAGTCTATCATCCCTAATAAGACAGGCTATACAAAACACCCGGGGCTATAACTTGTACCAGCTGACCACTAACAATGATACTGACATAGTTGTAAAATGGTCAAAGAACGTGTCTAAGTGGTGTTTGGAATTATATGCAAACTACCAATATGCTCGTGCATTGCACGGAATATCAAGATGCATTTTTTAAACAAAACACATGTTGTGATTGACCCATGCAAGAGTAATCCCATGTGTAAAAACTAATGAAATGTCGAGAATTTCATCGGAAAAATGGTATCTCGGGAATTTCATCAAAAAATGATATCTTGAGAAAGATGAAAGACAAGATGAGGAGGAGTAGGACGTGGTGGTGACTGGTGGGACTAGGCGGAGGCATGGGCATGGACGGTGCCTTGCAAGCTGAGCTATGCTCAGTTCTTAAGTAGAGAAAGTAGAGAGTAGAGAAACAGAGGGAGTACTAGTAAGGACACCATCTACTGCTTCAAGTGCTACTCATGCGCTCCATTCGGCGGGTGCAACATTCCCTGAATCCACTCCCACCTGTGCTCCATTCAGCGGGCACTACGTCCCCTACAGCCACTCCCTCCTACGCTCCATTCGGTGGGCGCAACATCCCCTACAGCCACTCCTGTTTCATGGACGGCCTGGTCGATGCGTGCAAGGTGCCCTGCGTCTACAAGAGTTTCGGCTGCGAGAGGTACGTCGACTAGTACTCGCTGGCGGAGCATAGTTCCAGATGCGCGCATGCGCCCTGCTACTGTTATGAGTGCACATCGCTGTTTGAGGGCTCGTCGGTGAGCCTCGTGCATCACCTCACAGCATCGTCCGTCAATCACTACTGGCCCACGGCGATGAACATCAAGTACCAGACGTGCTAGGATCACTGCCGCCTGCTAGGCGCAGAAGAGGAGGGCAACGTCTTCCTCTTGGCTGTGGGCACCGGCAAGGCCCGCGCAGGCCGCCGCCCTGTCTTCGTAGTGTGTGTCAGGGGCAACGCCGCTGACGCTGACACGAGGCCGCTGTACGGGTGCATGCTCACTTTTACTGCCCCTGCTTCGATGCCGCCTCCATCACGTTGACTGGGACTGTGCCGAGCAGCTCCGTTCTCGGCAATGTGGACATGGAAGACGCCTGGTATGATTTTCACCCCAAGATGATGCATGGGGACTCGAAGGAGGTTCACCTGGTCATATGCATTACCTAGTTAATTGTTCATCCTTAGTGTTCGCTCAATGTAAGCCGCTGTCTAGGCATGTGGAGACTTCTTATTTATATAGTATAGAACCTTCCATGCATGATGTTGCTCTATTAGAGTATAGCGCTTGAAGAAAAGTGTATCCATTTATGGTTTAGTCTAGAATCTTCCATGTATGCTTTTGCTCCATTAGATTTTTATTAAAACAAGTAATAGTGATAGACTTATGATGACCGATTTCTTACATCTCCCCTGCCACCTTCCAAGTCATCCTGATTTACATTCATGGTGGTCTAGAAAAAATGAGCAAAGTCGATACTCAAAAACTAATTCTTAAAGATCATTTCTTGCAAAGCATAGTAAGTGTTATTTATTCACAAGTTTTGGATGCAGGTTGAACAGTTGAACGCTTTTGATTGCAAAAGATACTTTTTTTATCTATTTATCCTACATTTAAAATTCACTCAGATGTTTGTGAGCTCTAGAGAAGAAATAATATCCGAAGAAACCTATCGATACTCGTTACACATGAGATGACCCCCACATACTTTGTCGAAATAAACAACTCCCCAATCAATGCATTTCGATGTTCCGTGCAACACACGGGCACCTTACTACTCCTAAATATAGTACGACCATAAATTCAACTAACATTATATATAGTACGATAAATGCACATGCATGTCACCAAAAATTATAACATTGAAAACTATGTTCAACTACGAATCCAATGATATAGTTTTTGTTGACATGCACTAACATTTTGTCAGTTAAATCTTCAGTCAAATTACATGGGGGATTAATAAACAACGACGGATGTAGTACTAGTGGCGCGGCAGTAAAGCCGTCATATCACAAAACCCCACCACTCCCAGTAATAAGTTGCCTGGTAAAATAAACGGACAAGCAACCATCACATCCGTGTCTTTTTGCATTTCAATTCTCTGCATTTACTTTGTCCGGTTCATCTTACACACTCGATCCCTAGCAACTACTCCTAGGGCATGTTCTGATGTCCTCTAGCTTCTAACTCTGCAAACTCTAAAATTGGAGTCGAGTCGAACGTTTTAGCACCAAGAAGCTGGATATGAGAGGCTGCAGCTGACCGTAGTGTAAAAACATGAAGCTGGGAAAGCCCAACTTGTTAGGCCAAAAATTCAATACAGGGTATACGAAGCGGTTTGTGAATTTGCATGCCTTCCCGACCAGTGAGATACTATACAAAGTATGATAGAGAAATAACCACATAGAAGAAAGCTAAAAGTAAACAATCAAACGAGCATTTTTTATTTCTTTTGCATTGAACCATTTCACAAGATTGACTAGTGTCGTTTTTCTACTTTTACAAAAACATCATCGTAATTTTAAAACGTGCATTTGCACATACATAAGAAATAGTAGTAGCACAATCTACAAGCATATATATATAGAGAGAGAAGTGTAGTGTGAAATATAGTTAAGTCTGTGCTATATGCATGTACTTACAAAATGCGTACGGATACACAAGGTTTCCAAAGTTTTCCTTTTACATACTTAAATAAGGACGCTAATAATTCCTGAATGTTCGGGATTTATCATTTGCGTCCCAAAACTAATGAGATCGCCTTACGAAACTAAATTATTCCTAATAAAAGCCACGTGATACGTCTCCAACATATCTATAATTTTTTATTGTTCAATGCTATTATATTATCTGTTTTGGATGTTTTATATGCATTAATATGCTATTTTAAATTATTTTTGGGACTAACCAATTAACCTAGAGCCTAGTGCCAGTTTTTTTCCTTGTTTTTGAGTTCTGCGGAAAAGCAATATCCAACGGAGTCCAAACGGAACGAAACTTCATGAGGATTTTTCTTGGACCAGAAGACATACAGAGGACTTGGAGTGCACATCATGGAAGCCACAAGGAGGCCTCAAGGACGGAGGGCCCGCCCTGGGGGTAGGGCGCGCCCCCCACCCTTGTGGGCCCCCGTGACTCCACCGACCTATTTCTTCCGCCTATATATTCACATATATTCTAGAAACCCTAGAGGGGCACCGAAACCACTTTTCCACCCCGTAACCTTCTGTATCCATGAGATCCCATCTAGAGGCCTTTTTCGGTACTCCGTCGGAGGGGGATTCGACCACGGAGGGCATCAACATCAACCCTATTGCCCTTCCGAAGAGTGAGTAATTTACCACAGACCTACGGGTCCATAGCTAGTAGCTAAATGGCTTCTTCTCTCTTTGATTCTCAATACCATGTTCTCCTCGATGTTCTTGGATATCTATCCAATGTAATCTCCTTTTGTGGTGTGTTTTCCAAGATCCGGTTAATTGTGGATTTATGATCAGCTTATCTATGAATATTATTTGAATCTTATCTGAATTCTTACATGCATGATTTGATATCTTAGTAATTCTCTTCAAACTATCGGTTTGGTTTGGCCAACTAGATTGTTTTTTCTTGCAATGGGAGAAGTGCTTTGCTTTGAGTTCAATCTTGCGTTGCTCAATCCCAATGATAGAAAGGGACATGACACGTATTGTATTGTTGCCATCAAGGATAACAAGATGGGGTTTTCATAATATTGCTTGAGTTAATTCTGCTACATCATGTCATCTTACTTAATGCGTTACTCTGTTCTTTATGGACTTAATACTCTAGATGCAGAATCTTTTTAGTCGATGTGTGGAGTAATAGTAGTAGATGCGGGCATGAGTCGGTCTACTTGACACGGACGTGATGCCTATATTCATGATCATTGCCTTAGATATCGTCATAATTATGCGCTTGTCTATCAATTGCTTGGAAGTAATTTGTTTACCCACCGTAATATTTGCTATCTTGAGAGAAGCCTCTCGTGAATCCTATGGCCCTCGGGTCTATTTTCCATATTATTACTTTCTGATCTACTATTTTTCAATCTTTTACTTTCCAATATATAAACCAAAAATATTTAGTTTATAGTTTATCTATCTCTATCATATTTCACTTTTGCAAATAACCGTGAAGGGATTGACAACCACTTTATAGCGTTGGGTGCAAGTTGTTTGATTATTTGTGCAGGTATTTGGCGATTTGCACGTTGTCTCCTACTGGATTGATACCTTCGTTCTCAAACTAGGGGAAATACTTACTCTCCTTTACTGCATCACCCTTTCCTCTTGAAGGGAAAAACCAACACAAGTTCAAGAGGTAGAAGGAAGAATTTCTGGCGCCGTTGCCGGGGAGATCTATGCCAAGTCAAGAGTCGAGAGGTGTCTTCTGTCAACTCGCCAATCTTTGGTGCCGTTGAGATCAAGGTCAAGTCAAGACATACCAAGTACCCTTCATAAAACTCTCATCTCTTGCATTTACATTATTTGCCATTCGCCTCTCATTTTCCTCTCCCCCACTTCTAGAACGATTTTTGAAAAGATTTTCCTTTTCTTCGCCCTTCTTCCCTTCGTCTTGTTTGCTTGCTTTTTGTGTGCTCGTGTGTTGGATGGCTTGGTTTGTCACGATGGCTTAAGACAATACCAAATTATGTGACTTTTCCAACACCAATAATAATGATTTTATCACTACTCCGATTGCTCCTACTACTAATGCGGAATCTTGTGAATCAATGCTGCTTTATTGAATCTAGTTATGAAAGATCAATTTTCTGACCTTCCTAGTGAAGATGCAGCATCCCATCTAAATAATTTCATTGATTTGTGTGATATGCAAAAGAAAAGAGATGTCGATAATGATCTTGTCAAATTGAAGCTATTTCCATTCTCACTACGAGATCGGGCTAAAACTTGGTTTTCATCTTTGCCTAAAAATAGTATTGATTCATGGAATAAGTGTAAAGATTCTTTTATTGCCAAGTATTTTCCTCCCGCTAAGATCATCTCCCTTAGAAACGATATTATGAATTTTAAA
>LR738716.1:118146458-118160143 GCA_902687465.1 Secale cereale | reverse complement strand
CCTCCGTTTTGCGGTACGCCACACCCCTCCCGATCGATAGGACCCCCGTTTCGATCGTAGCGCTCCAACACAAGTCTGTTTCCTCCGTTTTGCGGTACGCCACACCCCTCCCGATAAACAGGACCCCCGTTTCGACCGTAGGAGGTCCGTTTCCTCTGTTTTGCGGTACGCCAGACCCCTCCCGATGAACAGGATCCTATTTCGAACGTGGCCGGTCGAACACAAGGCCGTTTCCTCCGTTCTGCGGTATGCCAGGCCTCGTTTCCATCGGCTGTTCCGTCCAAGCCCTTCCGATGAACATGACGAAGCATTTCGTTCCGACCCAGCCGGTTGGCTCCCCATGAACACGACGACGACGCTATTTCCCCGTTCCGACCCAGCCATGTACACGAGCCCTGGCCATACGTACGCGCGAGTAGGCGTTCAAGACCCCGCCCGTATGTACGTACGTGGCCGTATTTTCTTTCTTGCACCCTGGCCGCTGTACGTATGTGTACATGCTACGTGCACGCCTCTGTTACGACATGTGCACGCCTCAACATCGACCAGCATGTACGTACACGTTCGCGACCAGAATGACAACGCTACGTACGCTTGGACCAGGTGGGTCCCAACTGTCAAGCACTTCCTTGTGTGCGAAGATGTAGCTGGTGGGTCCCAGCAGTCAGTGGGGCAAATCTTTTTTTGCCCGAACGCACTTCCTTGCGTGCGAAGATGTAGCTGGTGGGTCCCAGCAGTCAGGGGGAAATGTTTTTTTCGCGAAATACGGTGGCCCGTCCGGTGGGTCCCCGATGTCCGGTGGAGGAATAATTATTTTGCGCGTAATAAGGAGGCACTTCCTTGCTACGGCCGTGGACTCAGCTGTCAGCCTCTCCACGTACAGTACTCTTTCGATGGAAGTCCTTCCTTGGCCATGTTGACCACACCGCGCCGAAAGTGATGTCTACACACGCTTCTACTCTTGTAGACTATGTTGGGCCTCCAAGCGCAGAGGTTTGTAGGACAGCAGCAATTTCCCTCAAGTGGATGACCTAAGGTTTATCGAACTCAGGGAAGTAGAGGTTGAAGATGGTCTCTCTCAAGCAACCCTGCAACTAAGATACAAGAAGTCTCTTGTGTCCCCAACACACCTAATACAACTAGGAGTCGTATAGGTGCACTAGTTCGGCGAAGAGATGGTAAAATATGGATGATAGGAGTGGCAAAGCAAAGTAATATAAATCTGTAATAAAAAGTGCAGCAAGCAAACAAGTGGTAAACGTGAGCACAAATGGTATTGCAATGGTGGAAACAAGGCCTAGGGATCATACTTTCACTAGTGGCAACTCCCAACAACATTAACATAATCGAATCACATGATATTTCCCATAAAACATGCAATGGAGACGCACCCGGAGGTCATTCCTTCGTGGTCAAGAGAGGACGAGAATTATGTAGGGCTACAAAAGCACACCTCAAAGTTCGTAGTTCTCAATCTAAGGATTTCCCAATGTCACCGCGGCCATCCAAAGAGAGTCCCACAATCACCACAACATATCTAAAGGATAGTCAAAGACAAGCACCAAGAGACTCTCAATCTTCAATCAACACACAAGAGAGGAAATCACTCATGAAAATATTTTTCTAATCCATGTCCAATAGACCGCTGTCACCTTGGTCTCGGGGATTATACTAGATAAAGACAAGTGAGTACATCAATCCAATACATAGAGGAAGGGGAAATATCATGGGATCACCCTAGACTAACATAGCCTTTGATCACAACGAAGATCACATCATGGGAGAGAGAATTGACCACATAGCTACTGGTAGAAACCTCAGCCCCGAGGAGGAACTACTCCCGCATCATGGAGGGAGGAAGCAACGTCGATGGAGATGAATCCGGGGGCACTTCCCCGTCCCAGCAGGGTGCTGGCACAGGAATTCTGGTCCCCCGAAGCTTGATGGCGATGGCGGCGGAGATCGGAATTGTGTCTGGAGAAAAGGGGTCTGGAATCAGGGTTTTCGCGACGCGGTGTAAATATATGCCAAAGGGGGTCGCCAGGGGAGCTAAGGGGGGCCCAGGCGCCCCCCGGCGTGGCCTGGAGGGGGGCCGCGTGGCCAGGGCGCCTGGAGCCCTGGTGGCCCCCCTCCGGCCCTACTTTGGCCGCAAGGAAGCTTCCGGAACGCTGATTTTTTATATAATTTTTCCGGGATTTTTCTGGCAGTGTACGTGATGGGAAAACCTGAAATACAAAAACAGCAGAAAACAGAAACTGGCACTGGGGTCCACTGAGTTAATAGGTTAGTCCAAATATGATCAAAAGTGTATGGAAGTATATAAATATCATAGCAATATCACACAAAAGAGGCATGGAGCAAGCAGAAGTTATAGATACGTTTTGGACGTATCAGAAAGCACCAGGGCGGTGAACGACAGCGAGGCCTAGGAAGGGGACGACGTGGAGCCAGGGAAGATGCGGTTGTGGAAGCCTGCGCGGAGAGGAGTACGAGGGTTCACTAGTTCGGCTGCTGTGTGAGGCTGCCGTCGCTGCAGAATAACAGGGGGTGTGGGTGAGTTGAGGGATGGTCTGGCCAGCGGTGGGAGTAGTAGGGGGCGGTGAGGCCTCCGCGGAAGCACAGCCGGCCACGGGAGGCAGGAGCACGAGGCACGACCGGCGCTGGTTTGGTCGGCTGGAGCAAGAAGACCAGAGGTTGAAGAAGCACTACGGCCATTGAATCGACATCGTACGGTCACTGGAGCTAGAATCGTGCATATTGACTAAGTTGACAAAGCCCTCCGTCCCCGTCAACTTAGTAGGCCCACAAATCAGCCTGCCTCTATATTGGGTCGCAGCTAACATGGGGTGTATTCATTTTTTGTACGTAATAAGGAGGCACTTCCTTACGTGCGAAGATATAGCTGGTGGTTCCGAACTGTCAGCGGCGGTAATGTTTTTTTCGCGAAATACAGGGGCCCTTTCGGTGGGTCCCAGATGTCAGGTGGAGGAATCGTTATTTTGCGCATAATAAGGAGGCATTTCCTTGCATGCGGCCGTGGACCCAGCTGTCAGCCTCTCCATGTACAGTCCACTTCTGATGCAGGTCGGTCATTGACTATGTTGACCAGGCTGCGCCGAGAGCACCAGGCGGTGGACGACGGCGAGGCCTAGGAAGGGAACGACACGGAGCCAGGGAAGACTCGGCAGTTGTTTCCCACGCGGAGGAGTACGAGGGTTGACTGGTTTGTCTGCCGTCCCCAGAGAAAACAGCAGGTGTGGGTGAGTAGAGGGATGGCTAGGCGAGCAATGGGAGTACAGTGGGGCGGTGAGGCCTGCACGGCAGCATAGCCGGCCGCGGGGAGGAGAGAGCAGGCAGTCCCGCCGGCGCTTGTTTGAGCGGCTGGAGCATCAAGAGCAGAGATTGAAGAAGCACGACGGCCGTTGGATGGACATCCAACAGTCACTGCTTGTGTGTCAACCTTTTTGTTTAGGAAAGCCTCAAATCTATAGAAAACATCATACAGCCCATCTGCCATTATTAATAATAACTTACAGCCCATTTGCTAATTCTTAAGGTTTTTTTTGGAGCCCATATTCTCTTAGTTAGCATTACAGCCCATATTGTGGCCACGGTTAAAAAATTATACGAAATTTTGCATATTTCGGTGCGGTCCGAACTGTTTTTAATCCTGAAATTTTGAGTCACATTCAAACTGATTTTAAAAATAAATTTTTATCAATATAAAATCCAACAAATTGTCCACGCATAAAAATCAATGCAATTTAAAATCTCGAAATGAAAAAAAGAAATTTGAAACTAATTGCCGGTTTGATGTGTTCTAAAAATGTACAACCCATTTCTCATTACTGATAGGCCATTTTCTCGGCCAGCCCAATGAAGCTCTCCTCGTCTTGAAAGATTTGCAGCTCAACAGGCCTGATAAAGCGACTTACTTGGCAAATCACAAAAAAACTCGGCTGTGGCCATGGACCCAGCTGTCAGCCTCTCCACGTACAGTACTCTTTCGATGGAAGTCGGTCGTTGACCACATTGACCACACCGCACCGAGAGCACCAAGGCGGTGGACGACGGCGAGGCCTAGGAAGGGGACGACGCGGAGCCGGGGAAGACGCGGCAGTGGATGCCCACGCGGAGAGGAGTATGAGGGTTCACTAGTTCGGCTGCGGCGTGAGGCTGCTAGCGCCGTAGAATAACAGGGGGTGTGGGTGAGTAGAGGGATGCCCTGGCCAGTGGCGGGAGTAGTAGGGGTGGTGAGGCCTCCGCCGCATCGCAGCCGTCCACGGGAGGCAGGAGCACGAGGCACAACCGGCGCTGGTTTGGGCGGCTGGAGCAACAAGACCAGAGGTTGAAGAAGCACTACCATCGTTGGATGGATATCGTACGGTCACTGGAGCTAGAATCGTGCATATTGACTAAGTTGACAAAGCCCTCCATCCCCGTCAACTTAGTAGGCCCACAAGTCAGCCTGACACTATACCGGGTACCAGCTAGCAGGGGGAGTATTCATATTTTTTTTGTGCGTGATAAGGAGGCACTTCCTTGCGTGCGAAAATATAGCTGGTGGGTCCAAGCTGTCAGCGGCGGTAACATTTTTTTTCGAGAAATACAAAGGCCCTTTTGGTGGGTCCCAGATGTCAGCTGGAGGAATCATTATTTTGTGCATAATAAGGAGGCATTTCCTTGCGTGCGGCCGTAGACCCAGCTATCAGCCTCTCCACGTACAGTCCACTTCAGATGCATGTCGGTCATTGACCACGTTCACCAGGCCACGCCGAGAGCACCAGGGCGATGGACGACGGCGAGGCCTAGGAAGGGAATGACACGGAGGCAGGGAATACTTGGCAGTTGTTTCCCACGCGGAGGGGAGTATGACTGTTGGAGGGTTTACTGGTTCGTCTGCCTTTGCCGAAGAATAACAGCAGGTGTGGGTGAGTAGAGGGATGGCTTGGCCAACGATGGGAGTACGGTGTGGCCGTGAGGCCTGTGCGGCAGCACAGCCAGCCGCGGGGAGGAGGGAGCAGGAAGTCCCGCCGGCGCTTGTTTGAGAGGATGAAGCAGGAAGAGCAGAGATTGAAGAAGCACGACGGTCGTTGGATGGAAATCCGACAGACACTGCTTGTGCGTCAACCTTTTTTAAGGAAAGCCTCAAATCTGTGGAAAACAGCATACATCCCATCTGCCATTATTTCTAATAATTTACAGCCCATTTTCTATTTCTTAAGGGTTTTTTTGGAGCTCATATTCTTTTTGTTAGCATTACAGCCCATATTGTGGCCACGGTTAAAAAAAGGGAAAATTTTGTTTTTGCCTCTCTAGATTTTGCCAATTTCCCTTATGCCACTCTAGATTTTTGACATTTCACTTTTGCCACTATTAGTTTTTGACAATTATCACAATTGCCATTTTGTGATAATTGTCAAAAACTAAGAGTGGCAAGAGTGAAATGTCAAAATCTAGAGTGGCATAAGGAAAATTGGCAAAATCTAGAGTGACAAAAACAAAATTCTCCCTTAAAAAATTATACGAAATTTTGCATATTTCGGTGCGGTCCGAATTGTTTTTAATTCCGAAATTTCGAGTCACATTCAAACTGATTTTAAAAATAAATGTATATCAATATAAAATCCAACAAATTGTCCAGGCATAAAAGTCAATGCAATTTAAAATCTAGAAATGAAAAAAAGAAATTTGAAACTAATTGCCGGTTTGATCTGTTTTAAAAATGTACAGCCCATTTCTCATTACTGATAGGCCATTTTCTCGACCAGCCGAATGAAGCTCTCCTCGTATTGAAAGATTTGCAGCTCAACAGACCTGACAAAGCGACTTACTTGGCAAATCACAAAAAACTAGGCTGTGGCCGTTGACCCATCTGTCAGCCTCTCCACATACAGTACTCTTCCGATGGAAGTCGGTCGTTGACCACATTGACCACGCCGCGTCGAGAGCACCAAGGCGGTGGACGACGGCGAGGCCTAGGAAGGGGACGACGCGGAGCCGGGGAAGATGCGGCAGTAAGTGCCCATGCTGAGAGGAGTACGAGGGTTCACTGGTTCGGTTGCGGCGTGAGGCTGCCATCGCCGCGGAATAACAGGGGGTGTGGGTGAGTAGAGGGATGCCCTGGCTAGCGGTGGGAGTAGTAGGGGGCGGTGAGGCCTCCGCGGGATCATAGCCGGCCACGGGAGGCAGGAGCACGCGGCACGACCGGCGCTGCTTTGGGCGGCTTGAGCAAGAAGACCGGAGGTTGAAGAAGCACTATGGCCATTGGATGGACATCGTACGGTCACTGGAGCCAGAATCGTTCATATTGACTTAGTTGACAAAGCCCTCCGTCCCCGTCAACTTAGTAGGCCCAGAAGTCAGCCACCCACTTTTGTGGGTCCCTGCTAGCAGGGGGTAATCATGTTTTTTGCGTAATAAGGAGGCACTTCCTTGCGTGCGAAGATATAGCTGGTGGGTACGACTTGTTAGCGGGGGGAACGTTTTTTTTCACGAAATACAGAAGCCCTTCCCAATACATTCCACGTACAGTGCGTAATAAGGAGGAACTTTCCTTGTGTGTGACCATGGACCTCGTGGGTCCCAGCCGTCAGGCTCTCCACGTACAGTCCTCTTCAGATGACTCTCGTATGTTGACCACGCCGCGCCGACCGCACCGAGGCGGTGAACGACGGCGAGGCCATGTTAGCTAGTCCATTTGTTTTTTTAGTCCATTTGGTGGGCTGGGTGAAACAATGATGTAGCATCTATGCAGCCCGTTTATATATATGGTAGAATTTAAAGCCCATTTGCATTTTTCTCGAAATCCGCGGATTTGCAGGGCTGGGTGAAAATATCATGTTGGGCTAGATGGAGAAATGTTATAAAAACATAAACACATGATTGCATGTCTATTACTGCATTGGTTAGTAAAATCTTTGCAAGCTTATGTAGGCAATCACTAGGAGTTAACTTGCCAAGTTATATATAAACAATTATTATTATTTTTTTTAAGAAACTTTAAACTTACGAAATAAAATAAAATCCCTCGCAAAAAAACTTATGAAATAAAATACCATTTAAATTTGATGAGTTAATAGTACGTGGGGTATTATTATTTTTTAGGCTAGACGTGGGACAGTTGAGTTGGTTCTAGGGAAAAGTACTGGGAGAAAACTCAGCTTACATCGAAAAAGAAAGTGGGAGAAAATTCAGATATAGGATTAATGAAAACGAAAAATAGAACTGAGTTGTGCGTCGTCTTGAAAAAACAAACATAACTTGGGCTGCTGATGTTGTAGACAAGCTAGGTTGGGAGGCCCAGAGGCCGCTTGATACCTGCGGGACCCAAAAAATGTTGAAACATGTCGTGGACTGCCCACGTTAAACAACAAAACCTAGGCCATGGACCTGGTGGGCCCAGAGCTGTCAGCCTCCCGACATACAGTTGTCTCCCGATTCCTCTTGTTTAGCTGACCATGTTGGGAACGACAGACGGCGGCGCCGCGGCTAGAGCACCAAGGCGGAGGACGACGTTGAGACCTCAGACCGAACGAACTGGAGCGGGGGAAGACGCAGGCGGAGGGGAGTACGAGGGTTGACTTGTTCGGGTGCAGGGTGGATTCAGAGGTACCCCCCATGCCCTCCTGGCCACGTAGGTTACGTAGGCTAGATTTAGAGGTACCTCACACGTGTTCAGGTCATTGGTATCTTTGTCTTCTTTCATGTTGGCGTAACAGGGGTCGATGATGGTCTCGGCGAGGTCAACCATGGAGTCCTTCTCCTGCCCGTTGCTGATGATCTTGTATTGCTTCTGGATGTCGACAAGCTTGTTGCACCAGATGGCCGAATCGTCGTGTTCTTCCTTCTCTCCACCGTAGTGAAGGTGTAGTCGGCGTTGCTGATGAAATGGGCGAATGCTCCAGAACCTCTGATGGCCCTACAGAAGTGGTAGATGAGAACCTCGTCCCGCACACATACCTTGGCCACGACGATCCGCTGGTCCCTGTCAGGAGACGATGGGCACAAGGTCTAGTCCTACAACCTTGTGCTTTTTCGTCCCGTAGGTACTGCTTGAACTTGGCGAGGCAGAGCTTCACTGAGTTTGGATCGTTGGTGTACATCACATTCAGCTATAGGACTGAACGGCAAACTCAAAGGGGAACTCCTTGCTGAAGTCCATATCCAGCAGGCTCACCCCTCGGATCGCCATTGGAGTCTCTTCAAGTGAACGAGTGTGTAGGCGGTGGCGGCAGTTCGTTTTTCAGCTCTTGGGGAACTGGATTCAACAGTAAACTGAGTGTGTACAGGCGACAACAGTTACTACCCCTCCCTCGTCCGCTGCACGCCCGGCAGAAGATACACCCTCGGCGCATTCAAACGCCTCCATTAAGAAACACCTACTCCGGCCACACGTCGGTTCACGAGCGGGTCTGTATTGGTACTATAATAACAGGAGTTAATGGTCACTTTACTTAAATTTAATTACCTTTAATAGAAATTTAGAAACATTAAAACTGAGCGCTTTTCCAGCCATCCTAGGCCATTAGCACTTGTAGTCGTCTGATCATCATTTGGGGTGTTTTTTTGGCCGTCAAATTGTCCCTCAATCCCAGTTCGCTAACTTTGATCGCTACCAACGAGAGCTCACCTTTGGGCCGCTGCTCTGGTGACATTTTTGGGCCTATGATATTAAATTGGGCCCAATGACTTGTAGTAGTCAACCCATTACCCAATTATTCCGCAAGAACATCGGGTGGTGGCTGATCCTTGTCCTCGAAAAAAGTGACTCGCCGGTCGAGTCTGTCGCTAGGTCCTATTCGAGGCCGGTCCTTGAGGTGAGCGAGATCGTGCGGATCGGGGCCTTCGGGACCGCACGCCGATCCAGACAAAGGCAAAGAGATTCTCATAAAAGCTAGATAAAGGCGAAGCGACCGTGCGACTGTTCGGTGAAATTTAGTCGCGGGATTGAAGGAAGCAATCAATCTTCAGTTTCTAGAAGGATTCATCGCGCTGAAGTGCGCCACTCGTCGGTGGTAATTTATACACGTGTGTGTTTCTGTTTTTCCAATCTGTATACAGGCGCCAGTATATACTTCGTCACCTGGCACTCTCGGCTCTCCTAGAACCCTTCTTCCTCGTGCAGCAGAAGGTAAGCAATCATGGTTCTCAGCCGTGTTTCCCAACGCTGGTGTCTCCCTCCTTCTTGCCTCCTCCTAACCCAACCTGCTGTGTCTCTGTCCTCCGCCTGCTCGATCCAGATTGCATCCAGGGTAGCGGGATCTGTCCATGGTGATGATTAGGGAAGTACAAGGGGCAACAACTGGACCACCATCCCCGCCTTGTGCCTGCCGCAAAGCACCACGGAAACCATCAGCCAGGCAACAATAAGGTGCCACGGTTCTGTCTGCTACCTTTTCTTCATCGTCATCTCTACTGCTGCTGCCCAGCACCTCGCTCACAACCCCTCGGTACACCCTTAATTTCCTGGCTTCATTATTTCATTTCAGTTTGAGGTTGTGGCGTTGACGACGAGGAATAAGTGGACATGTTATCTGACCATGTCAACTAATATCCAGCAATTTCTACTACACACTTTGTCATGTAGAGTACCTTTTCCGTCGGGGTGCATTTTTTGAGTACTCTCACAAATTAAAGTTCCCTAGGTGCAGCTTCTACCACTAGAGGTCTCCATGATTGATGCTCCCAGATTTATCTCCGCCCGCATGCCATGGTGCAGAATATGCAAGGTTTTGGAATCAGCATATGAAACTGGTTGAACTTTTGATTTGATTTGACTACCCATGAATATATGGGACTATAGTTGAGTAATTGGTGTTCAATTATTCCATGTTCCAGTCAGCCTAATACTAATTTTTGTTGTTGTTTGTAATGCTGAATTTTAATTGGAGATTATAAGAATACAACTGATGAAAGAGTATGTGTCTTTTGTAATTTCTCACCACTATGAGTTCGAGATAATATTAAATAATAACATTGTTCCATAATGTGAGGTAAGTGAAAGAAAAGTGTTTTTGATGTAGGTCTTGGAAAGTGCTTCGTCATTTCTTTAGCATGATAACATATTTTTCTTGCTAAAAATTGCTTCTACGTTTTCTGATGGAGTGGCAGTCCTAATTTGTAGTAGGCTTTGGAAAGGAAAACATCAATGTTTTTAATGGTTAGATGCTACAATATTGGTGGAAGTAACGAAAGCAAACTACTTGTTTAATGATTAATGAGCTTACTATCTTGCAAACACAAATTCTTATTCTTAAAGTTCATTTTTATTGGCGAAGATAGTATGATCATCCACCACGTCCTCTTATTCAGACATACTGATCTTGATTCAGGGGACACAAATCACAGGGAGAGAGGAGTTCTGCAAGGGAGACTGGTCCTTGACTCCTTGGTGAGAGACACGAGTTCAGACTCGCCAAAAATTCCATATATATGTTATTTTTCTTGATATTTATTGATTTACAGTTGATACGTAATCATGTTTTTCACATCTTATAGTACAGAAATTTTTG
Source organism: Secale cereale (assembly GCA_902687465.1). NCBI lineage: Eukaryota > Viridiplantae > Streptophyta > Magnoliopsida > Poales > Poaceae > Secale > Secale cereale. Next base: position 118,149,629 of record LR738716.1, on the reverse strand, counting down.
TTTGGAACCACCATTATTTATACCTAATTGTGTGTTGTACATATTATTGCAACGGAACCACTGTACCAGATATGCTGGATACAAATTATTTAGATATGCAAACTAATATAACAAGACATGTGTGTCGGTTTTTCCTTTGAAGTTCAATGAGAAGCCACCCTGTGAGACATATGTATCAGATATAACCCGTGTTTCAAAGTAAGTTACTTAGGTTGCCATCCAAACGAAGAGGTTGTTCAATTTCATTGCTGTAAATTTAAATTTTCCATGGAAGGTGCTTATATAGTGTAACTTTACAATGCTATTTTTAATGGGATGAGTGTCAATCTGATGTTTCATAGGTCACATCATAGGAATTATTGTACTACTTCCTGTTATATATACTTTTACACACAACTATGTATGTATTTTAATAAAAGCAAATAGAATGACTTTATTACTTGCACAATTGGTTGATGTCTCTAAATCGATGATATCCATGATACCGTCGACTATAGTACACAGTTACCAATGAGTGTTGACCGCAAACATGTCGTCTGTATAATGCCAGATAAATGTATAGCTCGCCAAACAAGCTTATAAGTAATGGACATATTATGATTTTTAACCATTTCCATTCGCTAATATGCAGATTAATGGAACGCATTTTTTTAATTATCTAGAGGTCGTCTTCAGGTTAACTACATGTGCCAGCTCTCAACGCGGAACTACAGTTGGTGTGTTTCTGGTTTGGAAATGGGTTCTACCTTTCTATATGGTTATACACTTCATTTGATTTCTGGCGCCAGCCATTGAGATACGAGGTTGTGGTATTAGTTGGTTTATGTAAATTTAGCATCCATGTTCCGTATCAGCATATATGTACATAATTTACTACTCTCTCTATAAAGAAATATAAGAGCATTTAAATCACTACTTTAGATAAATATATTGTCAAAATAGAAGGGGTGCGGCAACGCGCGCCATCATTGATCTAGTTTGTACTTAAAACAAGCAATGCATTGGCTCATTCTATCTATGCCACGGGATCAACATGCACAACAATTAGAATTATTATTCTGAGGACGCACACGATCAGCACATTTGTCGCACTTTCACAAAGATAATACTACCAAGTTCGAACTATTTGTTATGGTTGTTGTCCTCTGCATCATCATGTTGTGTTTCCGAGCTTGCAAGATTCAAAAACCAACAAATAAGATCCAAATAATAAGTACAACAAAGATGCCTACACATCTCATTGATTCCCAGCTTGCAAAATTCAGAACCAACAAATAAGATCCAAATAATAAGTACAAATAAGATGCCTACACATCTCGTTGATTCCCAGCTTGCAAGACTCAGAACCAACCCATTAGAGCCTTTTGATAAAGTGAATATCGAGATTAAATCCATCTTAGCTAGCCGTGTCATACAACCCAAGAATTTGGCGAATGCTCTTGACCATCACAACATATGTAATTGAGTATTCATGTTTGCACAGATAAGAAAGAGCATGATTACTATAATAGTGGCATTAGTTGAAGCAAACTTTATTTCCAAAACGAGAAAATATTGTGATAGAATAGCTTTAATTAAAAAAATAGAACATTAGCACAGTATGACAAAGCACAATCATGTTGATAAAGGACAGTACTGACCGGTGTGAGGGGCGCTATGCTGCCACGACTCGATGTGGTGAACCTGCAAATCCACTCGGATTAGGCCAACCTGCATATCCATGATTCAATTCATGCGCCTTTTTCTGCGATTCACCTGAAATGAAGCAAAGATTGCATCATTGAGCTAGCAAGAAGTACTTGCTCTTGTGAGATGGCAGGTTCTTCTTTAGTAGTTACAAAAAAATTGAGCAACAATAAGGTTGGTTGTCCTTTTGTGCAGTTCCACTAAAATAAAGTGCCATTGTGGTGACAGTGATCTTGCAAAGACTAATAAAATGTTGCACGACATTACCAGCAGAATTTGACAGAGATTTTGGAAATTCCAATCACCATTTTGTGAAGTTCCACCAAAATTGAGAGATGTTGCCCACGTGAAATTTTAGTTGAACTGCACAAGACACTCATTCAAAAAAAGTGTTTTGTGCAGTTCACCAAAAGGTCACAATAGCAACAAGGTGAAATGGATATCCCTATCTGCACAGAAAGATAGAAAGTAAACAGTTGCTGGTCAATAAGAATATACGAAACATGTACGAAATGAAAAGAAGCATCTTAATTATGTTCATGGCAATCACGCAAGGACAGTAGAAATTTTAAAACGTCAGCAATGCTTCATGTTACCAGAAGCATTACGATCAACAATGAGATTCCTCAAATATGGGATTACTTTAATGGTGGCATTGCTTGTTTACCAGATACAATAAATCAACAGCGGCTAAAGAGTTGGTTTAAGGGCACGGGACCGTGGGGACACCAGGACACTCAGCAGCATAAAGGAGCAACTTACTTATCATACTGGGGAAAACAGCATGAGTGCCATTTGTAACACAGTTTAATTGCAACTTATCAGTGGAGGCATTAGATTAACAATAACACTGGTTAGACATGTTCCTAAGGTAACAGTGTGATCGCTTCATTTTACATGTGCCCTTACATTAACAACAACAAAAGGTTGGTATAAGGACATGCGACAGTGGTCGCATCAGCACAATGTACCTACAAGGAGGCATAAAGTGGTGATGCCGAGTTTGTTCATGCTATGTGAGGGCAGCAAATCTAATCATGGAGACCTTTTACTATGTGAGGGCAGCAAACCTAATCCTAGAGACCTTGCACTATGTGAGGGCAGCAAATCTAATCCTGGAGACCTTTTACTATGTGAGGGCAGCAAACCTAATCCTGGAGACCTTTTACTATGTGAGGGCAACAAATCTAATCCTGAGACCCTTTACTATGTGAGGGCAGCAATTCTAATCCTGGAGACCTTTTACTATGTGAGGGGCAGGAAATCTTATCCTGAGACCTTTTACTTTGTTGACTTGTCCACCAGCCGCCACTTTCTATCCTTTTTTCAACCAATAATAGATATGTTCCTTATCTAGTTTGTACTGCGTTTTCCCATTATTTCCCTTTTCAACCAAGAGACCGGTTGGGTATCCGGTCTCTACTACTTTCACCATATTATTTCCTCTTTGAATCAAGTCCTAGATTCATGCTACAACTTTCCCCC
>LR738716.1:117989718-118008355 GCA_902687465.1 Secale cereale | reverse complement strand
AACCGCGAGTGTTGACGAATGACACGTAAACGCACCCCTGGGTTCGTAAATCCTTGAAATCACTCCGGGACCACAAAACAGTGAGTAATAGTCCACAAAATAGGCCAGAAAAACCGCGAGTGTTGATGACCGACACGTAAAGGCACCCCGGGGTTCGTCAATATTGAAAATCACTCCGGGACCCCAAAACAGTGAGTAATAGTCTACAAAACAGGCCAGAATCAGCGAAAATCGCGAGTGTTGATGACCGACAAGTAAAGTCACCCCGGGGTTCGTCAATATTGAAAACCACTCCTGGGCCCCAAAATAGTGAGTACTAGTCCACGAAAGAGGCCAGAATCGGCCAAAACTGCGAGTGCTGATAACCGACACGTAAGCGCACCTTGGGGTTCAACAACTATGCAAATTGCTTCGGGACCCCCAAAACGGTGAGTAATAGTGCATGAAACAGGTTAGAATCGGCCAAAACTTCGAGTGTTGATGACTGACACGTAAACGCACCCCGGGGTTCGTGAATCATGGAAATCACTCTAGGACCCCAAAGCGGTGAGTAATAGTCCACGAAACGGGTTAGAATCGACAAAAACCACGAGTGTTGATGAATGACACGTAAACGCACCCATGGGTTCGTAAATCCTTGAAATCACTCTGGGACCCCAAAACGGTGAGTAATAGTCCACAAAATAGGCTAGAAAAACCACGAGTGTTGATGACCGACAAGTAAAGGCACCCCGGGTTTCATCAATATTGAAAATCACTCCGGGACCCCAAAACAATGAGTAATAGTCCACGAAAGAGGCTAGAATCGGCCAAAACTGTGATTGCTGATAACCGACACGTATGCGCACATTGGGGTTCAACAATTATGGAAGTCGCTTCGGGACCCGAAAACGGTGAGTAATAGTCCACGAAAGAGGCCAGAATCGGCCAAACCTGCAAGTGCTGATAACCGATACGTAAGCGCACCTCGAGGTTCAACAACTATGGAAGTCGCCTCGGGACCCCAAAACGGTGAGTAATAATCCACGAAACGGGTCAGAATCAGGCAAAACTTCGAGTGTTCATGACCGACACGTAAATGCACCCCGGCGTTCGTCAATCGTGGAAATCACTCTGGGACCCCAAAATGGTGAGTAATAGTCCACGAAACGGGTCAGAATCGACAAAAACCACGAGTGTTGATGAACAACACGTAAACGCACCCCTGGGTTCGTAAATTCATGAAATCACTCCGGGACCCCAAAATAGTGAATAATAGTCCACAAAACAGGCCAGAAAAACCGCGAGTGTGAATGACCGACACGTAAAGGCACCCCATGGTTCGTCAATATTGAAAATCACTCCGGGACGCCAAAACAGTGAGTAATAGTCCACGAAAGAGGCCAGCATCAGCCCAAATTGCGAGTGCTGATAACCGACACGTAAGCGCACCTTGGGGTTCAACAACTATGGAAATCGCTTCGGGACCCCAAAACGGTGAGTAATAGTCCACGAAACGGGTCAGAATCGGCCAAAACTTCGATTGTTGATGACCGACACGTAAACGCACCCCGGGGTTCGTCAATCATGGAAATCACTCTGGGACCCCAAAACGGTGAGTAATAGTCCACGAACGGGGTCAGAATCGGCCAAAACATCGTGTGTTGATGAATGACACATGAACGCACCCATGGGTTCGTAAATTCTTGAAATCACTCCGGGACCCGAAAATAGTGAGTAATAGTCCACAAAATAGGCCAGAAAAACCACGAGTGTTGATGACCGACACGTAAAGGCACCCCGGGTTTCGTCAATATTGAAAATCACTCCGGGACCCCAAAACAATGAGTAATAGTCCACGAAAGAGGCCAGAATCGGCCAAAACTGCGATTGCTGATAACCGACAAGTATGCGCACATTGGGGTTCAACAACTATGGAAGTCGCTTTGGGACCCCAAAACGGTGAGTAATAGTCCATGAAAGAGGCCCGAATCGGCCAAACCTGCAAGTGCTGATAACCGACACGTAAGCGCACCTCGAGGTTCAACAACTATGGAAGTCGCTTCGGAACCCAAAATGGTTAGTAATAATCCACGAAATGGGTCAGAATCGGGCAAAACTTCGAGTGTTAATGACCGACACGTAAATGCACCCCGGCGTTCGTCAATCGTGGAAATCACTCTGGGACCCCAAAACGGTGAGTAATAATCCACGAAACGGGTCAGAATCAGGCAAAACTTCGAGTGTTCATGACCTACACGTAAATGCACCCCGGCGTTCGTCAATCGTGGAAATCACTCTAGGACCCCAAAACGGTGAGTAATAGTCCACGAAACGGGTCAGAATCGACAAAAATCGCGAGTGTTGATGAACGACACGTAAACGCACCCCTGGGTTCTTAAATTCTTGAAATCACTCCGGGACCCCAAAATAGTGAGTAATAGTCCACAAAACAGGCCAGAAAAACCGCGAGTGTGGATGACCGACACGTAAAGGCACCCCATGGTTCGTCAATATTGAAAATCACTCCGGGACGCCAAAACAGTGAGTAATAGTCCACGAAAGAGGCCAGCATCAGCCAAAATTGCGAGTGCTGATAACCGACACGTAAGCGCACCTTGGGGTTCAACAACTATGGAAATCGCTTCGGGACCCCAAAACGGTGAGTAATAGTCCACGAAACGTGTCAGAATCGGCCAAAACTTCGACTGTTGATGACCGACACGTAAACGCACCCCGGGGTTCGTCAATCATGGAAATCACTCTGGGACCCCAAAACGGTGAGTAATAGTCCACGAACAGGGTCAGAATCGGCCAAAACATCGTGTGTTGATGAATGACACGTGAACGCACCAATGGGTTCGTAAATTCTTGAAATCACTCCGGGACCCGAAAATAGTGAGTAATAGTCCGCAAAATAGGCTAGAAAAACCACGAGTGTTGATGACCGACACGTAAAGGCACACCGGGTTTCGTCAATATTGAAAATCACTCCGGGACCCCAAAACAATGAGTAATAGTCCACGAAAGAGGCCAGAATCGACCAAAACTGTGATTGCTGATAACCGACACGTATGCGCACATTGGGGTTCAACAACTATGGAAGTCGCTTCGGGACCCCAAAACGGTGAGTAATAGTCCACGAAAGAGGCCAGAATCCGCCAAACCTGCAAGTGCTGATAACCGACACGTAAGCGCACCTCGAGGTTCAACAACTATGGAAGTCGCTTCGGGACCCCAAAATGGTGAGTAATAATCCACGAAACGGGTCAGAATCGGGCAAAACTTTGACTGTTCATGACCGACACGTAAATGCACCCCGGCGTTCGTCAATCGTGGAAATCACTCTGGGACCCCAAAACGGTGAGTAATAGTCCACGAATAGGGTCAGAATCGACAAAAACCGCAAGTGTTGATGAACGACACGTAAACGCACCCCTGGGTTCGTAAATCCTTGAAATCACTCCGGGACCACAAAATAGTGAGTAATAGTCCACAAAACAGGCCAGAAAAACCGCGAGTGTTGATGACCGACACGTAAAGGCACCCCATGGTTCGCCAATATTGAAAATCACTCCGGGACGCCAAAACAGTGAGTAATAGTCCACGAAAGAGGCCAGCATCAGCAAAAATTGCGAGTGCTGATAACCGACACATAAGCGCACCTTGGGGTTCAACAACTATGGAAATTGCTTTGGGACCCCAAAACAGTGATTAATAGTCCACGAAAGAGGCCAGAATCGGCCAAAACTGCGATTGCTGATAACCGACACGTATGCGCACATTGGGGTTCAACAACTATGGAAGTCGCTTTGGGACCCCAAAACGGTGAGTAATAGTCCATGAAAGAGGCCCGAATCGGCCAAACCTGCAAGTGCTGATAACCGACACGTAAGCGCACCTCGAGGTTCAACAACTATGGAAGTTGCTTCGGAACCCAGAACGGTGAGTAATAATCCACGAAACGGGTCAGAATCGGGCAAAACTTCGAGTGTTAATGACCGACACGTAAATGCACCCCGGCGTTCGTCAATCGTGGAAATCACTCTGGGACACCAAAACGGTGAGTAATAGTCCACGAAACGGGTCAGAATCAACAAAAACCGCGAGTCTTGATGAACGACACGAAAACGTACCCCTGGGTTCGTAAATCCTTGAAATCACTCCGGGACCCCAAAATAGTGAGTAATAGTCCACAAAACAGGCCAGAAAAACTGCGAGTCTTGATGACCGACACGTAAAGGCACCCCTGTCACATCCCTAGCTAGCACTTGCATTAGGACCTGACTAGAGTGTGCATCATGTTTACTTTCAAAGAAACTTGAAATGGGATTAACAGAAACCCCAGCACCCCTCCCCTAACAACTAGGGTTTGCTAAAATATTTTCCAATGTACCCAAAATGCCCTTAAAAAATGTTCATCATTTCTGCCTTGGTCTTAAACCTCTGCCAAAAATGGTGCACAATTTTCTAGGACAATCTAGGGCTTTGGATTAAATCATATGGTATTTGAATTTGGGCATTTAAATGCTATAAAATATTTTAAATGCTCAAATAATCATGAACTATAATGTTTCCTACTGTTCATATTATATACAGTAGGTATGACAAGTGTCATGAGTTATAAAAATGTTTAGGCATTTTTATTAATTGAACAAAGCTGCAAAAGAAATAAAACAGAAAGAAAATAGGAAAGGAAAAATAGGAAGAACACTTACCTGAGCCCACTTACCTGCTGGCCCAGCCGGCCCAGCCCACCCGGCGCATCCCCGTCTTCTTCGTCGCGCCAGCGCACGAAGCAGCTCGGTGGCGAGCGCCGCCGATGCGCCGGCCACCTCCTGCCTGCCTAGCTGGCCCCTCGGCCCTCTGGACGGTCTAGAACGTCGCCACGGAGCCACCTCGACCGTTTCCCCCTCTTTCCCGTGTCTCTCCCCTCCTCTCTTCCCTCCGCCGAGCTCCCCCGAGCGAGCTCGTCGCCGACGACCGCTGACACCGCGCTCTACGCCACCCCCTCGCCTCCCCGAAGCACCACTAGCTCCGCCGCATCGCCCCGAAGCTCCCCACCGACGCACACGACGCCAGGAGCTCCGCAACGTCCTCCTCGCCGTCGTCTTCAACCTCCGGCACCGGAGATCGCCGCCGCCCGTACGCCGTCGTCCGACCGTCCCCGAGCTCACTTCGACGCCCTCTGCGACCGCTGTGAGCTCACGCTTCGAACCCCCCTCTCCACGGGCTCGTTTAGGCCTTGTAGCCGCCGCCCCCTTTGCTGACCGACGATCACCGCCGCAGGCCAACTCACCGCCGTGGCCATAGGCACCGTACCTCGTGGCTGAGCACGCCGTTAGTTTCAGTAGGTCACCAGCAAGCTAAAGCAAGCTTTAGCTCCTCCTCCCGTGCACTACAACACCATCCCGACCAACTCCGTGCGAGCACCGCCGCGGACGAGCTCGTTGCCGTCGACTCCGGCGACCCCTCGTCCACCAAGTGGCACCGCTGGATGCGGTGCATCACCAGGAGCACACCGAGCCCATCCGCGCGGCAAATGGAAGCCGGAATAGGGATTCCGACGAGTCACCGCCGTGCGAAATGGTCGCCGCCGGCCAAACTCCGGCGGGCTGACGTGGCCCGATGATTAGGAGCTAACAGTAATTAGTTTAGTCACCACAGTCACTGACAGTGGGCCCCCGCTATTAGTCAAACCCAGTCAACCCTGGTTATGACCGGAATTAGCTCCTGAGACACTAACATGAGGGACCCACCAGTCAGGTTTGACTTGGACTGGCCCTGTTGACTGCCTGACGTCAGCATGATGTCATGCTGACGCAGTAAAGGTTTTTCTGGGATTTTTAGATTTAAAATAATTCAGGAAATTCCAGAAAATAACCAAAACTTCTAAAATTCATATAAAATCAACCATAGCTCAGATGAAAAAGATTTATATATGAAAAATGATTAGAAAAATCCAATCTTTCCAATGGCACTAGTTTCATGCATGTTTGAACAAGTTAACTTGCTGTATACATCAAAAACATGATTATGCACTTATTTAAATAATAGTTTGAACTTCAATTTGAATCCTTGATTCAAATAGGTTCAAACCCTTTTGATTTTAGTTGCATTAGACAACACACATGCATCTTGCCATGTCATGAGCATGCATCATATTGTTGCATTTGTTTGTTAATGATTGTATCGCCGGTATTCCCTGTGTTAGGTCCTGCTCCCGAGGATACTGCTGCGTATCCAGTTGAAGAGCAGTACCCGACAACTACCTTGTCAGGCAAGCAATCATTGATCATTCCGATACAACCCAATCTTCTCGCTCCTGCTCTCTTTTACTGCATTAAGGCAACAGCGTGTGAACTGCTACTTGCTGCGGTAGTTGAACCCTATTCCCTTGCATGACCTGTCATTGCCACAGTAAATAGTTGAAACCCACTAGCATGTGTAGGAGTTGATTGAGCCATGTGATGTGTGATCCACCATGCTATTTGTTTATGTTGCCTGCTATGCTTAGAGTTGTGTCTGTCTGGTTCATCTGGGTGATGGATCAGAGTGAAACAATCTTTAGATAAAAAGAAGGAAGTGTCGAATACGCTTGGTAAAGGTATCGATGAAAGGCCATGTAGGAGTACGTGGTGGGTTGTTTCATTGGAACCGTACATAGGACCCGAGATCTGTATGTCTGGTTCAAGTTCCAGTTAATACCATGCATTGGGCCCGAAACCAATGGACCCTCTCGGCTTATTAATTACCCTTGATCTCTGTCCAGGAGTTGCAACTAGTTTCTGGTGTTTATAGCTTACTGGAGGTCGTGCACAACGCTGACCCTCGGGGTGGGTTGTGATGCGACAGGTACGTGGCACGGTGTACCGGTTGCCCGTTTGGTGACTCGGGAACCCTATACACATCGTTTGGGGCCGTGAGCGACACCCCGACCGGATCTCCCCACGGATGGATCCCAAATAGGCGATAAACCTGGACGAGAGACTTGAGTAGTTAGTCAGGTCGTGGCCGACACCCTCGCTGGGCTTCCGCTTGAAGGTTGCCGAGTACACGCCGAGTAAACGGCGATAAGTGGTGGAAGCGTGTGTGAAGAGGTACACCCCTGCAGGGTTATCAAACTATTCGAATAGCCGTTGTTCGCGGTACGAACTACTTGGTTACTCTTACAGTTCATAGACAAGTTGATGGATACTACTAAAAGCCTCAAGATAAGCGTGAGTGCCGTGGATGGCCGTTCCGTAGGATGACGGAAGAGGATCCTCGGTAGTGTATTGATGTGGTGAGTAGAGGACTCGTGTTCGTAATAACATCTTGCAATCTGTTGAGAGTTGTAGTATAGGTTAGCCAAGGTCAAAGCTGGCATTCTGCTATAAACTCCACTATCCCCTTTTGATAATGTTGCATGTATGATAGGTTCTGTGGTAAGACTTGCTGAGTACCTTTGTACTCATGTTTGCTTAATAACTGTTGCAGAGGAGAACCCTGCCCCTGCTGATGGGTTCTACAGAGACGTTGACGTCGACGAGTAGCTTGACACCCAGACGGTGATCTGGAGCTTGTGAAGGGCCTTGTAGATAGTCAGTCTACACCAAGCCTGTTTTATTTTCTAAGTTGTCTGTACTCAGACATGTAGCTTCCGCTTGTGCTTGTATGACTGTATGACTTGAGTGTTGGGTCATGTGACCCCTACCTGTATGGATATGTTATGTATGGCTCTTGGTGCCTTTTAAATAAAGTACTTTGAGTCATAGAGTTCTGTTGTGATGCAATGTTGTATTTGCACATATTGAGCATATTGCGTGTATGATTGAAATGCTTGGTATGTGTGGGATCCGACACCTAGTTGTTTTCCTTTGGTAGCCTATCTTACAGGGAAATGCCTCCTAGTGATTCCAATGAGCCTTGGTAGCTTGCTACTGCTCGGAACACGTAGGCTGGCCGGCATGTGTCCTTCTTCGTTCATGTGTCTGTCCCTTAGGGGAAATGTCACGCGTTGTTCCTTTAAGTCCATGTAGCTTGCTACGACTTGGGTTCATACGTTGATGACCGACACGTTCGTTGCTGGGTCATGGATGCCTGTCTCTGTAATTTAGTGCCACTTTTGGTTTATAACTAGCCATGTCGGCCCGGATTCTCTGTCATATGGATGCTAGCGACACTGTCATATACGTGTGCCAAAATGCGCAAACGGTCCCGGGCCAGGTAAGGTGGCACCCGTGGGGTTACCGTGCGTGAGGCCGCAAAGTGATATGACGTGTTACAGCTAGATCGGTGTGACTTAGGATCGGGGTCCTGACAGCGTTGGCATCAGAGCTGGACTGCCTGTAGGTTTCTCAAGCCAAACTGGTCGATGTTGAGTCTAGAAAAATTCTTAGTTATATGTAGGGGAATTGATTGTGGAAGGGAACGTAAGGCTCTTTTTACTCCTTTACCTTATGCCCTTCTGATCTAAGTCTGTCTATTCTTTCTACGGGGATTTAGGACTAGGCCTCTTATCCTTACTAGGTTCACGTGTTACTAATCCGTAGACTCTTAGGATTGTTGGTTTCAAGCCTCAGTTCAGTTTCTATCCTTTGAGTATGATGATTGTTGAACCCGGAACCTTGATATGGAATTGTTGAGTGGCTATGCTATCATTTGTATGATGTCTCAAATCTTTGTTTGAGCATTTACAGTTGTTATGCTGCCCGATTTCTTCCAGAAACACTAATGCCTTTGCATTATTTCGTGTTTCAGATGTCTGGCCGCATCCCTCACCAAGTGGTTCGTTTGACTCGGTGCATTAATGTGCCCGGTCACACGGCCATGCTAGTCCATGTGATGACTGAGACCGGTTATCGCTGGTATCCTGAATACACCGTGGAGGAACAGTATCGGGATTTTAATCAAAGTCAGTATTTCTGCACAGTCCGGATATACCCCTCATATCCCGGAGCTAATGATCCCATCCATTGGTCTTATGGACTCGGGATTACCATCGAGATGGCAGTACAGGATGCCGCTTATTCGATGATGACCATTCTCCGTGCTAGGCATGCCCTGTTGCTGAACACTGAGTTCTGTTACATGCCAGCTTCACTCCCCGGAGAGGAAGGCTACTACACTGGTCTGTATACTGATGCTGCTCATGAAGAGCCACTGCTTCAGACTACTGTTCAGATGTTGGAGGATAGGGACCGTGAGGTTCGTGCCCTCCGAATGGAGCTGTATAACACTCGAGCCGCTCACTGGACTACTTTGACACGGCTTGCACCTGCTGTGCACGCCGGATATCTGGACATGCGGGATTTGTATCCTGTGCGGACTCGTCTGCCTGATCGCATGGATTGGCGTGACGTTGGGGGTATTACACCTCCACGTGGGCGTCGGTTACCACCAGCATCGGTACCGAGACCACACCCATGCCCTTATGGTCCTCAGCCATCGAGTGCTCGCGAGTTCCAAGATCCGTCTGTACCACTTCCAGGCTACGGTGGTAATCTTTACGAGGATTACTACGCGAATGTCTGAGCTAGTCCGTGGTAGTAGTAGTATTGTAGTAGTTGTATTTCCACAGTCCTGCGCATCTTGTGGAATATGACTTAGTGTGTACTGAGTTCCTGAGGTGTTGTTAAAAAATGTATAGGAGCATGGAATGCCTCTGATGGGATGTATCGTCTTTCACCGCAGTTGTACTTTAGCCTTGGCTTGTACTAAACTTTGTATGGTGTGTATGACCACTGGTGTATATATAGCAGTTCCTATATTACCATGTCGTACGGATGAACATCTCTGCATTCTGTGTCATCCATTACATTCTGCACTTCTATGTCAAATGTTTGCCATCCTTGTCTAAACCGTTGTTTTGTTTTCCTAGGATGGTCAACACTCGCAACACTCCTGCTGCTCAGGAGCAGGGTGAGGCTAGTGGGGCTAGAGATGGAAATCTGCCCCAGCCACCCTCTTTGGCGGAAGTTATGCTTGAAGCAGAACGGAACAAGAGAGAGACCAACCGTCTGCTGGAACGCATAGAGCAGAACACTGGGTTCCGTCAGAGGAATGACGTGGTGTCAATCCACAATTTTATCAAGATGTGTCCACCGAAGTTCCATCACTCCATTGAACCTCTGGATGCTGATGACTGGCTACGTAGTATTACCCACAAGCTACACTCTGCCCGTGTGGCCGAAGCTGACAAGGTTATCTACGCCGCTTACCATCTTGAGGGCCCTGCCAGTCTTTGGTGGGGAAACTTTGAAGCTATGCGTCCTGCTGGCCCAGTCACTACCTGGGTTGAGTTCAGTGAGGCATTCCGTGAACATCACATTCCGGAAGGTCTCATGGATCGCAAGCGGGAGGAATTCTGCAATTTCACCCAGGGCCGTTTGACTGTGGATGGCTACAGTCGCGAGTTTGGTAATCTGGCACGCTATGCACCTGAGGAAGTATCCACCGATGCCAAGAAGCGGGCGAGGTTCCGCAAGGGACTCAGCCCTGAACTTCGTCGAGATCTACGTCTGCACGAGTGCACCTCCTTCCAGAAGTTGGTTAACAAGGCTATCAGTGCTGAGACAGGCCAGACCGACTTCGAGGCCACCCGCAAGCAGACTCGAGACTTTGGTTCCTCATCCGGCTCTGGCTCTCACAAGCGCCGTGTGTGGGTTCCTAACACTGCTCTGCCACCCAAGTATACACCGAGGCCATCCTATGAGGCGCCTCGTCCAACTCAACAGTTTGCACCTGCTAAGACCTATGGAGGTCCACCCTCCAACTTTGCTCCACGCACCACCACTGTGACATGTTTCAAGTGTGGAAAACCGGGACACTACATGCATGATTGTCCCCAGAATCAGCCAGGAAAACCCGTTGGCCGTGGTAAGCCAACCGGCAAGGTGAACTATGTCAAGCCAATCCCCACTGCACGTGGTCATATCAACTATGTTTCTGCCGAAGAAGCTTATGAGGATCCTAACGTCGTCCATGGTACGCTTCTCGTAAACTGCCATCCGGCATCTGTTCTTTTCGATACTGGAGCATCCCATTCGTTCATATCTGAGAGCTATGCTCGATTGCACAACATGACTTTTTGTGACATGCCTACTTCCATGGTTATTCAAACTCCTGGTTCAAAGTGGCAAACCTCTAGGGTAAGCCATGGAAATGAAATCCTTGTCGATAGACTTGTTTTCCTTGCATCTCTAATCGCTCTCAAGTCCTCGGACATAAACATCATCTTGGGTATGGATTGGATGACAACTCATTATGCCAAGATTGATTGCTTTACTAGGACCGTTCAACTTACCCATCCATCCGGCAAGATAGTCAATGTCTTGGCCCGAATGGCTGAACGTCAGCTCTATTCTCTTAATGCCAGTCCTCTACCAGAACTCGAAGATATCCCGGTAGTCCGTGACTTCCCGGATGTTTTTCCAGAAGAACTGCCAGGAGTTCCACCTGACAGAGATGTCGAGTTCGTGATAGATCTTATGCCTGGAACTGTCCCAATCTCTAGGAGACCCTATAAGATGGCACCACTAGAATTAGCTGAGCTAAAGAAACAACTCGATGAGTCCTTGCAGAAAGGTTTCATCCGTCCTAGTTCTTCCCCTTGGGCTTGCCCCGTCCTCTTCGTCAAGAAGAAGGATGGAACGGAGCGGATGGTTGTAGATTACCGACCTGTCAATCTGGTCACCATAAAGAATAAGTATCCGCTCCCCAGGATCAACGACCTGTATGATCAGCTCGCGGGATCCTCAGTCTTCTCTATGATGGATTTGAGGTTGGGCTACCATCAAATCAAAATCAAGAATGGGGACATTCCTAAAACGGCTTTCGTTACTCGTTATGGCCAATATGAGTACACCGTCATGTCCTTCGGATTAACCAATGCCCCAGCTACCTTTTCTCGGTTAATGAATTCTATATTCATGGAGTATTTGGATAAATTCGTCGTGGTATACCTCGATGATATACTCATTTTCTCCAAGAACAAGGAAGATCATGCCGACCATTTAAGGCTGGTATTGACGAAGCTTCGAGAGCACCGCCTTTATGCCAAATTCTCTAAATGTGAATTTTGGTTGCCAGAAGTAACCTATCTAGGTCATGTGATCTCTGGCAAGGGTATTGCTGTCAATCCTGAGCGAGTTCAAGCCGTCCTTGATTGGACTCCCCCTGAATCGGTCAAGCAAGTTAGGAGTTTTCTTGGCTTAGCGAGCTATTGCCGACGTTTCGTTGAGAACTTCTTCAAAGTTGCTAAACCTCTAACCGAACTCCTCAAGAAAGATAAAAAGTTTGAGTGGACCCCACAGTGCGAGTCCAGTTTTCAGGAACTGAAAAGACGCCTGACATCTGCACCTGTACTGGTACCACCAGACTTTTCCAAGGATTTTATAATCTATTGCGACGCCTCGCGACAAGGACTAGGTTGCATTCTCATGCAAGATCGTCAAGTGATTGCATACGCATCTCGACAGTTGCGTCCACATGAGGATAACTATCCTACTCATGATCTAGAGCTTGCAGCTGTAGTCCATGCACTCAAAACATGGCGACATTACCTTCTTGGTAATCGCTGTGAAATCTTCACTGATCACCAAAGTTTGAAGTATATCTTCACCCAACCGGATTTGAATCTCAGGCAAAGACGTTGGGTTGAGTTGCTCACCGACTACGACTTAGGAATCACTTACACTCCTGGAAAGGCCAATGTCATGGCTGATGCACTAAGTCGTAAGTCATATTGTAACAATTTAATGTTACAACAAAGTCAACCACTTCTCCACGAGGAATTTCGCAAGCTTAACCTTCACATTGTTCCTCGAGGATTTCTTTCCACCTTGGTGGCGAAACCTACTCTTTTGGATCAGGTCATCAAAGCACAGAAGGTTGATCCCGGAATTTCCCGTATTAAGAGGAACATCAAGAAAGGAGTTGCAGGATGTTTCTCAATTGATTATCAAGGAGTCGTATTCTTTAGCAACCGTTTAGTGGTTCCTAAAGTACGAAACCTAAGACGTTTGATCCTTAAGTAGGCTCATGAATCTCCTCTCACGATTCATCCCGGTAGTACCAAAATGTATCAAGACCTACGTCAAAGATTCTGGTGGACTAGGATGAAGAGAGAAATCGCTCAATTCATTGCTAACTGCGACGTTTGTCGTCAAGTCAAAGCAGAGCATCAACGGCCTGCTGGCACCCTTCAACCTCTAGCTATTCCTGAATGGAAATGGGACAAAGTCGGTATGGACTTCATTACCGGGTTTCCCAGGTCCAGGAAAGGGAATAATGCTATCTTCGTCGTTATCGACCGCCTCTCTAAAGTAGCTCATTTCCTGCCTGTTCGGGAGAGTATTACCGCTAGCCAGCTAGCAGACTTATATATCTCTCGAATAGTATCACTTCATGGTGTACCGTTGGAGATTAACTCAGACCGTGGAAGTCTTTTTACCTCCCGATTTTGGGAAAGTTTCCAGAATGCTATGGGAACTCATCTCTCTTTCAGTACTGCCTTCCATCCGCAATCAAGTGGTCAAGTGGAACGAGTCAATCAAATTCTGGAAGACATGCTTCGAGCCTTTGTCATTTCTTTCGGTATGGAATGGGAAAAATGTCTTCCATTTGCCGAATTCGCTTATAACAATAGTTATCAAGCCAGCTTGGGCAAAGCTCCCTTCGAAGTTCTATATGGACGAAGGTGTCGAACACCTCTTAACTGGTCAGAGACCGGGGAAAGACAATTCTTTGGCCCGGATATGATCCAGGAAGCAGAGGAACAAGTTCGCATCGTTCGTGAGAGATTGAAAACAGCCCAGTCTCGCCAAAAGAGCCAATATGATAGTCATCATAAGGCTGTGACTTTTGAAGTCGGCGATAAGGCTTACCTTCGGGTTACTCCTCTTAAGGGAACCCATCGCTTCGGTATCAAAGGCAGATTGGCCCCTCGTTATATCGGTCCTTTTCGCATTCTTGCCAAACGAGGAGAAGTTGCCTACCAATTGGAACTACCTCCGCACCTCTCCAGAGTTCATGATGTTTTCCACGTTTCTCAACTCAGGCGTTTCTTCTCGGATCCTATCCGCGGAGTGGACCACGAAACGCTTGATCTCTAAGATAATCTCACATATCGAGAATACCCCGTTCGTATTCTTGATAAAACTGAGCGCACCACTCGACGCCACAATATCAAGTTTCTCAAGGTTCAATGGTCACATCATTCCGAGAGTGAAGCTACTTGGGAAAGGGAGGATCGTCTTCGACTTGAGTACCCCACCCTCTTTCCGGAGGAACCCGAATCTCGGGACGCGATTCTTTTAAGTGGGGGTGAGTTGTCACATCCCTAGCTAGCACTTGCATTAGGACCTGACTAGAGTGTGCATCATGTTTACTTTCAAAGAAACTTGAAATGGGATTAACAGAAACCCCAGCACCCCTCCCCTAACAACTAGGGTTTGCTAAAATATTTTCCAATGTACCCAAAATGCCCTTCAAAAATGTTCATCATTTCTGCCTTGGTCTTAAACCTCTACCAAAAATAGTGCACAATTTTGTAGGACAATCTAGGGCTTTGGATTAAATCATATGGTATTTGAATTTGGGCATTTAAATGCTATAAAATATTTTAAATGCTCAAATAATCATGAACTATAATGTTTCCTACTGTTCATATTATATACAGTAGGTATGACAAGTGTCATGAGTTATAAAAATGTTTAGGCATTTTTATTAATTGAACAAAGCTGCAAAAGAAATAAAACAGAAAGAAAATAGGAAAAGAAAAATAGGAAGAACACTTACCTGAGCCCACTTAGCTGCTGGCCCAGCCGGCCCAGCCCACCAGGGGCATCCCCATCTTCTTCGTCGCGCCAGCGCACGAAGCAGCTCGGTGGCGAGCGCCGCCGATGCGCCGGCCACCTCCCGCCTGCCTGGCTGGCCCCTCGGCCCTCTGGACGGTCTAGAACGTCGCCACGGAGCCACCTCGACCGTTTCCCCCTCTTTCCCGTGTCTCTCCCCTCCTCTCTTCCCTCCGCCGAGCTCCCCCGAGCGAGCTCGTCGTCGACGACCGCTGACACCGCGCTCTACGCCACCCCCTCGCCTCCCCGAAGCACCACTAGCTCCGCCGCATCGCCCCGAAGCTCCCCACCGACGCACACGACGCCAGGAGCTCCGCAACGTCCTCCTCGCCGTCGTCTTCAACCTCCGGCACCGGAGATCGCCGCCGCTCGTACGCCGTCGTCCGACCGTCCCCGAGCTCACTTCGACGCCCTCTGCGACCGCTGTGAGCTCACGCTTCGAACCCCCCTCTCCACGGGCTCGTTTAGGCCTTGTAGCCGCCGCCCCCTTTGCTGACCGACGATCACCGCAGCCGGCCAACTCACCGCCGTGGCCATAGGCACCGTACCTCGTGGCTGAGCACGCCGTTAGTTTCAGTAGGTCACCAGCAAGCTAAAGCAAGCTTTAGCTCCTCCTCCCGTGCACTACAACACCATCCTGACCAACTCCGTGCGAGCACCGCCGCGGACGAGCTCGTCGCCGTCGACTCCGGCGACCCCTCGTCCAACAAATGGCACCGCTGGATGCGGTGCATCACCAGGAGCACACCGAGCCCATCCGCGCGGCAAATGGAAGCCGGAATAGGGATTCCGACGAGTCACCGCCGTGCGAAATGGTCGCCGCCGGCCAAACTCCGGCGGGCTGACGTGGCCCGATGATTAGGAGCTAACAGTAATTAGTTTAGTCACCACAGTCACTGACAGTGGGCCCCCGCTGTTAGTCAAACCCAGTCAACCCTGGTTATGACCGGAATTAGCTCCTGAGACACTGACATGAGGGAACCACCAGTCAGTTTGACTTGGACTGGCCCTGTTGACTGCCTGACGTCAGCATGATGTCATGCTGACGCAGTAAAGGTTTTTCTGGGATTTTTAGATTGAAAATAATTCAGGAAATTCCAGAAAATAACCAAAACTTCTAAAATTCATATAAAATCAACCATAGCTCAGATGAAAAAGATTTATATATGAAAAATGATCAGAAAAATCCAATCTTTCCAATGGCACTAGTTTCATGCATGTTTGAACAAGTTAACTTGCTGTATACATCAAAAACATGATTATGCACTTATTTAAATAATAGTTTGAACTTCAATTTGAATCCTTGATTCAAATAGGTTCAAACCCTTCTGATTTTAGTTGCATTAGCCAACACACATGCATCTTGCCATGTCATGAGCATGCATCATATTGTTGCATTTGTTTGTTAATGATTGTATCGCCGGTATTCCCTGTGTTAGGTCCTGCTCCCGAGGATACTGCTGCGTATCCAGTTGAAGAGCAGTACCCGACAACTACCTTGCCAGGCAAGCAATCATTGATCATTCCGATACAACCCAATCTTCTCGCTCCTGCTCTCTTTTACTGCATTAAGGCAACAGCGCGTGAACTGCTACTTGCTGCGGTAGTTGAACCCTATTCCCTTGCATGACCTGTCATTGCCACAGTAAATAGTTGAAACCCACTAGCATGTGTAGGAGTTGATTGAGCCATGTGATGTGTGATCCACCATGCTATTTGTTTATGTTGCCTGCTATGCTTAGAGTTGTGTCTGGTCTGGTTCATCTGGGTGATGGATCAGAGTGAAACAATCTTTAGATAAAAAAGAAGGAAGTGTGGAATACGCTTGGTAAAGGTATCGATGAAAAGCCATGTAGGAGTACGTGGTGGGTTGTTTCATTGGAACCGTACATAGGACCCGAGATCTGTATGTCTGGTTCAAGTTCCAGTTACTACCATGCATTGGGCCCGAAACCAATGGACCCTCTCGGCTTATTAATTACCCTTGATCTCTTTCCAGGAGTTGCAACTAGTTTCTGGTGTTTATAGCTTACTGGAGGTCGTGCACAACGCTGACCCTCGGGGTGGGTTGTGATGCGACAGGTACGTGGCACGGTGTACCGGTTGCCCGTTTGGTGACTCGGGAACCCTGTACACATCGTTTGGGGCCGTGAGCGACACCCCGGCCGGATCTCCCCACGGATGGAACCCAAATAGGCGATAAACCTGGACGAGAGACTTGAGTAGTTAGTCAGGTCATGGCCGACACCCTCGCTGGGCTTCCCCTTGAAGGTTGCCGAGTACACGCCGAGTAAACGGCGATAAGTGGTGGAAGCGTGTGTGAAGAGGTACACCCCTGCAGGGTTATCAAACTATTCGAATAGCCGTTGTTCGCGGTACGAACTACTTGGTTACTCTTACAGTTCATAGACAAGTTGATGGATACTACTAAAAGCCTCAAGATAAGCGTGAGTGCCGTGCATGGCCCTTCCGTAGGATGACGGAAGAGGATCCTCGGTAGTGTATTGATGTGGTGAGTAGAGGACTCGTGTTCGTAATAACATCTTGCAATCCGTTGAGAGTTGTAGTATAGGTTAGCCAAGGTCAAAGCTGGCATTCTGCTATAAACTCCACTATCCCCTTTTGATAATGTTGCATGTATGATAGGTTCTGTTGGTAAGACTTGCTGAGTACCTTTGTACTCATGTTTGCTTAATAACTGTTGCAGAGGAGAACCCTGCCCCTGCTGATGGGTTCTACATAGACGTTGTCGTCGACGAGTAGCTTGACACCCAGACGGTGATCTGGAGCTTGTGAAGGGCCTTGTAGATAGTCAGGCTACACCAAGCCTGTTTTATTTTCTAAGTTGTCTGTACTCAGACATGTAGCTTCCGCTTGTGCTTGTATGACTGTATGACTTGAGTGTTGGGTCATGTGACCCCTACCTGTATGGATATGTTATGTATGGCTCTTGGAGCCTTTTAAATAAAGTACTTTGAGTCATAGAGTTCTGTTGTGATGCAATGTTGTATTTGCACATATTGAGCATATTGCGTGTATGATTGAAATGCTTGGTATGTGTGGGATCCGACACCTAGTTGTTTTCCTTTGGTAGCCTATCTTACAGGGAAATGCCTCCTAGTGATTCCAATGAGCCTTGGTAGCTTGCTACTGCTCGGAACACGTAGGCTGGCCGGCATGTGTCCTTCTTCGTTCCTGTGTCTGTCCCTTAGGGGAAATGTCACGCGTTGTTCCTTTAAGTCCATGTAGCTTGCTACGACTTGGGTTCAGACGTTGATGACCGACACGTTCGTTGCTGGGTCATGGATGCCTGTCTCTGTAATTTAGTGCCACTTTTGGTTTATAACTAGCCATGTCGGCCCGGATTCTCTGTCATATGGATGCTAGCGACACTGTCATATACGTGTGCCAAAATGCGCAAACGGTCCCGGGCCAGGTAAGGTGGCACCCGTGGGGTTACCGTGCGTGAGGCCGCAAAGTGATATGACGTGTTACAGCTAGATCGGTGTGACTTAGGATCGGGGTCCTGACAACCCCAGGGTTCGCCAATATTGAAAATCACTCTGGGACCCCAAAACAGTGAGTAATAGTCCATGAAAGAGGCCAGCATCAGCCAAAACTACGAGTGCTGATAACCGACACGTAAGCGCACCTTGTGGTTCAACAACTATGGAAATCGCTTCGGGACCCCAAAACGGTGAGTAATAGTCCACGAAACGGGTCAGAATCGGCCAAAACTTTGACTGTTGATGACCGACACATAAACGCACCCCGGGGTTCGTCAATCGTGGAAATCACTCTCGGACCCCAAAACGGTGAGT
>LR738716.1:117958149-117980512 GCA_902687465.1 Secale cereale | reverse complement strand
CCGGGACCCCAAAACAGTGAGTAATAGTCTACAAAACAGGCCAGAATCAAGGAAAATCGCGAGTGTTGATGATCGACACGTAAAGTCACCCCGGGGTTCGTCAATATTGAAAATCACTCCTGGACCCCAAAATAGTGAGTACTAGTCCACGAAAGAGGCCAGAATCGGCCAAAACTGCGAGTGCTGATAACCGACACGTAATCGCACATTGGGGTTCAACAATTATGGAAATTGCTTCGGGACCCCCAAAACGGTGAGTAATAGTGCATGAAACAGGTTAGAATCGGCCAAAACTTCGAGTGTTGATGACCGACACGTAAACGCACCCCGGTGTTCGTCAATCATGGAAATCACTCTGGGACCCCAAAACGGTGAGTAATAGTCCACGAAACGGGTTAGAATCGACAAAAACCGCGAGTGTTGATGAACGACACGTAAACGCACCCATGGGTTCGTAAATCCTTGAAATCACTCCGGGACCCCAAAATAGTGAGTAATAGTCCACAAAATAGGCCAGAAAAACCACGAGTGTTGATGACTGACACGTAAAGGCACCCGGGGTCTCGTCAATGTTGAAAATCACTCCGGGACCCCAAAACAATGAGTAATAGTCCACGAAAGAGGCCAGAATCGGCCAAAACTGCGATTGCTGATAACCGACACGTAAGCGCACGTATAGGTTCAACAACTATGGAAGTCGCTTCGGGACCTCAAAACGGTGAGTAATAATCCACGAAACGGGTCAGAATCGGGCAAAACTTCGAGTGTTCATGACCGACACGTAAATGCACCCCTGCGTTCGTCAATCGTGGAAATCACTCTGGGACACCAAAACGGTGAGTAATAGTCCACGAAACGGGTCAGAATCGACAAAAACCGCGAGTGTTGATGAACGACACGTAAACGTACCCCTGGGTTCGTAAATCCTTGAAATCACTCCGGGACCCCAAAATAGTGAGTAATAGTCCACAAAACAGGCCAGAAAAATCGCGAGAGTTGATGACCGACACGTAAAGGCACCCCAGGGTTCGCCAATATTGAAAATCACTCCGGGACCCCAAAACAGTGAGTAATAGTCCACGAAAGAGGCCAACATCAGCAAAAATTGCGAGTGCTGATAACCGACACGTAAGCGCACCTTGTGGTTCAACAACTATGGAAATCGCTTCGGGACCCCAAAACGGTGAGTAATAGTCCACGAAACGGGTCAGAATCGGCCAAAACTTCGACTGTTGATGACCGACACGTAAATGCACCCCGGGGTTCGTCAATCGTGGAAATCACTCTGGGACCCCAAAACGGTGATTAATAGTCCACGAACGGGGTCAGAATCGGCCAAAACTTCGAGTGTTGATAACCGACACGTTAATGCACCCTGGGGTTCATTAATTGTGGAAATCACTGATACGTCTCAAATGTATCTACTTTTCCAAACACTTTTGATATTGTTTTGGCCTCATTCTTGCATGATTTGGACTAAACTAACCCGGACTGACGCTGTTTTCAGCAGAGCTGCCTGTATGGTTTATTTGTGTGCAGGAAAACGGATTTTTAGGTACCTCAGAAAAATCCACGAAAAATCACAGAAAATCCACGCACCCGAAGGAACCAGGAACCAGAAGTGGGACCAGAGGGGGGCCAGGGGGTGCCCAGGCGCCCTGTGGGTGCCCCCCCTGGGCCGCGCCGGGGGGGCACCTGGGCAGGTCCCACGCCCCCTGGTGCCCTACTTTACCCCGTATTTTTACTCCCGACGCAGAAAGCCTAGATCAGAAGTTCTTTCGCAGTTTTCCGTCGCGGAGCCGCCGCCACCCTCTCTTCTTTCTCGGGAGGGCTAATCTGGAGGCTGAATTGGCCTCCGGAGAGGGGAGATCGTCGCCATCGTCATCATCATCACCACTCCAACATCCCTTCATGACTTCTCCCTCCATGTGTGAGTAATTCCCCCGCTGTAGGCGAAGGGGATGGTAGGGATTGGATGAGTTAGATCATGTAATAGTTTATGAGATTGTTGGGGGCATGTTGCCTATCATCTACTATGGTGTTTATCATCTTTGCTACAACTTGTTATTCTTAATGCTTGACACTTAGGGCCCGAGTGCCATGATTTCAGATCTGAACCATATGTGTTTGCATGAATATATTTGTGTTCGTGATCCTATCTATGAGTTGTTTGCACCTGTTATGGTCCGGAACCGGCGATCCCAAAAGTGACAGCTTGGGACACCAAAGGGGATGGTCCGTAGTTTGAGGATTACATGTATCCATTGAGTTCATTGCTTTGTTCCGGTGCTCTTTGACAGGAGCACCTTAATATCCATAAGTTCCTTTTGGCCCCGTTCGTAGCGGGATGGTAGGAGAAAAGATGTTGTGCAAGTTCTTATTGCAAGTACGTACAACTACCTACGGGATACATGCCTAATGCTTGATATTTGCCTAGATGATCATTACTTTTCCGTGTGCCGTGCCCCAAGTTAGAATCTATCTCATCCATGCAGCGCCCAACCATCCATCTCCCTAGCCTACAGTGTTTTAAACCCTGCTTGTCACTAGTCGCTACTTTCGCTATTTATTTTGCCGTTTACTACTGCTATTCAATTTTGCTCTTTACTTTTACTATTACTATCATCACTATCATATCACTGCTACCACTTATCTTTTGTTGCAAGTAAGTATATTTCAGGTGCGGTTGAATTGACAACTCAATTGTCAAAGCTTATAAATACTCTTTGGCTCCCCGTGTGTCGAATCAATAAATTGGGTTATTCTTACCCGCGAAGACTATCTCGATCCCTTACGGTTGAGGGTTATCAAGTACCGTTTTCTGGCGCCGTTGCCGGGGAGCATAGCAATATTTACAAGTCTACTTGAGGTATCCTACCTGCTGCACTTTATTCACTATGGGTAAGAAAGGAGAACCCAAGGTTCCTATCTTACTATCTACTACAAGAAGAGGTACTGCTCTGAGCACTAGTGCTACACTTGATTCACCTTCCGTTATGAGTAAGTTTGCCTCACCACCACCACATGATGCTCCTACTGAATCTGTTACTATGTCTGATACTCTTGATGATGCTTCTACTACTTTTGATGATGATATTAGTTCGCTTGGTTATGCTCTTGAGAAACAAATTGCTGCTGCTGCTAAAAAGTCTGGAATTGAACTTCCTGTTACTCGCTACCCTATTGGTGAAACTTATGATTATCCTGATTTGAGTAAACTCAAAGAGAGGCTCCTTGATGATGATTACTATATACTAGATGAAGATTTATGCAGGGAACTAATAGAGTTTTCCGGCTCTGACCCTGAAGCTATTAAGAAACTGTTTGAAAAACACTCTCTGAAGAACAAAACCGTTCCTAATCCTGAATTTGCTACATCCCCTTTATGCATTGATGATCCTGATTATGATTTCTCTGTTGATCTTTCAATTATACCTATGGTTGAAGCTGACCCCTTTTATGGCAGAGAAAATGATGATGCTATTGCACACCTGACTAAACTCGGTGAGTTGGGTAGCCTGTTTACCACAGATGAGAAGATACGATACTTTTATGTGACCAAGCTTCTTCCTTTCTCCTTGAAGGAGGGTGCTAAAGCATGGTATGATTCACTCCCATGCGGTTCCATTAAGAGTCCTCAGGACTTAGCTCACTCTTTTGTTGATAAGTACTTTCCTGCTCACATGCAACATGCTGCTTTACAAAGAATTTATAACTTTAAACAGTTGCAGGATGAGTCCCTCCCTAAAGCTTGGGGGAGGTACTGTGGTCTGATTCGGGCTAGACCAGGACATGAAATCCCTAAGAATGAATTAATCGATATATTCTATGCTGGTCTAACTGATGAATCCAGGTCCTATTTGGACAGTTGTGCTGGTTGTGTTTTCAGGAAAAGAACACCGGACGATGCGGAAGATTTAATGGGCAGGATTGCCAAAAACCATGAAGATTGGTCCGTCCCTGAACCACCTCCACCAACAAAGAAGAGGGGCATCTTTGTTCTGAGCCCCGAGGATATGCGAGAAGCAAAGAAGTCTATTAAAGAGAAAGGTATTAAAGCTGAAGACGTGAAGAATCAACCCTACATTGAGAAGCTGTGTGAGCCTACCACTCACCCTCCTATGGTAGAGGTACACTCTTTTAGATTTCAACGCAAGTGACATCCCTCATGGTAAGCCTCCTGATCAATGTTTAGATGAGTTTGATAATTTTATTATGAAACAAAATCATTTTAATGAGATGATAGAAAGTCAGTTGCATGATAATTCCCTTGCTATCAAAAAACTGCTTGATGTTTTAGATAGAACAGTTAATGATGTTCAGTGTCTTGTGAAGCATTTTCATATGGTTCAAACTCAGCTTGATCAAATTTCTAATGTGCAAAGAGATTTGCTTGCTAACAATGCCAAACAAGATAATTTGCAGGCTTTCGAGATTAAGACCCGAGGAGGAACTAGCACTCAAGATCCTCTTTATCCAGAGGGGCATCCGAAGAGAATCGAGCAGGATTCTCAAATGCAGGAAGAAGAAATTGTTGGCTCTCCAAAGAAAAAGAAGAAACATAAGGAGACTGACAATTCTAATGATCCAATTGCAGATGAAGAACCAGCTATTGATCCCAACAGTGTATCTATCTCCGATGCTGAGACAGAAGACGGTGCTGAACCTGAAGGTAATAATAATGAGAAGAATGATCCGCCTGAAGTTCGAGAAGAAGAAGCACCTGACAAACGTAAGAGGTACACTAAAGAAGACTTCATCGCAAGAAAACATGGGAAGGAAAGAGAACCATGGGTACAGAAACCCATGCCCTTTCCAGGTAAGTCCATCAAATCTAAGGATGAAGAGCATTATAATAAGTTTTGTGAGTGGATTAAACCTCTTTTTCTTCAGATACCCTTGACTGATGGTATTAAGTTACTTCCTTATTCAAAATATATGAAAGATATTGTCACTAATAAAAGAAAAGTTCCTAATGATGCAATATCTACTATGCTTGCTAACTATTCTTTCAGTGGAAAGATTCCTGAGAAGCTCGGTGATCCAGGTATACCCACCATTCCTTGCTCCATAAAGAATAATTATGTCAAAACTGCTTTATGTGATCTTGGAGCAGGAGTGAGTGTTATGCCTCTCTCTCTTTACGAGAGGCTTTGTTTGGAGAAACTAATTCCTACAGATATCTCCCTTCAGATGGCTGACAAGTCAACCGCTTTTCCGATAGGTATTTGTGAGGATGTTCCAGTTGAAGTTGCTAATTATTTAATTCTTACTGATTTTGTTGTGCTTGACATGCCCGAGGATGGGAGCATGTCCATTATTCTTGGTAGACCTTTCCTTAACACCGCAGGTGCTATTATTGATTGCAATAAAGGGAAGGTTACCTTCCATGTGAATGATAAAGAACACACGGTATATTTTCCGAAGAAGACCGACAGGAGGCATGCCCTCAACTCTATAGAGAATATCGAGACCGTGAAGATTGGAGAATGGGATTGTCCACTACATGTGCCTCACAAATACAAAACTATCATGGTAGGGACAATGTCCATCAAGGTAAAGGTTCAGTGATTACTTCGTGAGAGGTGAGACTTTTTGCTCTATATATCGCCTATTTGTTGGTAAGACTTGATCAACCTTATTAACAAATATGTTTTATATGGATAAAAAGTTGAGCCTATTATGTTTTCACTTGTTTTTAGTTTTGTCCTACTTGTTGTACCAAGTATTTATGTTTTTGAAGCTTCACAATACTACTAACTGCTTCAAGTTTTCAGAGAGTTTCGCAGCTTTTTGAACTTCGAAAAAATTTCAACAGTGAAGTTTTCAGAAAAATTCCAGAAAAATTATAATAAAAATTTCCACGACGGGAGAGACCCAGAAAGTCCTGGGGCCAGCCAGGGGGGGCCACCAGTGGCCCAGGCGGCCAGCTGGCTTGGCCTAGCCCTTGGCCGCGCCCCCACAGGGCGCCTGGGGCCCACGGGACCCCCCTCCAGGTACTTCTTCTTCCTCCCTCTCTCTCTTTCTCCAAAAACACGAGTTTTGCTTTTGTTCTTGTGTTCTTGCTGTTCTTGGAGGCGATTCTTCGATCTCTCTCTACAGCCCATCATTTGAGCTGAAATTTTGAGCAAATACTCCCTGGTATGTTACTCCTCCACCCCTCCAATTAGATTTTTGATTGGTGGCCTCATTTGTGAGTATTTAGTAGTTCTTGGTGCTGTAGAGATGAGCTTGCATGCATGTGTAGAAAGTTATTTTTCAAGTTTTGATGCAAGTTTCAGCCTTGGGCAAGTGAGTTGAGTAGTTTGCCTTAGTTCACTTTGTTTTAATCCTCGTTTTTGTAAATTGTAAAAAAAATTCAGAAATGAGTTTGTTAGGAAGGGAAAAAGGGTGGCTTGAGAAGAGGAGGCCCGCGCACTCCGATCGAGTTACTAGAGCCGCAGCTTCACCATCGAGTACTAGGGTGAGCTATAATGAAGATCATGTGCCCCTGGAGTTGTTGGAAGATACAAGTCCAGCACGTGCGATGACATTTCCATGTGATGAATTCATGGAACCTGCGAGAATCAAGGATGAGTTTTATAATCTTTGTGCTAATGCAGGTTTGACACGACTCGTCACGAGCCGTGTTACTCAGTATCAAAAACTCACCTCCAATTTCATTAACAGTTTTAGATATAATCCTGATTCAGGTGCTATTGAGTTTAAAATTTATAATGATCTTATCACAATGACTTTGGGAAATTTTTGTGAAATAATAGGTGTGCCGAACGTTGGGAGGACGGCTAGGATGGCCACTTAGCCCTCCGAGCTGAATACCATCATCAACTCTCTCTGCAGCATAGGTACGAGTGATATTCATCGGTCGAAGATCTCCAGCATCTTATTTCCTCACCTTAGGTATTTTGCATATTATATTGCCAGAGGGGTGTTAGCTCGTGACAACACGAGCATCATTTCTGTTCCGGATATTGCTATCCTGGCAGCAGCCCTCTCAGGGAGGTCTGATTATAATCTGGGTACCTTAATTGCTCGACGCCTTCCTATGAACGGTAACAAGGGGGACTTATATGGTGGCGTTTACGCCACACTTATCTTAGAGCATCTTGGAGGCACCCCACACCCTGATGATACTCCTTTTACTTATTTAAGCTTGGATCTTGCTGCGATGAAAAGGCATAAGTTTGTTACCATGGGTTCTGAACTTAATAATCTTATCTATATCTTGCATTTCGGAACTGCCGCGGAACGCGATATCCGTCTACCTGCACCTCTCTTGTTTGATTTTTCTCGCAGGAACGGATGGTCCTTTGATGTTGTTCGGTTCGATGAGTTCATGGTCCAGCATCAGTTTCATAACCCCATGGAGGGGGTTGTGCCCAACGAGGAGAGGCACGGTGAGATACCACATTTTCAGGAAGAGACCGCCACCGAGTTTGGTGAAGGGTCTTCCTCTGTTTGGCGTTCGGAACCTTCCTCGTGGGAGACTCCGAGGAGTTCGGTGTACGCGCCAGCATCCTTCTACGACCCGTGGACTCACCACCATACCCCTGGAGCAGGAGGCTCCTGGGGGCAGTAGCTGCTACCAACTTAGGCCAAAAGCCTAAGCTTGGGGGAGTACGTGCCCTTCTCACTTTTCCATTGTATTATCCGTTTTATTCGCACTACAAGAAATATGTCAACTTGTGACCACCACTATTGGTCACTGAATGGTCACAAATTTCCATTTGTGACCTTTTTGTGACCAAAAACATAAGGTCAAAAGCTGGCCGTCATAAACTGACTATAGCGACCTTCTCTGTGAGAAGGTCATAGACGTTTATGACCAAAATATTTCTACTGTCGTGTTTTGGTCACTAGCAGCCTCCCCAGGCCACGTAGGCATCCAGCGTGGCAAGCTGATGTGGCACAAGATTCAGCCCGGTCCATTTCGGTTTTCTACATGGGCCTAGCCCAACAATTCGGCCTTTTAAATATATTTTTTCCCTGTGAATTTTGTGTCGGCTTCATGGGCCAAGCCCAACATTGCTGCATTTTTTATTGTTGGCCCATGACCTTTTATTGTTTATTGATTTTCTATTTTCAGCCATTATATATTCAAGCTGGTCCCACTAGTCAGATGGGTCCCACTTGTCATGATCATCTCTCAAATTGGTCCCACATGTCAGAAATGTACAAATTTGACAGATTATTTTCATAAGTGGCCCCATTGGTCAAGTTTCCATTTCACAAATTTTCAAATCACATACATAATCAAAAAGCACACATAAAATTCATCAAATATACCACTAAATAAATCGATTACAATCTTTACAACACATATATGCTACAATATGCTACTCTTCACTGAGTACGACTTGATGGCTTCACACTTCACGGCTTCACACTTGCTTCACACTTCACACTTGAGCTTCTGTAAAACAGGAACAACCACAACTTTAAATCTCAATTGCAGTATAGGCCATATACAGAAGCAGTTCAAAGTTGAAACAACATCAATTAAACAAACACGCATAGAAACATATGAGTCAAAACGCTAATGAGTTAGTTGCTTGATCATGTATTACAAAGGACTCTCTTTTAATTTTAAAAAAAGAGGACATTTGAAACTTTTAACAGCCATAATCTTGAGTTTGACAAGTACACATTAATTTTAGCATAGCATCACTAGCTCTGTTGTTGTTTGCATATTATACGAGTCCGCCTAAACAAACACAAATGTGCAATGCTTGAGATACAGGTATGCAGCAACAGCAGGCAATACGATGACAGTCTGAGACCAGTATAGCTCTAGAAGTAAAAGGAACATAAATAATATGTACAACAATATCTAGAACACATAGGTAGTAACTAGTATGGTTGCTTGTTGTTCATGAGTGACAATCATTTGTGTGCGTACATCCTAAAGAAAACAGCAGGTTTCAATTCATCTTGCACATATATAGCAACCAGCAGACATCTAATATCATTATATTACCACAAAAGAAAAGTACAGAATTCCCAAAAGGTTGCATTCTCACAAAATTGATAGGAAGCACATAACTAGAGACTCGTTATTAACATGTATATTGTTTAGAGCATTTAAGTTGGCACATGAAAAAATAAACATTCGGTGAACATGGAATATCCAGGAGTGAAAGATGGCATCTTTCACAAACACAACAACTCTAAAATTACTAAAATAGACAATGCATGCTCTTCCCAAGACCATCAACACATAAAGAACCACCACTCCCATGAGCATCTCAGTACCACTTACATCATGTACAACAGCGAGCATGTAAATCGGGACACACACTTGTACAGCATGTAGTCACCGTGGCAGAGGCCGTGCATATCTCATCTATCTTTCTCTGCTTGGCCCAGACCATCGCGCACACCGCTAGTATCAACGATGTTGCCCGTGCATAATTGACACACTCGCTGCAATAGAAAAGATGAAACTTGCATATTATTCCAAGTCCCATTTTCAACTTGAGTACACACAAATATGTAACCAGGATTCAGTGAAAATGATGCTTATAATCTTAACGATGCACTAGGCAGAATAATGATGCAAAAAAGAGTTGTACTGATGCAACCATCCGCAAGTGCTATACTATTGTTGCCCTACACTAAATTACTGCAACCAAGCAAATTAATTGAAAAAAAGGTTCCATTTAAATGAAAAGATTTATTTAGTTTTAAACGAGTTCCAGTTAATTCCAAGCTACTAGATTTAGCCCAAGCCCAAGTGTGTGTGTGTGTGTGTGTGTGTGTGCTCCAAGTATAAACAAGTGCAAGCAATAAGAGTAGTGCACTATTGATGCAAGCAATCAGTATACACCAAATTTTAATTAACTATTAATGTTTCAGTTAATTACTCCTTCAAGCAAAAAAGAGCATATTTGAAGGAGCAACAAGTCTCAGAAAGGTCACACATTGCTAGCCATGGCAACACTCCTAGAGAATACTAATGCGGGATCATGTGCTGTAGATATTGTGTTCATGGTTGTGGTCAAACTTAAGCAATCAGTATACACCAAATTCTAATCCAACACACTAATATTTCGGTGTGAAACTACAGTACCTCACCAATCACCATAAGAACTGCACTTATCCATTCATCGAGTCAAACTCGAACCCGCTAATTCATTCATAGGCACACTGTTATACTTAGTACAATAGCAACACCACAACATTGCGAGGATTATCCAGCAGGAACACAGAAATGGCATTTGCTGGAAACTGACGCAGCAGCGAAAAGAAGGAAGGCGGAGGGGTAATACCTCGCCCGGAGCGTCTACACGTATTCGAGATTGTTGACCCGCTCCACCACGCCGCATAGCGTCGCCACCACCTCCCCGTCCTGATCCGTCGTACCATGCCCTCTGCACACCAAAAATACACACCCAACCAAAAAATCAATCCGTCATCCTCACCAAGCATGATAGAGAATGATTAGAGAGGGGGAGAGGTGGGTAATTACTTGAGGATGTTGTCCTCGTGGTTGACGACGAACTGCTGCAGCGACTCGCCCCGGGCGCCGAACCTCTGACAATACATACATGCCGGGCGCGCCCGCGCGCAAGATCCAGATCTGACTAGGGACGACAGAGGGAAGGGCGGGGGCAGCTACCTGGGAGAGGGACTGGAGGACGGAGGCGAGGTGGGAGCGGAGCGCGAGGGCGTCATCGCGGAGCCTGAGCGCGTCGCGGCAGGCGAGCGGGACGCGGCGGAGCGCATTGGCGCTGTCCCGCTCGAGGGCCGCTCCGGCGTCGTCGGCCGCGGAGCGGAGCCGCTCCTCGGTGTCGGCCAGGAAGCGGTCGAGCGGCTCCGACGGGTGCCGCACGTCCAGTGGCGGCGGTGGGTAGGAGGACGAGGTCATGGTGTCTGGGGCATTCGTCCACGCCGTGATCCGGACGGGATCCCGTTGGGATCTACACGAGGCCGCCGCCGCTACTCCCCCGCCGCGGGGGCTTCGAGAGGGGGGAGGGAGAGGGGAGGGGGAGCTCGATCTCGTCTATGGGGTTGGGCGCGGCGGTGGATCTGAGGGAGGGAGATGGGATTTGAGATCGATGGGATCTGAGACGGGCGGCGGCGGCGAGGAGATGGACGAGGGAGGAGGGGGACGATAGGGTTAGGTTTGGGTAGGTGAGCTGCGGGTGGGGTTTTCTTATTCATTTTTTTTCTTTTCTGTAGATAGATGGATGGATGGATGTGGGATGGAGAGATGGATGGATGAATGGATGGATGGGCGCCATGTCATCGATCCGTGTCAAACTAATTCCGCCAATGAGAATAGAGCACATATAATTGTGTTTTTTCTTTTGTTTTTCTTCTACTTTTTGACATAAAAATTCAAACAAATGATCTCTTATTGTACACAGGGGTGCATATTGGAATGGCAAACAATGTTGCCTAAGGAAGTTTTCATTTTCTTTGGACGAAAAATTCATTTTCCATTTTTCGAGTGCCCAAAAGGAGGTTTTTTGTGAAGGACCTCCCAAATAATTGTTGCAAAATTGGACCAAATCATTTTTATAAAATAGTAGGCCATATTTAATGCACAATTGACCAAATGGTTGGGTGTAAAAAGTTTTGATCCACCTCTCGTGAAAAAGACAAATTTCCGGCGATTCAGCTGGAAGCGGGTCAAATTTGAACTGTAGCTACCTCGTAGTTTGCTTTTTATTTTTTCCAAAAATCATTTGTAGGTACATAAGTATCTATTTAATCAGAGAAACACCAAAAAAATTCCAAGATTCAACCACTAGCTAGGAACGGTCATTCCCGCCGTTTTGACCGCATTTTGAAACGGGCATAAAAAATTCAAAAAAAATCAAAAAATTGGAACACCTTCGCATTGTGTCATTATATATGACCAAGTTACCAGGAAAAATAATAAACTTGTAATACGGCAATTCTATTAAAAAAGTGTTCTCAGAAATGAGCTATCATGCGTGAAGATTCATGGCTTTCAAGCCAAATGATCAATCCTATGGCCACATTCATGGCATAGTTTGTTCAAATGATCTCATATTGTGCACAAGGGTGCATCTTGGAATGGCAAACAATGTTGCCTAAGGAAGTTTTCATTTTCTTTGGACGAAAAATTCATTTTCCATTTTTCGAGTGCCCAAAAGGAGGTTTTTTTGTGAAGGACCTCCCAAATAATTGTTGCAAAATTTGACCAAATCATTTTTATAAAATACTAGGACATATTTAATGCACAATTGACCAAATGGTTGGGTGTAAAAAGTTTTGATCCACCTCTCGTGAAAAAGACAAATTTCCGCCGATTCAGCTGGAAGCGGGTCAAATTTGAACTGTAGCTACCTCGTAGTTTGCTTTTTATTTTTTCCAAAAATCATTTGTAGGTACATAAGTATCTATTTAATCAGAGAAACACCAAAAAAATTCCAAGATTCAACCACTAGCTAGGAACGGTCATTCCCGCCGTTTTGACCGCATTTTGAAACGGGCATAAAAAATTCAAAAAAAATCAAAAAATTGGAACACCTTCGCATGGTGTCATTATATATGACCAAGTTACCAGGAAAAATATTAAACTTGTAATACGGCAATTCTATTAAAAAAGTGTTCTCAGAAATGAGCTATCATGCGTGAAGATTCATGGCTTTCAAGCCAAATGATCAATCCTATGGCCACATTCATGGCATAGTTTGTTCAAATGATCTCATATTGTGCACAAGGGTGCATCTTGGAATGGCAAACAATGTTGCCTAAGGAAGTTTTCATTTTCTTTGGACGAAAAATTCATTTTCCATTTTTCGAGTGCCCAAAAGGAGGTTTTTTTGTGAAGGACCTCCCAAATAATTGTTGCAAAATTTGACCAAATTAATTTTCTAAAATACTAGGACATATTTAATGCACAATTGACAAAATGGTTGGGTGTAAAAAGTTTTGATCCACCTCTCGTGAAAAAGACAAATTTCCGCCGATTCAGCTGTAAGCGGGTCAAATTTGAACTGCGGCTGCCTCATAGTTTGCTATTTATTTTTTCCAGAAATCATTTCTAGGTACATAAGTACCTATTTAATCATAAATACATGGTTTGGTGGCGATACGTCGAGGTTTGGGCGGTGGTCGAGGGCCCCAACTCTAGAGCGCGTAAACTCGCATGCCCGCTGCGTGGTCACCGCGTGACTGTGGTGTTGCCATGTGTTCTGGGCAGCCTAGGCATGTCTAGTGGGTTGGCCACTCCCCAGGTAGGTGCTAGGAAGAAAATTACAACATAAGATTCTCACGAGGAGACCGATCGATGCTCAAACATGAATTAGCAGCCAAGTGTTTGATTAGCGGTACAGAAAATGCACATGGCTAATGGGCGTGAGTTTTGGTTGAGGATGATCAGTTACTAAGAAGACCGTCTTCACAAATTTTCAGCTCAAAAGGAGGAGTCTAGGTGGTACTTGCTTTGCAAAGTACCACACTGGACATAAATACGAATGTTGAAGATGGGCTCAAAATAATGAATGGATTGAGCTGGCATTTGGTGGAGGATAGTTATTTGGGCATAGGAAAGCACTGTAGAAAATGGATACCATTTGGACATGCCAAAGTGGTACTTCCTTCACAAAGTGTTTTTTTGAACAGAATAGGAAAATGAATATTTTTGAATTATTTTTGAACTAGGCAAGGAAGGTTTTTTACATATTTGACGAAGATATGACCCAAAGAATTTATGAGATTTTTTGGGGAATTTTGGGAATGACAGAAATATAGGTTGCTTCACAACCTAGGGCAAAAACTGCCACATGGACATGCCACATAGGCAAAACTGATGAGGTGGCGCCTAGTCGTAGCAACCCACCACAATTTTCAAGGTTATGACCATCTATATTGGTCATGAACAACTAGAAATAAGGCAGCGAACCAGTGCTATCTGCTTTGTGACCATTCCGTGTAAGGAAATTATGACCTTTCTGACCAAAATGGTCGTTATAGTTGAGGGTTTGGAGCCCCCCGAACAGCTTTTGACCAATTGGTCTCAAATGGTCGTAGATTTATGACCAATTCCTCCAGGGTCACTAACAAAAGGTCATAAGTTGACATATTTCTTGTAGTGTCGCTTTGATCTTTTCGAAGTTTTTGCCCGTTCTTCTTTATTTCTCTCTTTGCAAAAACAACAAAAAGATTTTCAATTTCTTTTGCTTTTTATTCAACCTTTGAAAAACCCAAAAAGATTTTCCTTCTCTCTTTAGTTTGCTTTGTTTTCAGAGATCAGCTCGAGTCTGTGATGGCATTTAATTATATTTCCTACGTTCGATCATGCAAGTAACAAGCAGTAATGACGAAGATCGACTGAAGGGAAGCAACAGGGAAGACCGGTATGAACTCTAATTGTTTCTACTTTTGTACATATGCTTGTACTTATGATCTAGAGATCAGCTTGTAGCGACATAGTGTTATGTTTACAATGCTCTTCCAGTGGTTCATGCTTTCCTTGTGGCTAGTCTCGAATAACTAGAGTATATAATGTGCTATTGAAATGATCTACATGCATTGCACTGTTCATAGTCTGGTATACTAAGGTGGTATTTCCCTTTAGAGAATTTTTTGGATTGACTTGGCACATGCTTACACATGTTTAAGACTAAAAAGTCTACTTTGCCTTGATGATCTTTGAGTTTTAGAATAGTTATATCACTTTAATGCCCTATTCAATGTTGCTTTGTCGCTCTGCATGATTATGACCGTTATTGCTCTCTAGTTGGACGCTTCCCAGTCTTTTCCTAAACCTCCACCTGTACTAAGCGGACTGACTGCTTGTGCATCTAAATCTTTTAAACCAGTTATGCCATATGAGTCCATTATACCTTCCTATACATGGTATTTACCTGCCATTCCTAACAAAGACTTTCATGTACCATCTCGAAATTAATCAAAAGCATTTCTCTTTTGTGCCTATGTTTTAGCTCATGAGGAAGTAGTAGTTAATTCATGATCTTTTTAAGTTGGACAAGTTTCACCCCTGGATTGCATGTATAATGTCCAAACCCCTAATATGAAAAGGAACTGGCATTGAGTGCGCCCGGCTCAAAAAGATAATATAACAAACAAACCCTCCTTCATGCTTTGTTCATGAGAAATCAGAAAACTTTGGTAGTGATAAACAAAGGAGATTAAGAGGATGTGATCGTCCTCATGCGGGAGCCGTTCCTCGAGATTTGTCCACTTAAAAAGTGGTTGAGTTATCTGCTAGCATTCGTTGACGAAATATGCACTTCTCAAAACACGTTTACTTCTGTTTTTAAAACCAAGAGCTCTGGTACATGTTTATTTTTTGTTTCCGACCACGGGTCTGCATTTATGTTTTGCTTCACTCATGGAGGCTAGCGAGATACCACCCTAATATGCTCAAGCTATGTGCAATGTAATCTTGTCTTGATTTTCAGTAATATATTATTTACCTTAAGTATTTGTGACTGGTCACTTGAGAGAAGGATTGCTCTTTGCATTGTCCTCATAGTACTGTTTCAATACTTGCTAAACTCTTTTCGTAGTACATGCTTATATACATCTAATGAAGCAAAAGAGTTTGTCAAAGTTTTCTTTGTCGCGTCCAGTTCGTGGAACTGAATTGCTTCAGGACAAGCAATATGCTAAGCTTGGGGGAGTTGATACGTCTCAAACGTATCTACTTTTCCAAACACTTTTGATATTGTTTTGGCCTCATTCTTGCATGATTTGGACTAAACTAACCCGGACTGACGCTGTTTTCAGCAGAGCTGCTTGTATGGTTTATTTGTGTGCAGGAAAACGGATTTTTAGGTACCTCAGAAAAATCCACGAAAAATCACAGAAAATCCACGCACCCGAAGGAACCAGGAACCAGAAGTGGGACCAGAGGGGGGCCAGGGGGTGCCCAGGCGCCCTGTGGGCGCGCCCCCCCCCCCTGGGGCCACGCCGGGGGGGCGCCTGGGCAGGTCCCACGCCCCCTGGTGCCCTACTTTACCCCGTATTTTTACTCCCGACGCAGAAACCCCAGATCAGAAGTTCTTTCGCAGTTTTCCATCGTGGAGCCGCTGATGGGCCTCGAACCCCTCGTTGGTTACCCCAGGTGGAAGGTGTAAGATGCAGTAAGTAGAAGTGTTTTCCCTTAGCAAAGATGCCAAGGATCGAATCCCCAGAGACTCCTAGGTTCAACAAGTAGGTGTCAACTGCTAACGGCACAATTAGCAATCAACGTGGACCTGCACACAAATACAAATAACTTTGCTCCCAACGAGTACAGAGAGGTTGTCAATCCCTCCGGCCTTGTAGTTCACAAAGGGTTAAAAGCAATGATAGTAGTGATAGATAGTTTTTGCAATAGTAAGTAAATAGCAAAAAGTAAATAGTGGATGTGATCAATGATGGTAATATGGACCGGAGTCTCATGATGTTCACTAGTGATGTCTCTCTCCCAAAAGACGATAAAACAGCTATGTGAGGTAACAAATTACAGCTGGGCAATTGACAGGACCACGAACGCAAACCAATGCTGACTACATTGCAAGAAAGGTTGAGGTTCAAGGCATGGGCGGTACGCCAAAGTAAGTAGACCGAAATCCATCAATTTCTACTACTAATCATCCACCTTGAGATATCTATCCAGAACATCTCACTGGTATTAAGTTGCGAGTCCCACCCATAGTGTAAACTCAATGCAACAGACAACTGCATTAAAAGAACTTTGCGTAAAGTAAACAATCCTTGCACCCGCGGGCACAAGCACCGTTGTTTTCCCCCTTGTGGCAACAGCACATCCCCTAGACTCATGTTTCTGTCACTCAAGCTAGTCATTGAGGGGCATGAACCCACAATCGAGCATAACGTTCCCTCTTGGAGTCACTACCTAGTACTCGGCCAAAGCAATAAATAACAATGGAGAACATGCAAGAATTACTTATGAACTAAAATATAAAAGAAGTGAATCAAATATATTACTCAAGATTAATCTGAACATAATCTCATAATCCATCGGATCCCAGCAAACTCAACATAGCAACAGCATAAGGATTACATAGGTGCCTCGATCATGTAGGGCAGCTCACGAGGACTAATTAGTGAAGCACAAGAACGGGAGGAGAACATCACATAGCTACTGGTCATGGACTCATGCTCCAAGGGAGACTACTCACGAGTCATCCGGGAGGGGTCCATGGTGGTGGAGAAGCTCCCGGTGATGATCCTCCCCTCCGGCAGGGTGCCGGGAAGAGTTCTCCTGGTGCTCCCGATCTTGGAAGCGGCGGCGGCGGCGGAACAGAGATGGGATCGCGAAAAGAATTCCTCCTCTGAGGGTTTCGAGGGTCCTTTAAATATATGCCAAAGTAGGGCATCGGGGGAGCCTCGGGGGGCCCAAGCGCCCCCCCCCCCCCGGTGCGGCCCGGGGGGGGGGGGGGCGCCCACAGGGCGCCTGGAGCCCCTGTGGCCCCCCAGGCTGCCCTTCGGACGCAGTGTTGTTTCCTGAACGCTGATTTTTTATATAATTTTTCTGGATTTTTCTGGGCAGTTCTCGAAACGTGAAAACCTGAAATACAAAAACATCCGAAAACAGAAACTGGCACTGGGGTGCACTGGATTAGTAAGTTAGTCCAAATATGATCAAAAGTGTATGGAAGTGTATGAATATCATAGCAATATCACCCAAAAGTGGCATGGGGCAAGCAGAAATTATAGATACGTTTTGGACGTATCACCATCCCCAAGCTTAATTCCTGCTCGTCCTCGAGTAGGTAAATGATAACAAGAATAATTTCTGTGGTGACATGCTATTAACCATATATGACTTTCTCATAGCCATATGACAAAAGCTTACTGAGACAATGATTCTAAAGTAATTAAGTTGTCTCAAGAGAAAATCACAAATGACTAAATGTTTTACAACATGAAACTGAAACATCAAAAAGATTTGCAATGAACTTGATGTGCCAATATGACAAAGTGATATCTAGCTTGCCCCCTTTAGTGATGCAAAACATAAATGCAAGGGCACCTTCAAGGTTTAAGTGATGACTAGATACAATCATTTCAGAATAAACGATATCACAATCATGCAAAAGACAATGCTACTTTGGGACAATGCACATTACACTCAGAATGACAATCATGCTCTCAGTAGTTGGTGCTTCAACATAAAGGTAAAAGAATGGTTATGTGCTAGAGCTTTTTATTTTGAAAACATGGAAGCAATTGTGTCAACGGTAGTAGTACTTCTTATGTGTCATGCATAAAACATCCTATAAGTTGCAAGCCTCATGCATCGAATACCTATAGTGCTCGCTCCTTGTCCTAATTAGCTCGGATCCCCATGGGTTATCATTGCATTACATATGTTTTAACCAAGTGTCACAAAGGGGCACCTCTATGCCACCTGTACAAAGGTCCAAGGAGATAGATCGCATTTGATTTCTCGTTTTTGATAGATCTCAACTTGAGGACATCCATACCGGGACAACATAGAAAATAGATGATGGACTCCTCTTTAATGCATAAGCATATTCTCATAAGAGATTGAGGATTAAGGTCCAAGCTAAAACTTCCACCATGATGCATGGCTTTGGTTGGCGGCCCAATGTTCTTCTCTAACAATATGCATAGTTATTTAACCCACGGTAAATCACCCTTACTTCAGACAAGACGAACATGCATAGCAACTCACATGATATTCAACAAAAGTGTGACAGTTGATGGCGTCCCCAGAAACATGGTTACCGCTCAGCAAGCAACTTATAAGAAATAAGATACATAAGCAACATATTCTTTACAACAATAGTTTTTAGGCTACTTTCCCATGAGCTATGTATTGCATGGTTAGTTTGCTTAGTACAGGTGGAGGTTAGCAAAAGACTGCGAGCGACCAACTAAGAGAGCAATGACGGTCATAATCTTGCAGAGCGACAAAGCAATATTGAATCAGGCATGGTAGTTATATCGCTACTTAGAAACAAAAGATCATCAAGGCTTGACAGACTTTCTTTACAGTCTTGAATATGCGTGAGCATACGCCAAGTCAATCAAAATAAATTCTCGAAGGAAGATATTACTAAACCATACCACATCATAGGCAAACAAACCTAGTTGGTACTCCAATAACACATTGGGAACCCCTCAGCTATTTAAGATTAACCAAAAGAAAACCTGAACTACTAAGCACCATCATGAAAGTAGCATCTTTATCATAGACACATTAACCCATGCAACGGAAGCAAACTCTCTTAATAAGGTGAGCATGGTAATTAAAGAGAGTTCAAGCAACCAACTAAATAAAAGCTCTTGGAAAGATAAGCATGAATACTAAGAGCAGAGTACGATAGTAGCTATTAAAAGACAAAGAACACACACAGCATAGATAGACATGAAAATTCTATGTAATGTTCTAGGTGGAGGTAGAGCGTGTTTCTCTCCCACATAAAGGAATGCTGGGTTCCGACTCGTTATGAAAAACTAAAAAGAAAACTAAAAGCAAGACGCTCCAAGCATAGCACATAACACATGAAGTGATAAAAATATAGCGAAAAGAAAGACGAACTGCTAGTGTTGATGGAGAAGGGGATGCACGGGGGCATCCCCAAGCTTAGACGCTTGAGTCTCCTTGAATATTTCTTGGGGGTGCACGGGGGCATCCCCAAGCTTGAGCGCTTGACACTCCTGAATCTTTTTATCATCTTCCCTCGCACACTTGAAAACTCCCTTCATACATAACTCATCATAATCTGATTAGCGAGGTTAGTACCCTTAATAAAATAATTATACCTTGCTGGAAATAAGGATATTCTTGAATTTCTACTGTTTCTCAAGATTGCCAAAAGGTTTTTGCAAAGAAAAAGCAAGTTCTTAATTTGCAAAGTGAAGGTAAGGAAAAATAGGACAGAATCTGTGAAAAACAGAACAACAGGCAGTAATTGACCTGTTCGGGATACTTCTGCAACTCAAATCAAAAAACTCAGAACTGACGCACGAAAGACAATTATATATAGAACTCTGTCGAAAAAATTCAGACTAAAAAGATGATCTGGTGATTTTATAAGAATTTTTCTATCCAAGGACAGAATCTGTTTC
Source organism: Secale cereale (assembly GCA_902687465.1). Taxonomy (NCBI): domain Eukaryota; kingdom Viridiplantae; phylum Streptophyta; class Magnoliopsida; order Poales; family Poaceae; genus Secale; species Secale cereale. The sequence goes on along the minus strand of LR738716.1, from coordinate 117,960,463 downwards.
CTGGACAGCACCTCACAACTTTTGAACTTTCTAGCAATCGGAGGCTATACTTGGCACAAATATGAAAAGCAAAGATACAATGATGATGCTACAGCAGTAAACAACATCAAGACACAACAAAAGCAAAAATTTTATTCATGTGGGCTGCCTCCCAAAAGCGCTTTCTTTTATGCCTTAAAGCTAGGCATAGTGCATAGAGGAATCAATAATCATCATAATAATCGGAGTTATAAATTGTTTCAAATGGTTCCTCAATAAGTTCATTCTTGTTCTTTCTAGGAAAGGGGTACACACCTTTTTCCTTCCCGCGTAAGCGGCTTTGTCCCTTACCTATATCGATGAAGCCTTTAACTGCTCGGAGGAAGTCCCTTCCAAGCACTATATTTCCTTGGTTTGGCTCCACGATGAAGAAATCAATCATTGCAATCCCTTTAAGGAATTTAACCGGTACGTCTGTTATTTTTCCCTGCATTTCAGAAATATCTCCATTAGTGTGTTCATGATAAGATGGTAATCTATCCATGTTAAATTTTAAAGAATCATGAACAATTTTTGGCATAGTAGAAACCATAGATCCAATATCACAATAAGCAAGGAAGTCTTGATTAGAGATGCTAATCCTAAAAAAAGGCTCCCAATCATTGTCTATTTCCAAAATGTCTTTCTTATTGGGTTTGGGTTTCTCTACCTTCATCAAGTCTAGAGCATCCATTCTCTTTTCAATGGTAGCAAGTCTATCTATGACAGTATCAAAGTTATGATCATAAACAAAGTAACTAGATAGACCATGTATAATTTCAAGGGCTCTAGCTTCATCACATTCTAAGAAATCTCCCTCAGCTATAATGTCAAGGGAGTGTTTGCACCATTTAAAAAGACCATGGTAAAAATTCCTGAGCACAATTTTTATAGGTATCCAAGGCATAATTCTCCTATGTGCATCAGAAATTCTGTCCCATGCCTTCTTCATATTTTCTCCATCCCTTTGATGGAAATCTAAAACTTCTGATTCCTTCAAAGCACCAAATCCTAACATGTTTGGCTAAACAGAAAGGACTACTAATAAAAAGTCAAATAATTTTTTTATGATTTTTGATAAAAAGGTACTAAAGCAAAAAATGAAAGGTAAACTAACAAGACTAAAAAGCAAAGGTAAAAGATAGCATGCAACTCCCCTATCCTGAAGAGTGGAGTCCCCGGCAACGGCGCCAGAAAATACTCCTTGATGGGCCTCGAACCCCTCGTTGGTTACCCCAAGTGGAAGGTGTAAGATGCAGTAAGTAGAAGTGTTTTCCCTTAGCAAAGATGCCAAGGATCGAATCCCCAGAGACTCCGAGGTTCAACAAGTAGGTGTCAACTGCTAACGGCGCAATTAGCAATCAACGTGGACTTCACACAAATACAAATAACTTTGCTCCCAACGAGTACAGAGAGGTTGTCAATCCCTCCGGCCTTGTAGTTCACAACGGGTTAAAAGCAATGATAGTAGTGATAGATAGTTTTTGCAATAGTAAGTAAATAGCGAAAAGTAAATGGTGGATGTGATCAATGATGGTAATATGGACCGGAGTTTCATGATGTTCACTAGTGATGTCTCTCTCCCAAAAGACGATAAGACAGCTATGTGAGGTAACAAATTACAGCTGGGCAATTGACAGGACCACGAACGCAAACCAATGCTGACTACATTGCAAGAAAGGTTGAGGTTCAAAGCATGGGCGGTACGCCAAAGTAAGTAGACCAAAATGCATCAATATCTACTACTAATCATCCACCTTGAGATATCTATCCAGAACATCTCGCTGGTATTAAGTTGCGAGTCCCACCCATAGTGTAAACTCAATGCAACAGACAACTGCATTAAAAGAACTTCGCGTAAAGTAAACAATCCTTGCACCCGCGGGCACAAGCACCGTTGTTTTCCCCCTTGTGGCAACAGCACATCCCCTAGACTCATGTTTCTTTCACTCAAGCTAGTCATCGAGGGGCATGAACCCACAATCGAGCATAACGTTCCCTCTTGGAGTCACTACCTACTACTCGGCCAAAGCAATAAATAACAACGGAGAACATGCAAGAATTACTTATGAACTAAAATATAAAAGAGGTGAATCAAATATATTACTCAAGATCAATCTGAACATAATCTCATAATCCATCGGATCCCAGCAAACTCAACATAGCAACAGCATAAGGATTACATAGGTGCCTCGATCATGTAGGGCAGCTCACGAGGACTAATTAGTGAAGCACAAGAACGGGAGGAGAACATCACATAGCTACTGGTCATGGACTCATGGTCCAAGGGAGACTA
>LR738716.1:117890862-117902573 GCA_902687465.1 Secale cereale | reverse complement strand
GACCCCAAAACGGCGGGTCAGAATCGAGAAAAACCGCGAGTGTTGATGAACGACGCGTAAACGCACCACTGGGTTTGTAAATCCTGGAAATCACTCTGGGACCTCAAAACAGTGAGTAATAGTCCACGAAAGAGGCCAGAATCGGCCAAAACTGCGAGTGCTGATAACCAGCACGTAAGCGCACCTTGGGGTTCAACAAATATAGAAATCACTTTGGGACCCCAAAACGGTGAGTAATAGTCCACGAAACGGGTCAGAATCGGCCAAAACTTCGAGTGTAGATGACTGACACGTAAACGAACCTCGGGGTTCGTTAATCGTGGAAATCACTCTGTGACCCCAAAAGGTGAGTAATAGTCCACAAAACGGGTCAGAATCGACAAAAACCGCGATTGTTGATGACCGACACGTAAACGCACCCCTGGTTTCGTAAATCCTTCAAATCACTCCGGAACCCCAAATAGTGAGTAATAGTCCACAAAACTGGCCAGAAAACCGCGAGTGTTTATGACCGACACGTAAAGGCACCCCGGGGTTCGTCAATATTGAAAATCACTTCGGGACCCCAGAACAGTGAGTAATAGTCCACGAAAGAGGCCAGAATCGGCCAAAACTGCGATTGCTGATAACCGACACGTAAGCGCACCTTGGGGTTCAACAACTATGGAAGTCGCTTCGGGGCCCCAAAACGGTGAGTAATAGTCCACGAAACGGGTCAGAATCGGCCAAAACTTCGAGTGTTGATGATCGACACGTGAACGCACCCCGGGGTTCGTCTGTTGGAAATATGCCCTAGAGGCAATAATAAAAGAGTTATTATTATATTTCCTTGTTCATGATAATCGTTTATTATCCATGCTATAATTGTATTGATTGGAAACTCAAATACATGTGTGGAAGAATAGACAGACTTTGTGTCCCTAGTGAACCTCTACAGGACTAGCTCGTTGATCAAAGATGACCGCGGTTTCCAGGTCATAGACATGAGTTGTCATTTGATAACGGGATCACATCATTAGGAGAATGATGTGATGGACGAGACCCAAACGTTAAACATAACTTTTGATCGTTTCAGTTATCGCTATAGTTTTCTGCATGTCAAGTATAAGTTCCTATGACCATGAGATCATGTAACTCACTGACACCGTAGGAGTGCTTTGTGTGTGCCAAACGTCACAACGTAACTGGGTGACTATAAAGGTACTCTACAGGTATCTCCGAGGGTGTCTGTTGAGTTGACATGGATCGAGACTGGGATTTGTCACTCCGTGTGACGGAGAGGTATCTCCGGGCCCACTCGGTAATACGTCATCTCAATGAGCTCAAAGTGACTAAGTAGTTGGTCACGGGATTATGTATTACGGTAACGAGTAAAGAGACTTGCCGGTAACGAGATTGAACTAGGTATAGAGATACCGACGATCGAATCTCGGGCAAGTAACATACCGACGAGACAATGGGAACTGTATACGAGATTGCCTGAATCCTTGACATCGTGGTTCATCCGATGAGATCATCGAGAAACATGTGGGAACCAATATGGGTATCCAGATCCCGCTATTGGTTATTGACCTGGGAGTGTCTCGGTCATGTCCACATGGTTTCCGAACCCGCAGGGTCTACACACTTAAGGTTCGGTGACGCTAGGGTTGTTAGTGAGAATAGTGCATGGTTACCGAAGGTTGTTCGGAGTCCCGGATGAGATCCCGGACATGACGAGGGTCTCCGGAATGGTCCGGGGACGAAGATTGATATATAGGATGAAGGTGTTCGGAGTCCGGAAGTGTTCCGGGGAGTATCGGGAAATCGGCGGAGTACCGAAAAGGGTTTCGGGGGTTCCGGAAGTGTTTCTGGGCCTAATGGGCCACAAGGGGGGACACCACAGCCCTCATAGGGCTGTGCGCCCCCCTGGGCCCTCTCCTTGTGCGCCAAGGGAGGTGGACCTCCCTAGGGTGGCCGCACCCCCTTAGCCTTGGGGGGCAAGGCACCTGGGGGGGGAAACCCTAACCCCAGGGGGCGCCGCCCCTTCCCCCTTGCCCTGGCCGCCGGCCCCTAGGGGAAACCCTAGGGCGCCCCCATCTCCCCCTTCCCCCTATATATAGAGGGGTAGAGAGAGGGCAGCGAACACGTTTCCGTGCCTCGGTGCTGCCCTCCCTCTCCCATATCATCTTCCTCTCCCGCGGTGCTTAGGCGAAGCCCTGCTGGAATCCTGATCCACCATCACCACCACGCCGTCGTGCTGCCGGTTCTCCATCAACCTCTCCTCCGCCTCTTGCTGGATCAAGAAGGAGGAGACGTCCCCGAGCCGTACGTGTGAAGAACGCGGAGGCACCGTTGCTTCGGTGCTTGGATCTTCAGCGATCTGAATCGCGGCGAGTACGACTCCATCAACCGCGTTCTTAACGCTTCCGCTTAGCGATCTACAAGGGTACGTAGATCCAACTCTCCTCTCGTAGTAGCATCTCCTAGATTGATCTTGGTGAACGGTAGGAAAATTTTTGTTTCCCATGCAACGTTCCCCAACAGTGGCATCATGAGCTAGGATCTTGCGTAGATGCTTTCTCGAGTAGAACACAAAAGGGTTTGTGGCGTTGATGTTTAAATTGCTGCCCTCCTTAGTCTTTCTTGATTCAGCGGTATTATGGGATGAAGCGGCCCGGACCAACTTTACATGTCCACGTACATGAGACCGGTTCCATCGACAGACATGTGACTTTTGTTGCATAAGATGGCTGGCGGGTGTCTGTCTCTCCTATCTTAGTTGAATCGGAATAGAACAAGGCGGTCCTTGTAGAAGGTTAAATAGCAACTTGAATATCACCGGTGTGGTTTTGCGTAGGTAAGAAGCGTTCTTGCTAGATACCCATAGCAGCCACGTAAAACATGCAACAACAAATTAGAGGACGTCTAACTTGTTTTTGCAGGGTATGTATGTGATATGATATGGCCAATGACATGATGAGATATATTTGATGTATGAGATGATCATGTTGTAATAGTTAATATCGACTTGCATGTCGATGCATACGGCAACCGGCAGGAGCCATAGGGTTGTCTTTAATTTTTGTATGACCTGCGTGTCAATCTTTAAGCGCTTTGTAATGCTTTACTTTATCGCTAAACGGTAGCAATAGTAGTAAGAGCATGGTGGGCGCGCGACAACCCCGATGGCGACACGATGATGGAGATCATGATGATGGAGATCATGGTGTGGCGCCGGTGACGATGGAGATCATGCCGGTGCTTTGGAGATGGAGATCAAAAGCACGAGTTGATGGCCATATCATGTCACTTATGATTTGCATGTGATGTTAATCCTTTTATGCATCTTATTTTGCTTAGGACGACGGTAGCATTATAAGATGATCCTTCACTAAAATTTCAAGATAAAATTGTGTTCCCCCCGAGTGTGCGCCTTTGCGAAGGTTCGTCGTTTCGAAGCACCACGTGATGATCGGGTGTGATAGACTCTACGTTCGCATACAACGGGTGCAAGCCAGTTTTGCACATGCAGAACACTCGGGTTAGACTTGACGAGCCTAGCATGTACAGACATGGCCTCGGAACACGGAGGACCGAAAGGTCGAGCATGAGTCATATAGTAGATATGATCAACATGTTGATGTTCACCATTGACACCACCTCATCTCACGTGATGATCGGACTTGGGTTGGTGAATTTGGATCATGTCACGCTCGAATGACCGGAGGGATGTCAATTTGAGTGGGAGTTATAGATAATTTGATTAGGTAATAACTCACTTATCATGAACAATAGTCTAAAATGTCTTTGCAAATTTTTGGTTGTAGATGGCTCGCGCAGTAGCTCCCCTGAATTTTAATGCGTTCCTAGAGAAAGCTAAATTGAAAGATGACGGGAGCAACTTTGTGGACTGGCTCCGCAATCTGAGGATCATCCTCACAGCTGCCCAAAAGGTTTATGTCCTAAATGGACCGCTAGGTGACCCCCCCGCTCCTACAGCCACTTCAGACGTTTTGAACGCCTGGCAGTCGCGTGCGGATGACTATTCTATAGTCCAGTGTGCCATGTTGTACGGCCTGGAAGGAGGACTCCAAAGACGTTTTGAACATCATGGTGCATATGAGATGTACCAGGAGTTGAAGTTCATCTTTGAAAAGAATGCTAAGATCGAGAGGTATGAGACCACCGATAAATTCTTTGCTTGTAAGATGGAGGAGAATTCGTCTGTCAGTGAGCACTTGCTGAAGATGTCTGGGTACTATACCCGCATAGCTGATCTGGGACTTGTGTTCCCGGATGAGGCTATCATTCACAGAATTCTCCAGTCACTCCCTCCAAGCTACAAGAGCTTCGTGCAGCAGTATAACATGCAAGGGATGAACAAAACCATCGCCGAGCTGTTCTCGATGCTGAAAGTCGCTGAGGCAGACATCCAGAAGGAGTATCAAGTGTTGATGGTCAATAAAACCACCAGTTTCAAGAAGAATGGCAAGGGCAAGAAAGGTAACTTTAAGAAAGGTGGCAAAGCAGTTGCTAACCCAGTGAAGAAACCCAAGGCTGGGCCCAAGCCAGAGACTGAGTGCTTCTATTGCAAGGGGAGCGGCCACTGGAAGCGGAACTGCCCCAAGTATCTGGCGGACAAGAAGGGGGCCAACAACAACAAAGGTATATGTGATATACATGTTATTGATGTGTACCTTACCAACTCTCGTTGTAGTGCCTGGGTATTTGATACCGGTTCGGTTGCTCACATTTGCAACTCTAAACAGGAACTGCGGAATAAACGGAGGCTGGCGAAGGACGAAGTGACGATGCGCGTGGGAAATGGTTCCAAGGTTGATGTGATCGCCGTCGGCACGCTCGCTCTTCGATTACCATCGGGATTAGTTATGAACCTGAATAATTGTTATTTAGTGCCTGCGTTAAGCATGAACATTATATCTGGATCTTGTTTATTGCGAGACGCTTACTCATTTAAGTCAGAGAATAATGGTTGTTCTATTTATATGAGTAATATCTTTTATGGTTATGCACCCGAAGTTAGGGGTTTATTCTTATTGAATCTCGATAGTGATACACATGTTCATAACATTGATGCCAAAAGATGTAGAGTAGATAATGATAATACCACTTTCTTGTGGCACTGCCGTCTGGGTCATATCGGCGTAAAACGCATGAGGAAGCTCCATGCTGATGGACTTTTGGAGTCTCTTGATTTTGAATCACTTGACACGTGCGAGCCGTGCCTCATGGGCAAGATGACAAGGACCCCGTTTTCATGGACAATGGAACGGGCAAGTGACTTATTGGAAATCATACATACTGATGTGTGCGGTCCGATGAGTGTAACGGCGCGCGGTGGATATCGTTATTTTCTCACCTTCACTGACGACTTAAGTAGATATGGGTATATTTACTTAATGAAGCATAAGTCTGAAACTTTTGAAAAGTTCAAGCAATTTCAGAGTGAAGTTGAAAATCATCGTAACAAGAAGATCAAGTTCCTACGATCTGATCGAGGGGGAGAATATCTGAGTTATGAGTTTGGTGATCACTTAAGAAAATGTGGAATTGTTTCACAGTTGACGCCACCTGGAACACCACAGCGTAATGGTGTGTCTGAACGTCGTAATCGAACCCTATTAGATATGGTACGTTCTATGATGTCTCTTGCCGATTTGCCACTATCGTTTTGGGGATATGCGTTAGAGACAGCTGCATTCACTTTAAATAGGGCTCCATCTAAGTCCGTTGAGACAACACCGTATGAACTATGGTTTAGTAAGAAACCGAAGTTGTCTTTTCTCAAAGTTTGGGGTTGCGATGCTTATGTCAAAAGGCTTCAGCCAGAAAAGCTCGAACCCAAAGCGGACAAATGTGTCTTCATAGGATACCCAAAAGAAACTGTTGGGTACACCTTCTATCTCAGATCCGAGGGCAAAGTGTTTGTCGCTAAGAACGGGTCCTTTCTCGAGAAGGAGTTTCTCTCGAAAGAATTGAGTGGGAGGAAGGTAGAACTTGATGAGGTTATTGAACCTCTGCTTCAACCAGAGAGTAGCGCAGCACAGAAAGATGTTTTTGTGGAGCCTGCAGAGGTTGAAGAGGAAGCCAATGATGATGATCAAGAAGCTTCTGATCAAGTTACTACCGAACCTCGTAGGTCGACAAGGGTACGCACTGCACCTGAGTGGTATGGTAACCCTGTCTTGGAGGTCATGTTGTTAGACAACGGTGAACCTACGAGCTATGGAGAAGCGATGGTGGGCCCTGATTCCGACAAATGGTTAGAGGCCATGAAATTCGAGATGGGATCCATGTATGAAAACAAAGTATGGACTTTGGAAGTATTACCTGAAGGGCGGAAGGCCATTCAGAACAAATGGATTTTTAAGAGGAAGACGGACGCTGACGGAAATGTCACCGTGTATAAAGCTCGACTTGTGGCAAAGGGTTTTTCACAAGTTCAAGGGATTGACTACGATGAGACTTTCTCACCCGTAGCGATGCTTAAATCCGTCCGAATCATGTTAGCAATAGCTGCATATTTCGATTATGAAATTTGGCAGATGGATGTCAAAACAGCGTTCCTTAACGGTTTTCTTAAGGAAGAGTTGTATATGATGCAACCGGAAGGTTTTGTCGATCCAGAGAATGCTGACAAAGTATGCAAGCTCCAGCGTTCCATTTATGGGCTGGTGCAAGCATCTCAGAGTTGGAATCTTCGCTTTGATGAGGTGATCAAAGCATTTGGGTTTGTACAAGTTTACAATGAAGCTTGTATTTACAAGAAAGTGAGTGGGAGCTCTATAGCGTCTCTAATATTATATGTGGATGACATATTGCTGATTGGAAACAATATAGAATTTTTGGATAGCGTGAAGGGGTATTTGAATAAGAGTTTTTCGATGAAGGATCTCGGTGAAGCTGCTTTCATATTAGGCATCAAGATCTATAGAGATAGATCAAGACGCTTGATAGGACTTTCACAAAGTACATACCTTGATAAAGTTTTGAAGAAGTTCAAAATGGATCAATCCAAGAAGGGGTTCTTGCCGGTATTGCAAGGTACGAAGTTGAGTAAGACTCAATGCCCAGTGACTGCAGAAGATAGAGAAAAGATGAGTGTCGTCCCCTATGCTTCAGCCATAGGCTCTATCATGTATGCAATGCTGTGCACAAGACCAGATGTCAGCCTTGCCATAAGTATGGCGGGAAGGTTTCAAAGTAATCCTGGTATGGATCACTGGACAGCGGTCAAGAATATCCTAAAGTACCTGAAAAGGACTAAGGATATGTTTCTCGTTTATGGAGGTGATCAAGAGCTCGTCGTAAAGGGTTACGTCGATGCAAGCTTTGACACTGATCCGGATGACTCTAAGTCTCAAACCGGATACGTATATATTCTTAATGGTGGAGCGGTAAGCTGGTGTAGTTCCAAGCAGAGCGTGGTAGCTGATTCTACATGTGAAGCGGAGTACATAGCTGCCTCGGTGGCGGCTAAGGAAGGTGTCTGGATGAAGGAGTTCATGACAGATCTTGGAGTTGTGCCTAGTGCACTGAACCCAATGACTCTGTTCTGTGACAACACTGGTGCCATTGCTCTAGCCAAGGAACCAAGGTTTCACAAGAGGACCAGACACATAAAGCGACGCTTCAATTCCATCCGCGATTCAGTCAAGGAGGAGGACATAAACATTTGCAAAGTACACACGGATTTGAATGTTGCAGATCCGTTGACTAAGCCTCTTCCACGGGCTAAGCACGATCAACACCAAGACTCTATGGGTGTTAGATTCATTACCTTGTAATGCTAGATTATTGACTCTAGTGCAAGTGGGAGACTGTTGGAAATATGCCCTAGAGGCAATAATAAAAGAGTTATTATTATATTTCCTTGTTCATGATAGTCGTTTATTATCCATGCTATAATTGTATTGATTGGAAACTCAAATACATGTGTGGAAGAATAGACAGACTTTGTGTCCCTAGTGAGCCTCTACAGGACTAGCTCGTTGATCAAAGACGACCGCGGTTTCCAGGTCATAGACATGAGTTGTCATTTGATAACGGGATCACATCATTAGGAGAATGATGTGATGGACGAGACCCAAACGTTAAACATAGCTTTTGATCGTTTCAGTTATCGCTATAGTTTTCTGCATGTCAAGTATAAGTTCCTATGACCATGAGATCATGTAACTCACTGACACCGTAGGAGTGCTTTGTGTGTGCCAAACGTCACAACGTAACTGGGTGACTATAAAGGTACTCTACAGGTATCTCCGAGGGTGTCTGTTGAGTTGACATGGATCGAGACTGGGATTTGTCACTCCGTGTGACGGAGAGGTATCTCCGGGCCCACTCGGTAATACGTCATCTCAATGAGCTCAAAGTGACTAAGTAGTTGGTCACGGGATTATGTATTACGGTAACGAGTAAAGAGACTTGCCGGTAACGAGATTGAACTAGGTATAGAGATACCGACGATCGAATCTCGGGCAAGTAACATACCGACGAGACAAAGGGAACTGTATACGGGATTGCCTGAATCCTTGACATCGTGGTTCATCCGATGAGATCATCGAGAAACATGTAGGAGCCAATATGGGTATCCAGATCCTGCTATTGGTTATTGACCTGGGAGTGTCTCGGTCATGTCTACATGGTTTCCGAACCCGCAGGGTCTACACACTTAACGTTCGGTGACGCTAGGGTTGTTAGTGAGAAGAGTGCATGGTTACCGAAGGTTGTTCGGAGTCCCGGATGAGATCCCGGACATGACGAGGGTCTCCGGAATGGTCCGGAGACGAAGATTGATATATAGGATGAAAGGTTTCGGAGTACCGGAAGTGTTCCGGGGAGCATCGGGAAATCGGCGGAGTACCGGGAAGGTTTTCGGGGGGTCCGGAAGGTGTTCTGGGCCTATTGGGCCACAAGGGGGGACACCACAGCCCTCAGGGGGCTGTGCGCCCCCCCTGGGCCCTCTCCCCATGCGGCTAAGGGGGTGGGACCCCCTAGGGCTGGCCGCACCCCTTGGGACTTGGGGGGCAAGGCACCTAGGGGGGAAACCCTAGGGCCTGGGCGCCTCCCCTTGCCCTGGCCGCCGGCCCCTAGGGGGAAACCCTAGGGCGCCCTAACCTCTCCACCCCCCCTATATATAGTGGGGCAAAGGGAGGGCAGCCAACACAGTTCGTGCCTCGGTGCTGCCCTCCCTCTCCCGTCATATCTTCTTCTCCCGCGGTGCTTAGGCGAAGCCCTGCTGGAGTTCTTCTCCACCATCACCACCACGCCGTCGTGCTGCCGGTTCTCCATCAACCTCTCCTCCACCCCTTGCTGGATCAAGAAGGAGGAGACGTCCCCGAGCCGTACGTGTGAAGAACGCGGAGGCACCGTTGCTTCGGTGCTAGGTCTTCGGCGATCTGAATCGCGACGAGTACGACTCCATCATCCGCGTTCATAACGCTTCCGCTTAGCGATCTACAAGGGTACGTAGATCACACTCCTTCCTCGTAGTTGCATCTACTAGATTGATCTTGGTGAACGGTAGGAAAAATTTTTGTTTCCCATGCAACGTTCCCCAACAGCTGTTGGAAATATGCCCTAGAGGCAATAATAAAAGAGTTATTATTATATTTCCTTGTTCATGATAATCGTTTATTATCCATGCTATAACTGTATTGATTGGAAACTCAGATACACGTGTGGATGAATAGACAGACTTTGTGTCCCTAGTGTGCCTCTACAGGACTAGCTCGTTGATCAAAGATGACCGCGGTTTCCAGGTCATAAGGCATGAGTTGTCATTTGATAACGGGATCACATCATTAGGAGAATGATGTGATGGACGAGACCCAAACGTTAACATAGCTTTTGATCGTGTCAGTTATCGCTATAGTTTTCTGCATGTCAAGTATAAGTTCCTATGACCATGAGATCATGTAACTCACTGACACCGTAGGAGTGCTTTGTGTGTGCCAAACGTCGCAACGTAACTGGGTGACTATAAAGGTACTCTACAGGTATCTCCGAGGGTATTTGTTGAGTTGACATGGATCGAGACTGGGATTTGTCACTCCGTATGACGGAGAGGTATCTCCGGGCCCACTCGGTAATACGTCATCTCAATGAGCTCAAAGTGACTAAGTAGTTGGTCACGGGATTATGTATTACGGTAACGAGTAAAGAGACTTGCCGGTAACGAGATTGAACTAGGTATAGAGATACCGACGATCGAATCTCGGGCAAGTAACATACCGACGAGACAAAGGGAACTGTATACGGGATTGCCTGAATCCTTGACATCGTGGTTCATCCGATGAGATCATCGAGAAACATGTGGGAACCAATATGGGTATCCAGATCCCGCTATTGGTTATTGACCTGGGAGTGTCTCGGTCATGTCCACATGGTTTCCGAACCCGCAGGGTCTACACACTTAAGGTTCGGTGACGCTAGGGTTGTTAGTGAGAATAGTGCATGGTTACCGAAGGTTGTTCGGAGTCCCGGATGAGATCCCGAACATGACGAGGGTCTCCGGAATGGTCGGAGGACGAAGATTGATATATAGGATGAAGGTGTTCGGAGTCCGGAAGTGTTCCGGGGAGTATCGGGAAATCGGCGGAGTACCGAAAAGGGTTTCGGGGGTTCCGGAAGTGTTTCTGGGCCTAATGGGCCACAAGGGGGGACACCACAGCCCTCATAGGGCTGTGCGCCCCCCCTGGGCCCTCTCCTTGTGCGCCAAGGGAGGTGGACCTCCCTAGGGTGGCCGCACCCCCTTAGCCTTGGGGGGCAAGGCACCTGGGGGGGGGGGAAACCCTAACCCCAGGGGGCGCCGCCCCTTCCCCCTTGCCCTGGCCGCCGGCCCCTAGGGGAAACCCTAGGGCGCCCCCATCTCCCCCTTCCCCCTATATATAGAGGGGTAGAGAGAGGGCAGCGAACACGTTTCCGTGCCTCGGTGCTGCCCTCCCTCTCCCATATCATCTTCCTCTCCCGCGGTGCTTAGGCGAAGCCCTGCTGGAATCCTCATCCACCATCACCACCACGCCGTCGTGCTGCCGGTTCTCCATCAACCTCTCCTCCGCCTCTTGCTGGATCAAGAAGGAGGAGACGTCCCCGAGCCGTACGTGTGAAGAACGCGGAGGCACCGTTGCTTCGGTGCTTGGATCTTCAGCGATCTGAATCGCGGCGAGTACGACTCCATCAACCGCGTTCTTAACGCTTCCGCTTAGCGATCTACAAGGGTACGTAGATCCAACTCTCCTCTCGTAGTAGCATCTCCTAGATTGATCTTGGTGAACGGTAGGAAAATTTTTGTTTCCCATGCAACGTTCCCCAACATCGTCAATCGTGGAAATCACTCCGGAACCCCAAAACGATGAGTAATAGTGCCCAAAACGGGTTAGAATTGACAAAAACCGCGATTGTTGATGACCGACACGTAAAGGCACCCCGAGGTTTGTCAATATTGAAAATCACTCCGGGACCCCAAAACAGTGAGTAATAGTCCACAAAAGAGGCCAGCATCGGCCAAAACTGCGAGTGCTGATAACCGACACCTAAGCGCACCTTGGGGTTCAACAACTATGGAAATCGCTTCGGGACCCCAAAACGGAGAGTAATAGTCCACGAAAGAAGCCAGAATCGACCAAACCTGCAAGTGCTGATAACCGACATGTAAACGCACCCCGGGGTTCGTCAATCGTGGAAATCACGCTGGGACCTCAAAACGG